>VHKM01000362.1:600000-962500 GCA_007210695.1 Neogobius melanostomus
TTATAGGGGAGTATCTGGGAACCAAAACTCAAGAAAGCATGCCAACGGAGGTGTATATAAATGTGCAAGGGTGTAGGAATGGCGTAATTAAATCCTATTAACTACTATTTTAGATAATGACGTTCCTATTGTGGGCTGCTGTGGTGCAAAAAGGGCCTCACCCCTCATCTGGTCTGAAGTACATAATATAGTAGTCTGGCAAGTCCAGAATGATTCCCCAGTGTATTTTTTATACACAGAGATATAAGTGTGGGACACGCTTGTTTTCTCGCTCCTGCCAAACTCAAATGAATCCATGCAATCAGATTCATTTATTAGTCGGAACGTGGTGTTCGCGAACAGCGTCACTCTTGGGACGCAAAGTCCCCTCAATAACAATCTGCATATAGAGGCCAAGAGCTTTTTTCCAATCAGCGCTAATGACCAAAAACACATCGACAGTAGAGTTTTGTGATTCACAAGCCTGTTCGAATATCAACACAAAACCGCTAATAATCCCGCAACAACAACACAAGCTTCCCCTTCACTGATTGGTTTACTCCGCTTGCTTTTTGCTTTTCCACTTGAGAAATGGAGTTGATGCCAGGGCGTTTTCACACCGGTCGACCTAAAGTGGCAGTCGGTCGACCGAGAGCGGCACTTTTGGGTCAGTGTGAATTCAACCGCAGCACTTTACAGCCGCTCCGAGTCCAGCTGAAACAGGCGGTCTCGGAGCGGCTCCACTCGAACTATGGGGCAGAGTGAGTGTGGTGTGAAGGCGGCCGACCTCGGGCCGATTTTTCAACTTTTGTATATTGGCCCACCAGGGAAAGTCCTGATGCTTCCGGTGGCCAGTCCAGCCTGGCATCCAACCCCCAAAAATATTACAGCAAGAAAGTTTTTACAATGTGAAATACCAATGACAGTTTTTAAACACCCAGAAGCAGCTTTGCAAGTATCCATCAAGTGTTACACAAATTCTTCTTCCACATTCTGTCTTGAGGGCACATCACGTCACCAGCGGCACAGGGTGGATCCTTCTCTTTTCCTGCCCCCCCGCTTTCTTATCTCCCCAGCTACCCTGCCCACCCCCCTCGCCTCCACATCCATGCCTCGGTGCCAGCTGTGGTGATGAGCCGGGGCTGTTAAGCGGTGGTCAGCCTCTCTCCAGATGGCAGTCTGAGCAGCAGCTGTCCACAGGGGTGCTCTGTCAGGCAGCTTGACGAAGAGTGAGCGGATGATTACGGGTCTGTCGCATTTCCAGGTGAAAATGGCCACTTCCGAATACTGTATATAGCGGGGGGAGGGGGGCGGGGGAATCTATTGACGACATGCGTGAAGAGGAGAGCGCCCGTGTGTGTAGCCTGGGGTGGCGACGAGGTTTGTCAATCGGCAGGAGCTCAGCACGGCCGGTAAAACGGAGTGCCTGCCGGGCCGTATATAGTGCGACGTCACCTGGGGTAAAGAGCCTCCATGGGGGACAGGGATGAGGGATTTTGAGTTGTTGTTGGAGTTACGCAACCACATGATTCAGTGCACAATGTGGAAATTAAAACAATAAGTAAATTAATCAAATGAGAAAAGATGAAAGTCCAAAGATGTCGTTTCAGAAGGTAGGGAAGGCATTTGATGGGCCTTTCTCGCTACATTAACAATTAAGCATAGATTCTGGGGATTGCACTCTGAAGCCCTTTGTAAATAGAGGATGGCCCGGTCGCAGAAACAGCAGATCGACCGCGGAGATAAAGCACCGAGCGTAGGAGGCAGAGAGCATTTGACTTCTCACAACATCTCTGCTGTAATTAGGCTGCTTAAAAAGTTCAGGTAAAGTTCAGACTTCCTGGGCCCGATCTTGTGTTTCTAAACGCAGACTGTAGCCTCATTTTTTGCGCTTAGTAGAAACCCCCTGTGATATCCGTTTTGTTTCAAGGAGATTCACCCTGTAATGACAGCAATGTTAGCCAAAAACTAAGACCTTAGTTGCCACCATGGAATTTTCACTTGCCCACCACCTCACATTCAAACTATAGGCTCTTTATATATTTTGATGTCACGTGAACGCAACTTTGGAGTTAATTAAATAGCAATGAAATAATAATAAAGGCATTATAATCCTATTGAACAGCCCAGAATGTGTTCTCAGGGTTGAAAATGAGTCCTATCCCGGCCCTGTCCTCTGTTACTACCTACTATCCTGCAGGCTGTGGGTTGCCAGGGAATCCTACGTTGTTTACCTGGTCATATTTATGAGGTGGACACACAGAGCGTGGCAGTTTGCCCAGAAGGACATCTCAAGTGAATGGGCCTAGGGATATGGCTTCAAGAACTCTGATCCAATCTTCCGTAGTTATATTTTATGCAAGATGTTTGGGGACACACTTTGGTCTTTGGCGTATTTTGTTTTGTTTTTGCGTGTCTTTATCCATTGCCCATCTTCTTCTGTCGTTGACTTTAGTTTCCACCTTCATTTCTTGATTTTTCTACTACTACTTGGAAGTCAGAAATCGGCCAGAGATTTTCATATAGCGCCACGCATCGCGCCTCAAGCAAATCGTCGTCATCTTTTCCTTTCCGCGGCCCACCACCAGCTGCTGCGTTAAACGGCGACAACAGTGAGAACAAATGCGCGGCGGTTTTAATGCATATGTTACAGAGAGGCTCCAGCCAGAGAGAGAGAGAGAACTTTGATGATTTTGTGTAAACCAACATTGCGCGTGTGTCGACCCAATCCCATGTGAGCCCCTGTCGCAGTGTTTATAGCCCAAGGGAATCTACCTCCCCTGGGATCACTCCAAAGCTCGCAACCGCACACATTTTCCACGTAAGCGAGGACAAACAATTGCATATTTCTGTTTTCTGTTGCAAAGACTCATCCTTGTATCAGAGAGACCCGTGATGTCGGTCTAATTCGCCTAATATGCAAAGGATCCATATGGCACCTTTGCAGAGGACGGCCTCTGGTTCCAGGCAGCGGAGTCTTAGCAGCATGACCCGGGAGATGAAAGAACACTTAACTAAAAGCGAGTACTTATTGGCAAGGCAAATGGAAGCGCGTAAATGGCCATTACAGGCAAGTGTATGGATTTGAAGAAAATTCACTGGACTCTGGGGGATGGTGGATAGCGCTCCACGGTGTGTCCATGAGGCCTTTGGAGTAAAGCCTGCCAAACTTGTTGTGACCCTTAATGTTAAGATCTTAAGTTTCATGAATTCTCTTAACAATTTAGTTGTATTTCTAGTAATACACCAGAATTGAGCCCTATTCACACGGGATTACGATTAATGATGACAACAATCCTTCTATACATTAGTGTTATGGGCGCTGACCATTAGGGCTGGGTACCGTTATTCTCTTCCGATAACGGTAGTTTAACGATACTTGCGTTACGATACCGATACCTTAACGATACTTTTTTTCGATACCTATTCTAAAATATTTGTCTTGTAGAACCATAAAACAGAAACATTATGTTTGTATGTCAGTACCTGTTTTTGATACTTTTATTTTTTACAATATCGGTAGTATCTAAACTTTTTTCCCACGATACCATTTAGTACCGTTTAATGGTATCTTAAGGGCTCAGTTTGTCTGTGTGTGCTTTGCTTTAGCGGCAAAAGCTACGACGTACGACATCAGCGCCATTTCTCTGAGATTTTGCTTTTCTCATGAAACAGCAGTTGCCTTTAATCCCTTCGCTCTGACGCAGCCTCCTCCGTCTAAACTTAGCACCAAACAGATCCAAACTTTCCCTCAGAGCCTTCATGTTGGTCTGTCTAACATCATGCTTCCGGCTCACATCTGTGTAACATGGCAGTTCATTTTGGATAATGCTTTGATGGCATGATATTATTAATATAGCTTAAATGCGGACTAAATATACTGTTAAAAAGAGGTTTTTGATGTTGCTTTATTACACGGGTTGAAGACGTTCAAAACACTGACACGTCGATTCGCCCAGGACTAGAATTACCCAACGTAAAACTCAATGGAATTTTTACCTTTCAAATTACCGTCAGTCATTTTTACTTTTTACCTGAGATCCTGAGGTCATTCTAATCCCGTGCCAATGGTGCTTTCGTTTGGATTTATTATATTTACTTTGCTTACACGCCGTATGGGTTATATATTTAGCCCAATCTACATAAAGTCAGGTAAAAGTGAATTTCTATTGTCTTGAAGTCATACCTAAAGGGAATATTTGACGGTGCTCAGGCACATGATTAGCATAGCACATATTCCAGCATTAGCATATTTGCAGCATATGCGCGGGGAGTTAACGCTCTTCTGGGAGCCCTTTGTCAGACCCTGACTGTGTGCCTTCAGCATGTCAGGTTACACGGTTTCACATTTCAGTGACGCCGGGCTAACAATGCAGAGCTTAACATGGAACCATTATATTAGAACACGGTTATACTGAATCCTTTCACTCCGTAGCTCAGAAAGTGTCTTCTAAAAGTGAGTTTGGCTTTAGTTCCCGTACATTCAGACTCATCGAACTGCAAATGTCTGAAACAACCAAACAGAGCTTGTTTTTGAAAGCACTTGAGAAACAATAACCTCTTCAGACAACTTTCACAAGTCCCACATTTATCAGTTACTCTAAAAACAGAAAATAATACACTTAAAGGTAAAGGTCTGGAGTTGCAAGTCTGAGATATATTTTGTCTGACTTTATAACAATGGCCAGTGTCTGTATTTACCCTTGCAATGCACTTGATTGGTCCATTGTTCTTGCTATGTCCATAAATAAATTAAAAATAAAATAAGTACATTTGTACTTGTTTTGTGCAACTGTTAAATCTGTCTTTTACCTTGAATTAAGGAAAAACATCCACAACAATCTTATTTCAAGTGCATTCACCGTTTTGTGAATATAATTTTGAGTGCGATGAGATCTTTAATCTTCATTAATTGTAAAAAATATTGAACTGTGGACAGATTTCTCAAAATGAGTAACTCAAATGAGGGAAAAATGCACTTATTTGAAGACACAATTTACTTATTTGCAGTGCATGTGCATGACATGTCCACTTCAAGACCACAAGTCCTCCATTACAGCGTTATGTCAAGTCCTCTCATTTTAATCAGTAATCATACAGATGCTACACTATGAGGAAATGATTTATGATTTGTATGTCTTTTCAGTCACACCATGTGGACTAATAGTCAGCCTTTGTGTAAATATATGAGTCGCTGCTGTTCTGGTAACACATCTAACAGGATGGAAATGTGCTGCATACATTTCTTTTGCGGACATTTTTAAAAGGCACTAACCTGTGTTTTCTTCCCCCTCTGTCTCTCTTTCTGCCTCCCGTGTGCTGCCTCCCTGACACCTAAAAGGTAAGGTGATTTTAATACGATTCATTGATAGAATTGATGACTCATTTGCTGTTTAGTTTGCACGTTTGCACCGTTGTAAGAGCTGCTAAGAAGCATTCATGTGACACGGATGTTTTTTTCCAGCTGTTTTGTTAGTATAGTGTCATCTCTAACAGAGATGTTAACATGATTCATTGCAGTGAAGATATTGCGTTGAGAGAGATGATTGAGGTCTGGAGCACACCGGATGTTTCTTTGTTGTTGTTGTTGCTGCTGCCGTATCTTCTCGTCAAGCTGCATTTATTGCAATTATTGGCTCTGATGACAAACCTTTCATTTTGCTTGATTTTATGCTTGCGTTCATAAGTTATTTTCAAGTAACCCACATTAAAGTTTACTGTAAGTGGCAACTACAACCCCTGAATGAAAAATTTTTTTTTTTTAAAAACACCACAAAAAGATCCTACGCTCAAATATTTGGTTGGATCACCTTTAGCTTTGATTTCAGCACCGTTCCCGGCGGCATTGTTTCAATAAGCTTCTGCAATGTCAAAAGATCCAGTGTTGTGAATAATGTTTCAAAAAGATCTTGTATTGATGCTGGGAGTGTCAGGGTTTCCGCAGGGCATTCAATTAAATAAAGTCAAAATCAAGTCCTTAAATGTCATTAAAAAGCATGAAATAAAGTCAAACTGACATTGCTCAACAATTCTACTGTATAAATTCATCGAAAAAACCAAAAATGATCAAACCTATTGAGTTGCAGTTGTGGTTGAAATTGATCAAAAATGTCAGTTTTGTCCAATTCTCTTTTCCCTGTTAGATGTAATGTTTGCAAATCTTACAAAATGAAATATGCACAAATTTTTTTCCCCTCTGTGTGCGGCATTTGCAATATAGTGGGCATTAAAACTGCATTAAAAAGCATTCAATTTGACTTGCGTCTGCCTGTATAAACCCTGGAGAGTGTGACCACTGTGCAAAGCCTTCTCCAGCACATCCCAAAGATTCTCAATGGGATTAAGATCTGGACTCAGTGGCGACCAATCCATGTGTGAAAATAATGCCTGATGCTCCCTGACCCACTATATCCCAACGTGAGCCCGATGCCGTCCCTGCATTGTCATCCTGGAATACGCCCGTCCCGTCAGGGAAGAAGAACTCCACTGATGGAATAACCTGGTCATTCAGGACTTTCAGGTCTTCGGCTGACATTATTCTCTAGACCTGACAAACTACAACAGCCCCAGATCAGAACAGTTAGCTAAATCCAGGTGGCGACTCTTTCCTTGGTCAGGCAGCGCCCGCGTGGACAGACAACCTCGCGTTCTGGCAGCACTGCGGCTTCACAAGCAGAAACACACGCGTCCTCTTTGCAATCGATGTGTTTGGGGATGGTTCTTAAAAGCCACTGGGCCACATTGTCACACAGAGAGATGATTTAGAGCAGGGGTGCCCAAAGTGGGGCCCGCGGGCCAAGTTTGGCCCGCCGAAACAATTCCATTGGCCCGCCAGAGAGTGACCTACCTTTGCGCCGCATTTGGTCAATACCAAGTCTCTCCCATTGATTCTCAATGGTAAATATGGATGCAGTACACCTTTTGGCCACCAGCGTCAAATTGGGGGCGCTGTTTCACTCGATTCGACTCGTTTCGCAAAGTTAAGGAAACACTGTTGTGGTGTCTTGGTGTTTATCAATCACAGAGCGTTGCAGCATCAACTTTCACAGTTTTCCAACTTTTATTGCAAAGGTTTTGACATCAACAAAGGCACGTGTTAAAAACTGACTTATAAAAGAATTGATGTCGAACTGACACTTTCAAAATGATCTAAGAAAATGCCATTTCTTTGAGTTACCAAATGAATGAGGTAAAGTTACTGTAGGTGCTGTAGATACAGGTGTTGCTGTTGTTTGTACATTTTGCACTCCATTGCTACAATTGTTCTGTTCTACTAAAACTAGGCTTTTGCCAACATTTGTTTTAATGTAGCATTTTATTTTCATAGATAGAATCAAATGCAAATGTATAGGCTACCAACAAATAAAATAAAGTAATATTTGCAGTTATATGTGCTTAACGCTTCACATCGCCATGTTTGGCCCGCGACCCACAGGCACTTTTCATTTTGGCCCTCTGAGACAAAAAGTTTGGGCACCCCTGATTTAGAGTCAGGATCTTATTAGGGTGCATTTAGATGAAGGATTTCCCATTATCTGCATGCTATAGGTGAGAGGCACCTAGAGGGGAGAGAACGTGTAAAACTCCACACAGAAATGCCCACCAATAGCATTTCGACATATCCTGTGCATTCAAGTCTCACTACTCCTCAACCATCTTATCAAACTCTCTCTTATCCCTGGGCTATGGCTTTTCATGTAAATTCGAAGACAACCTACGCTCCTCCTTACGCTGTACTCGTTCTTACTGCTACATAAAACGTAATCGCCGATATCATCGCGGACGCAAAGGCGATATAACGCATACTCCACATTAAACTGCAATGGCATAATTTCCCTCGGCGAGTAAAAGAAAGTTAACTTTAAGGATGGAAAATAGATGAATTGCCCAATCTTTCAAGGCCAGAGGGCTGTTTTTTGCACATTTCCGCATGTGCAGGTGTGTGCCTGCCGTGCTACCGCGAAAATGAGGTCCATTTTCTCACTGTTTTTTTTGCCAATCACCCTCTCGCTTCTCTTCCCCCTCGCATTTGTATCTGAACGGGGGCTAAACTCTCCCAGCAGCCTTCCCTCTATCTACCTCAAACAAGGGCTGTTTTCTTAGAGAGATCGGTGGGAACGCCAGAGCGCATGGGGGCCTCTGTGGAACGGTATACAAGAGAGCGAGGGAGAGCGGAGGAGCGAGGGGCGAGAAGACATACGGGCGGTGCATGACAATGAGGTTAGCATTCAATTAGCATTGCTTTATAGCCCCTGATGTTGATTACCTCGGACAGGCCGGCGAATCCCATCCTTTCGCTGATTAAAACTTAAGGAGAAGGGCCGCGATGAGACGCTCGCAAGAGAGATTTGTCCGGACTGCGGGGGAAAAAAAAGAGACTTCTAATTTCTTGTTCCGTAACCCAAGGAGAAAACAAGGTCGACGTATTCCCAGCAGCGCGTGCATGTCAGTCTCAACAGCCGGGCCAGGTAATGGGGTCTGAGCGCACGCTGGGAAGAGAACGCCAGCTTCTTTTCTTTCCTCTTTTTATAATGAAGGGTGTTTGTACGGTTACGAGGATGACTTTAGGTGCCGTGACGGAAAGCGGGTCGTCTCGTGTGATTAATGACACTCAAATGTCAGCGCCCCCTGCTGGGTAAATCACACAGGACCGAAAGGATGTTGATTGCCCGGATGTGTCAACACCATGAGCTGACGCTGATTGCTGGTTGTTGGGTTTTGTTGTCGGCCTCAGATCCAAATACTGTTATTCCGTAAAGATATTCACGATCGCAGTATGTATTTTTCGGACTGATTGTTGATGATACCCAAGGGAGATATTTTATGTAAATAACAAGGCAAAGGTGTCCCTTAATTGAAAGGACGTAATTGCTTTGTCGCCCCCGATAAATCAACACCCAGTAATGCGTGTTGTGTTGCACCTCACTGTTGATCTGTGTGTGTGTGTGTGCATGTTAAAGAAGTAGCACAGAGGGAAGAAAGTTTACCTGAGCTGATTCTGTTCAAACAAATTCATGAACAGAATCCGGTACACGGAAAAGTCACAGGTTTAAAAGTTCCACCACATGAAAAACATGCAGTTGACATTCAGTTTACTGTGTATTATTAAAAATGTAGGCGTCATATGCCAGGGTTCCCAAAGTGAGGTCAAGTCTAGGGGGTGGGAATTGAAGAACCGCTTTTCTTTCGGAATCCCCTGTCTCCTTCATTAACGATGCCTCTTATTGATGCCACTTTGCAGCACAACCTCTTATTAATATTATAAACCTGCAGATCCACTTTCACTTCATCACAAGTCTCCGTCGTTTTAGGATCTGCGCTACGAGTCCATCTGAATCTATCTTCTCTATTCACCTTATTCCGGAAGTTCGCGTGGGCGCCGCCATGAATTGTGCCCGCCCCTTCACTCCTATTAGTTGACATAGGACTCGAGAAGTCCAGAGAAAATCAGTGACTACATGAATACAAAGCCGCTTGTAGGCCGCGCAGACAAATGGTGCAGTATTGACTTGTTGGTGCAAATGAACGTTGGAAAATTTACACCGGGGGTCCTCAAACATTTTTCTCTGGGGGCCACATTATCGTTCCTGACTGTGATGGGGGGCCGGGCCGGGTTGGCTATAACATAGAATTGTATGACCCAGACCAAAATGCAGCAGGCCTCTTTGGGAAGTAGAGATTACTAGCCTGGCACAGTCATCCCCACTACTATATTCACAAGATCAACACTTGATTGGATGTGTCAAGACAACGGAAGTGCAGAGACGAGGCAAAAAGAGGCAAAAGTGGGCGGGGCGGAATAAGGTGAATATACGCTTCTAAACCAATGGCCGCACAATGGAGGCCGCCATTGCTCCGCCATTGCTGTAGTACCGCCATATAGCCGCTAGTACCCCATTGGAATGCATTGCACTTTAGACACGTTAAAAACAACTTATTTGTTACCTAATTTTTGGAACTGTCTAAAGCTAGATATTCCTCCTGTGATTACGCTGGGTTAGACACAATCAGAGGCACCAGGCTGCTTATGGTAGGATACATTTTTAGAAATCTCGTACTTAATGAGGGTCGGACTGTTAGCATTGGAGCTGCGCGAGCTACACGTCACGCAAGGGCCGAGTCTACAGTGAAGATCCCGCCCTTATGCCCTTATTAGGAACATGCTTCATCATAGCTGGGCAGGAGGAGCCTGTAAATCCACCATGATTTCCCCCTCGAACATGGTCATTGTGGTAAACGGGGAGGAGTGAGGAGGAGTTGTCTATTATTTGTACAGTCTATGTTCTAAACGCGCTGCTACTACATACTTGAAAGCCAAAACATGCACTACACAGGTGCTGATACAGGGCAGAGGAGCTGATGACAAAAATAGAGGAAGGGATCATGTCATGTAGCTTATACTTCTGTCAAAAGAGGCCAAAGAGGATCGATAAAAAACTGGATTCGATACTGTAAGAGAAATGATCAACGGCATTGATATCGATACAATCTTATCAGCTCCCATCTTTAGTCATAGAGCCACTGGGGGTTACAGGATACTGAGTTTGGGGTCAGAGGATGAGGTTTTGGAAAATTGCAACACTCTATTTGATATTTAAAGTCTTATTCTAGACAGGCCGACGCTTTGAGATTTATCAAAACATTCGAACACCTGCGCACCTTTGTGTGGCACCGCCCAATTCATCATCTTGTGGAAAAGCCAGTCACTGAACTTCGGCTCTTCACAAGAGATTTGGCTGAATCTCGAACCTTCTGCTAAATTAAAGGGGGGGGGTATTATGTAAAATCGACTTTTTCAAGCTTTACTGTATATCATGTTATTATGTCATTCCCTCATTATATTGTATAATATTTTATTGTCTTTTATGTTTTGTATTGATTGTAATAATTTGTGTAGGTGTATTATGTGTTTTTGTGTCCTAGGGACTATGAACATGGCATCGGTTATTTTGTAACAATGCTTCTTGTTCTGTCCCTATCAAATAAATAAATAAATAAAAATTAAACACGTGCCTGGAGTGTTGCCTTGGCTCATTCACATATTTTTGAGTAATCAGTAAAAACTTAGACGGCAGCCATTTTAGGTGTAGCTATGCCTCAGTCCTCCTAGGAACGCCCCCACCTCCTGGAGACGCCTCTGGACCTTTCGTCACCAGCCAAGCCACCAACCACTGCTCCTCAGCTCAGCAGAGCCCCCTCCCCGCACAGTAGTGTTGTTTAGATGCCACAGCAGTGTGCTGAAGGGGGCGTGTCGGAAAGCTTCTTAAAGAGACAGAGGCCTATTTCAAGACGTTCAGTACAGCCATTTTGAGAGAGCAATTTTATTCAAGGCAGTTATTTTAATGTACTGCATATACAAACCAACAGAAGGTTACATCATCATTGTAGTATGCTATAGACGGGTGCTATGTGATTGAAAAAAGCATAATACCCCCTCTTTAAGACATGTCCAGCTGCATTGTTTTGCTGGACTTTGCTTATTTATTCACCTGGATGTTGGAGCACAACTGTATGCTTTAGTGGAGTAAGGCCAAATAACAAACTTAAGTATTCCATTAAGTGTTCATGAACCAGATTTTAAATGATTAGTCACTGTTGTGACTGTGGAAAACATTTCGTATGCCTGAATGAACCATTGTTTGGAATCTTTAGTGCTCTCCGTTCTGTTGCAGGTGTTCTTTTCTTCTATCCTTAGGTCGTTTCTATCACTATTCTTCTCGGGAAGTGATAATTGGCGCCATCGTATTTGCTTCTTACCCTGTCAGCCGCCATTACACCTGAACAAACCTCGCCGCTTTAGGACTCTCACGTCTCGGGTTTGCCAGCTTCACAGCTCTTCCGCCGCGGTTCGAAGACTTCCCAGACGCCTCGCTGCACCCGAATGTCTTTTTTTTTTTTTGCGAATCTAAAAATACAGCCTACATTTTGTTCACGTTTCTTTTCTTTTTTTGCCGCTGCGCTTTTTATAATGTTCTCGCCCTCCTCTGTTCGGCAAGGTGAGTCTGTCATCAGAAGTCAAACGGCGTAATTGTGGGCATGGTGAAAATAAATAGTGACATTACGGCTTCAAAGCTGCGCTGCGGAAGCGGCTCAGTAGAGATATGTGACAGACGGACTGGCATTCAGCGCGCGCTCAGAAGGTTAGTCAAATAAAAAGGAAGCGGCTGTGGGACTTGTGCCTTTTTTTTAAAACTTGGAATGAATTGAGTTTTCCTGACGTGACCCTAACGTTAAATAGTGTGTTGTATTTATTCTTTTTGCCGACCAATTCATCTCCGAGGACCAGTGAGGGCATTGGAGGATATTATTAATGAGAGAAGACGGGAGCAAAGTTAAAAATGCAGCACATAACTTAAAATACAGGGTTTATGAAGACAATTCCCTTAGTCGGATCAAAGATAGAAGATAGAAGAGATAACTGGTGTTTCATTCAGCTCCATTCATAGTAATGATCCCGAGTGGTCTGTGAAATGGCTGCTGGTGTGTCCAGAATGAGCACACTACACCTACTATACGTTTGTTACACTTTGGTAATAATAGATTTCTGCAATAAAGCCGGACCAAATTCAACAATTGGTTTAATATTTATGGATAAATATCAGTCAGATACCTTTTATTTAACATGACATATTGCCTTTTTGCCTGAGCGTGAGCGTGAGCATAATTGTCTGAGTCTGTCATTTCAAATTTAGAAGCACAGCAAATGGTTGGCCAATTGGACATATCTGGAAGCTTAAAAGTGTGCAGATAAGTAATGTACAGTATATTTTAAGGTATATTATAGCAAACAATAAAAAATTGCAAAATCATAATTGACTAATAAAAAAGGCTTCGTCTGTTGCGGCCCCCGACCAACACTGGGTTTGGATTTTTTGACCCCGCTCCAAATGAGCTTGAGACCCCTGCTTAAACAGCTCAAGCTAAAGGTAAGCAGCTTTAGCCACTTTTCATCGTAACGGTTTATATTTAAGTGGTTTATTCATGACACACGGGTAACGCATGATTAAAACAGCTCTTTTCATTCTTTAGTGTTTGTGCTTAGTTCAGAGACCTGTCGCTGTGGCTGTTCTCCTTGACTCTTGCAATGCATTGTGGTCTATATTGACCCGTCTAGAGACCATCACTGCTAGCTACTTTTCAACATAATAAATCACTTGCATGAAACATTGCCTTTAAATCCAGTTGGTGGCTTCTCGGTTTTTCCGTATAAAATAATCCAATAATTTCGTCTCAACACGGGGCTCTGTGTATACGGCTTTTATAGAAAATCGAGGCAGAGGTCAGCACTGCAGGCCTGCTATTTTTTTCATCATATTTTTACACAATTTCTGGCAAACGCATTATACGACGATACATGTGCAGTTCTAACACAGCCTGGTTCCTCAGTGTGCACAAACGGTGCGCAAAGGTCAAGGCCCTTTCATTAACGCTACTCTTCTTCTTCTTCTTCTTCTTCTTCTTCTTCGTCTTCGTCTTCGTCTTCGTCTTGGCAAGAATAAAACCAAACTAGAGCATGTTTCCGTTGAAATAATTGGATTAAATTTGATACACTCAAAATTCTACTTCCATTTTGTTACCTCCCACTTTCTTAAATTACAATGCATTATTTTTGTTATATAGTTCATTAGTTTTGCCATATCTAAATTACTGTGTAGAAGTTTGGGGCAATAACTATAAAAGCTCATTACACCCCCTTGTTATACTCCAAAAACGTGCGGTAAGAATTATTCACAAAGTAGGATATTATGATCACACTAATATATTATTTCTGCAGTCTAAACTGTTAAAAATGCATGATTTAGTTGATTTATCTACTGCCCAACTTCTGTTTAAAGCCAACAAAAATGCGCTACCTGCAAGGATACAAATGCTTTTTGCACGCACAGAAGGGGGATATAACCTGAGGGGGTGTGACAACTTTAAGGTTCAAGCAGTGTCTTCCACTAGGAAAAGTATGTGTGTGTCTGTATGTGGAGTTAAACTCTGGAACAAATTGGGGGCAGAATTTAAACAATGTCCTAATATTCATCATTTCAAATCAAGATATAAAAAAATGGTATGGTCATTGTACCAGAAGGAGGAAATGGGTACTTGATTTACTAATGGGTGTCACAAAGTGCTGTATACTTTAAAGGTCAGATCTAACTAATAATGAAGTATATTGTGGTTGTTACTAATATACTATTGCAGTTGTTATTGCCATTGTTATTGTTGTTGCTGTTGTGTTGTTATCATCACTATTTTAACTTTAAACTTTAAATGTAACAGTCTAGGATTATTACCTAATAATCTGTAGATTATTCTTAGAATCAAACTTAATCGATTCAGACAGCAGTACGGCTATTGATGCTGATGGTAATATAAAGGAATTAAATTCTTAGAAGTAAATCATGCACATATCTATGTACTCCGCATTCAACATAACCCGTAGTACAGGGCAGACAGGTGGGGGTCGGCAGCTCGAGGAAACCCTCTTCTGGCAGCAGACTCCTAAACATTTGTCTCTTTTAATGCATAGTATAGGACACTCAACAAAGGATGGTCCGGTTACTCGGGGCTGCTCCCCTCTGGCAGCTGGTCCAGTCACAGAGGAAAAAAAAAAAAAAAAAAAAAAAAAACGAATCCCTTGTAACACACATCATTAAGATCATTCTTGTTATTATGAGCATCAATCGGTCTGCGATTAATGTACCTTTCATGAATAAATGTGGAGTATGTTATGTATCAAACATTTTGATACAGAGTAATGTTATATGGGTTGTAATGGTGATGATGAATAACGATAATGCCAACACGGTAATGAATTCGGTATGGGAAACAGAAATAATACAATGGTTGTAGAGTGTGAGATACTGTGAGTGTTGACCTGGTATAATGCAGTGTCGCATTTGTTGAAATGTAACCAACTCGGTTGATAGTTGTCTTGTAAGATGGTAAGAAATATGCAGTGTTGTTAGTTATTGTTATTTAAGTTTATGAACAGGGGTGGGAGTCAATAAGCTTGTCTTCTTCCCACTCCTTTTCGAGTTAGAATGTATATTATTATTTTTTCTTTTTTTGTTTTTTCTTTTATTGTGTATATATATTTTTCTGTTTTTTTCTTGGATTTTGTGCCTTAGCTCGAAATAAAAACTCAAACAAAAACTTATGGTTACAAATCAAAGGGGACTCATTTTTAGCCAGTAAATAGATTTGCGATGCTGATTTCATCACGTTTTGTCCACTTGTGTGCTGTAGTTTTCAGGAAATCACTACAACAATTCACATCTTTCCCTTTCCCACCCACATTCATTTCCAAATATTGACATGTTTGGTATCCATGAGCAAGGCAACATAAGGCAACCAAGATGAGTTTGTGATCCAAATATGGTCATTTCCTTTCAGGGAGGCAGGCAGCGGCAACAACAAAAAAGGCAGCGATATACTCCATAGCCTGGCATAAAGTCAGGCTGACTTTATTTATGTATTTATAAATACATATAAAGTCAGTCTGGAATTGTGGTAATAGGACTCGAGGCGGTGCTAACGATCGCAGTTTGAACAAGAGCGAACCAGTCAAACAGAAAGTGTTTGCGTTTACGTCCTCCGCCATGATTGTTTATACACCTGCAGTCGAGTAAATGTTCTGGTGACAGCCCTCAGAGCAGCTTCTTGCTGTCGCTTTAAGGACAAGTCTCATTTAAAACAGAAGAAAGGGCACTGGTAAAAGATGGCCGCCATCTTCACTGTTTTGATTACGGCCCGGAGGAGCACTGGTGTATGATGGTTAATCCTAGCACAGGAGATGACGTACTGTACTGTACTTAGGGATATTTTTGAAGTTTTCAAAAATATCCACTGAACCTCACAAAAACACAGGTGTACAAAAGTATCCAGTTAAACAATGTGAAACACAGAAAGTACAAATGCAGTTCGCAAGAAAAAGGCAAAAAAAAAAGTTGCCACTTGTTTACGCGTTGCCATGTCAGTAATTTAAACCAAAAGGGTTCAAATACATACTGCATCTATGGATTTCATTTTCTTTCCCTATCTCGCCAACAAAAACACAACTACTGTACAACAAAAACCCATCAAACGAAACAGACATTGATTCCAGCTCTGTGCCCACACAAGCTTCATTATCCAGTTACAGCTGCCCGGCCCTTCTCAATGCTTATTTAATAATTCATCCTTAGAACATTTACCCACTCAATTAAACCTTTTTTTCTTCCTTTTTTACGAATCTGTCTCCGGTCTCCCTTGTTCTCTCTGAAAGGTTAGTGCGGAGAAGACGGGCGAATATTCCAATTTCAGAATTCAAACAGTAGCGGAAGATAAATAGGCCGAGGGAATTGGTAAACACGATTGCCCCGGTAATTAAAGAAAAAGCGTTGCGAAGCAAAGGCAAAGGCAAAATGTGTTCCGTCGTATCTGAGCGTTCGTGACGAGATTACAACCGGGCGAAAAGAAATGGAAAAGGATTTATGAAAGAAGCAGAAGGAGCGAGGGCTGAGAGGGGAGAAAAAGAAGAGGATAGTGGTGGTGGTGGTGGTAGAGGTGTCTCCTAGGCCCTGAGGTGCAGGCTTAGACCGAGGCTGACCTTAGCGAGAACGTCCTGCAAATGAGGTGCGTGGGGAGAGCGGGGCATGGAGGGAGGCATCCCGCTGTGAGAGAGATGAGAGTGGATGTAAAAACAAATATATAAAGGCAGCTCCGAGTGCGGGCTCGACTGCTGGAGGGCAGGGAGGTATGGAGTCTGGGATAGTGTGTTAATGTTATCTTGGAAACCTGCCATGTTACTGGCAAACATTGTCCATATAGACTCATGGAAATAACAAGGAGAAATGGGGCTCGTGCCAATTTTATACGGACAATTAGCAAGACGGCGGGTCCCCGAGTGCGATTTTGTTTGTCGTAGGTGAGTTGGTACATCAACCAATCGTAATTTTATTGTACGTGAGTTGGTACATCAACCAATCACAAGTCATGAGAGTGAAACATAATACATATATCGATCAGCTTAACCCTGACCCTGCCCTAGCCACTAGCCATAAGGATAGTGGGCTGGTGCCTAATCTTAATCAATAGAAGTGGGGGAACATTGGTACCGGGGAACATAGGGCTGACCCCCAAGATGGCTACACTAGGAAGCTTTTAAGAGTTAGCCTGCTCAATGTATTTTTCATTTAGCCGTTAGCATTTAGCCATCAAACATTGTAAATTATGAAGATGTTTTCAGCTGTTGTCAACCCATCGACCACATTTAGGTGAGGTCAAAGCCTAGTTAGGAATCATTAATGAATGTACAGACCATTTGAGATTTTACTGTAGATACAAATTAGTGTCTAAAAGTGCCCTCTGATCCTTGTTTGGCTTTATATAGGGTCGGATACTCTTGTACTATGTGAATGATTGAGAAAACACAGACATTATATAGATAACACTGGGCCTGTCTCCACAATTCATTTGTGATTTGGCTCAATTCAAACAGGTCCGGCAGGCCGTTGGCTAACAGAAGTACGCATTTGTAGGAACAGGCTCAAATAGCTAAAAGCGTGATTGTGATTAGCTAACGTTAGCTTAAAAAGTTGAGAAAAGAGCCGTGGGACAAGGTATTCAACAGCTGGATTACCATTAGTGGTCAACATACATAATTTGAATGTACACAATGTACACATGGTCAAAATACAGTAGGTCAAAGTCTAATTTGTTCTTGCGAAAGAAAAGATGTATTTCCTGTAGAAAATACTATTCCAAAAGTAGTCAAAGTAGAAAATTCAAATCAGCTTGACATTGTAAATACTTGTCTTTTCTGTGTTTCAGTGGCCTCTTGAGGTTGCTTTTGCTCCAGCCTATAATATGGATAAGGTGCTTTATTTTATAGATTGGGGTACGTTTTGTATTTTAGGGGTGGTGTAAATACTCTATGTCCATATTTGTCTGTTTTGAAATAATTGTTGTCTTAAATGTATGAGAACTATGGATGGAACTTTAGTAAATGGTTAAATCTGGCGCATTTAAGTAACTGAGTGTTCATTATTGTGCACTGTCCGCTCCAAATAAACAAATAAAGTACCACACCCGAAGGATCCAGCTCCAGATGAGGAGCCCAGATGATGGTCAGAATCACCTGGCTGGAGGATTCACCTATTGCACATGTTTTTAGTGGTAGGGGTAACCGGAGTACCTGCAGGTAACCTACAGCGACATGGGAAGAACATGCAAACACCACACAGTCCAGGTGGGAATCGAACCGGGGACCTTCTAGGTGTGAAGCACAAACACTAACCGCACGAATGTTGTTCTGTCCTTTGGCAAGACGCTTCATAATCCTTAACTGTGTGAATGTGGAGTGTGACGTGTGAGTGGTGGTGTAAAAGAGAGGACTTTGGCTCCAAATTACATCTGATCGTGATGATTTTTTTTTTTAACCATTTTCTACACATATTCCCTGGATGCTTGCCTAAAAAATGGCAAAATATAATCTTACGCTGTCTCTAAAATAATTTATCAGCCGTGTTTTTTCTCCAAAGCTTGTCAACAGTGGACAGTCCCTCACCACCCGCTGTGTCCATGACAGCGACCAGAGGCATGTCCTGTCTGTCCGCATGAGAGAGCAACATGGTTCACTGCTCATTGGAACCTCACTCAGTCAAGAGCCCAGGTGGCGGTGGAAAGAGAGGAACCATGAATTGAAAGACCTTTAAGTATAGCACAGAGTTTATTTAATTCTGTATCCAACTGTGAGACAGACAAGCCATATGCCATATGTGGATAATTGTCTCGAGGCGGCCCCTGTCCTTAGACCCTCCATCTCTTCCAGGAAACATTTATGTGTCTAAACTCGGTCTTCCACGTCTGGTTTATTATGTGGAATGTTTGCTGAAACATCAATTTCCTGAATACTCCGTGCACATAAATAGTCATCAGGAAGGCAATGATGCAAACTGCTGAGTGTGTGTACAGAATTATGTAACGCGTCGTCTTTTTTTTTTGGAGGGCTTTGAAGTTCAAACAAGTCATCAACGAGAAAAATTTCCCTGCACTTGCCAAGAAACGCTAATGAGAAACCTTCTCCATGCAACTGGAATGAACATTACCCGGCAAGATGGATGGGGTTTCTTGTTTTCCTTCACAGAACAGCTGTTTTATTTGTTTTTTTAAAAGTGTAAAAAGAAGGCGAGGTTCTGTGAGGTTTGCGTCTACTGAGATGTACATTTCGCAGATTGGATAACCATTTTATGATCCGCTGAATTGCATATTTGTCAATGGCTCAGATGCGAGAGCGGTTCGAGTCCCAGTTCCAGCAGGTGCAAACTGTTGTTGTTGTACTTGGGCAAGACACTTCCACTTTTCCTGTGTGAATGTGCAGTACCGGTGATTGAGTCTGGTCAGTACTGGAGACAAACACAAATCCAGAGCGGAACATACGCAAGCAAACAGGAAGTGGAGTCAACCAATCAGTGAAGGGCGGGCATGTGTTGTTATTGCAGCGTTATTAGTGGCTTTGGGTTCATATTCGAACAGGGTTATCAATCACAGAACTGTTATGTTTTTGGTTATTATTACAAATTGGAAAAAAGGCTCTCGGCTTTCCCATTTGCTATCCGTATGTAGTAAACCGAGCTATACCATTAGCTTTTTAGCGATAGAAATACCCAAAAGTAGTACATTTCCACATAAGGACACGCAGATAAGGCATGGAGAAAAGAGGACAACAGGTTCCAAAAATATAAACATTAATTTATTTACTATAAGTTATTTGTTTTGGTTGCTTTGTTTTAAAATGTTTCAACAATTCAAGAAAACAAATTGCAAAAAGTTAACATAAGTTAAGAGTTCCTTTTCGTTCACTGTGGCCCATTTGACACTTTACATACATCAGTCCACTCTCTGAACCAAAATGTTGCACCAGGCAGGACAAAAAGGCAGTGGCAGCATCTGTGCTGGTAGTGGGCTCAGGCAGGACTACCTACAAATGGAGGTTTCCATTAAAACCTACGTACAATGTCAAACCCAGTACATTACAATTTGAGACACATACCACTCCAAGATCCGTAGAAGGGATACTATGCTATTCCAGCACTGGACCATCGGGACTTGACACACCCAATCTATAGTCACTGTCACAGTAGCATGCGCCATGACGCGTTCCCCCGGTGAAAGCGGTACTAACAAAGAAATGCTGGGTAAGGACTAAAACAAGTAGTAATTGAGCTTAAACAGACATTTTAGTTTCTTCACCTGCTCCCACAGAGCACCACTCCCAACAAGATGGAGCCAGGTAATGCAAGGGTCATAGGCCAAACAGAAAAGAAAGACACAGGGGTTTTATAGTGTGGGATCTAGCACCCCATGTGGCGGGTGGAAGTAGCAACCCAAAACACTCACTCCATTACACGTAGATTGTTGTTGAGGAGACTTCCCTTGCAAATAACAAGTGACCACAAATAAACGAAATCTGATCGCACGGATCTGTGGAGTATCATTCTGAACTTGCCAGGCTACAGATTGGCAGCCTCACCGACAATGTCAAGCATCACTGAGTGTCCAAAAAGCCCTATATAAAACCTATGAATCGTTATTAAATGGAGCTCAAGTGTACCCAGTTGTTCTCAAATGTGTATGCGTACGCAACAGCTGCTTGAGGTGGTGCTCAGGCCACAGCCATGTTTACTTTAGGGGCAACTTTATCCATATGTGTGTCCTCCTTTTGTTTAGTCAATGTTTGGGTTTACTTTAGGCACGGTTTCGTCCGGTTTTGACCCGCACCGGGCCTGTTTTTGTTCTGTTATAGTCCTAATTAAGAACTGGTAGCACTCAGCAATAACAGTTTATGGCCCTGAGGTAACAATGACAGCTCCAGTTGAGGTAGCAGTCATTGTTACCTTGGGACCGTAAATGCACTTTATGTATATTATGCTTTATATAGAAACTGGTACAACATATATTTACATGAACCTTTTTTGTGCCATGCCTCACAACTAAAGCTGAATGAATTAGCGAACATTTAAAATATTGGAAATGATTTATACGGAGGTCAAATCGTTTTAGCAATTTGACGCTACGCTGTGTTCAACAAGCTACGGTTGATTAGCTCCTATTCCGTCTTTCTCGGCGCGTTGATATGTCTGCGCAGCATTGACTGTTTCCGTCGCGACATCATGACAGGAACAAAACAGCTCTTGTGTAACAACATGTTTATGACTGTCACACATGTGCACCGCAGACATGTGATGGATTGTAGACACACGGAAGGGATGAGCTGTTATGGGTCTGCCTGTATTGATTTGTCATCCAGGTTGTATTCCGTCATATGAGAACATACAGGTCTGACACAGGACAGGGCATTTATGAAACCAAAGGAAATGATCGAACTGTGTATAATGTGATACAATTAATTAATGTAATACAATTAAGTGCCACTCAGTGCTATTTGCAGACAGTTTGACCACTTGTGAACCAGTCACCATCAAATTGTGTTAGAAATTGTATCAGATTGCTTTGTTTTATCTGATAAAACCTCTGTCCCCTTTGTTCTGTGCGTGTTAGTATTTTGTCTTCTAGTTTGTTATTTTTAATTGTTCTTCACACTTCTGAATTATTAACCACAACAACATAAGAGTAGAACTGGTGATTAACTAGAACAGACAAGCAAAAGTAAAATGTAGGCTACTAGTGATGCTGCGTGTGGAAGAGAATACAGCTATAGCTATAGCTACAGCTATAGTAGCTATAGCAGTTAGCTTTGTGTTAGCGCTCTGCTAAAAACAAGCTTCTCCTCTCTGCACTGTCTCAAGTTTACGGGCCTGATCTTTCGCTTAGCGCAACAACAGTGTTGGCACAGACAAGTGTGACATCTTGCGTGCAAACAAACAGTGTGCTAGTGCTTGTGTGCCAGGGTGTGGGGCGTGGCTTAGAAAGACGGGGTCGACTGAGGCGTGGTGAGCTGCACCGAGCACTTGTTGCTTCTTGTCATTCTCTCTCCTCATCTATACATTTACATCGCGTGGCTCATGTACTTCATGCAGCATTTTCCAGTTATCACAGGACATTCTACAAACTTTATTCCACTGTGAGTTCAACACTGGCCGTGTCCCTAAAGAAAGAGAACAGAACTAAGGAGAGAGCTGGTTCTGGTATTGAAGATCGCAGCACGGGGCAGAAATATGATCAAAACACCAGCACGTGTGCCCCCACTCAATTTGTGTTAGCGCTCTGCTAAAAACAAGCTGCTTTCTCCTCTCTGCACTGTTTCAAGTTTACGGGCCCAATCACAACACTTTTGTGGCGCCAGGCGACTATACAAAACAATCAACAATTTGTATAGCCCAATATCACCTTGGGAGTTGCCTCACAGGGCGTGGCTCACCCATCGCCACCACTACTGTTCCGCGCTAAAGCTCGGGGAGGGACCACTGTTACTTCACCATTTGCCATGGATGTCTGTTCAACCCAGGTCCAACACCGTTCAACCTACCTACTGTACCAGATGAAGATTACCCAGAGTGCAACTCGTCAGCGCCAACGGCATAGTCCAAAGCCTGCATTTAGAAACACAAGATCGGGCCCCGTGTGCCCCGTTGTTTAGAGACAAAAGACTAGGGCTGGACGATAGTAGGACGATTTGTTTATCCTCATATTGATCAATTTTCAACTTGATTTTATTTATTTTTTTATTTATTTATATTAAAATAAATACATGTACAGTAGGAGTTTGGAATTTCTCACATTTCTGCCTACATTGGTCATAAAATGTGGCCTGATCTTCATCAAAATCATTAGAATGAACAAACAGTGTCTGCTTAAACTAATACCACCCAAAACTGTAAATTTTATCATATTTTTAATGGCCATAACATGTAAACATTCATAGGAGAAGGAGGAAAAAGTAAGTGAACCCAGGAATCTCACTGAACTGCAGCAGTTTTGTAAAGAGGAATGGTCCAAGATTCATCCTGATCGTTATGAGCGTCTAATCTGCAACTACAGAAAAGCAGTTATTGCTGCAAAGGAAGGGTCAGCCAGCTATTTAATACACCGGATCACTTACTTATTCCACGCTGTTGTGAATGTCTCAGGTCTTTCTGCAAAATATCTTGATAAACTTGTGAATTAATTTTTTCATTGATGATAGCACGTTGTCCAGGCCCTGAGGCAACAAAGCACCGCTAGACCATTATTATCCCTGCACCATACTTCACAGTGGACATAGGGTTTTGATCTTGGTGTGCTGTTCCATATTTCCTCCACACAAAGTTGAGTGTTCCTCCTAAACTATTCAACTTTGGGTTAATCAGTCCACAGAATATTTTGGAGCATCCAAGTGCTCTTTCACAAACCAAAGTTGAATAGTTTCGACTTTGGTTGAATCTCCTGAAACAAATCTCCTATTGTTTCGTCCAAGCTCCAAAACTGGGAACTGTTTCTGCCAAAGAAATGGCGGTAAACCTGACGATTATAAAGTCCCGTGGCGATTATCGACAATGGGATTTACATTGAATTTCGATTAATTGTCAGGCCCTACATAAGACACATGTTTTTGTTTTGTTTTGTTTTTTTCTCAAGGGAATCGCATCATGTTAAACTGACTCGCAAATGCAACTGATGTGTTGGTTTGTACCATTGAAAAAAAATCCCCTCTCCACATAGAGCTGTTACAGTTTCACATTAACAGTGAATAAATTGTAGTAAACTTACACACACTTAACACACACCCACACGCTAACTATAGTTTCCATCTTCCATTCACCTTTTGTTTCAGCGCTCCATGACAAAACCATAAATCATTATTACGGATGGCACAATGGAACAGCGGTTAATGCTGCCACCACAAGAAGGTTCTAGGTTCTCTTCCCATTTCTGTGCACGACCACTCCGCCCTTTGACGCCAGAACTTGATTAAAAAGTAAGACAATCATCAAAAGGCACACCTAATACCTTTTAAATGTCCTGATCTCGTGTTGAGCCGTCGATCGTGACCCCTCTGACTCCTCGACGTGTTCCTTAGCGTTAATCCAGGCAAAATATTCAATTAGTCAGACGTATCGACTTTCGAGGTGATGCCAGTGAGCACTCCTCTGACGGTCGAAACACGTGGGAGGGGCAGGCAGGTGGCGGCGGCCGGGGCAGTGGTGGGTGGGTGGGGGGTTGTGCGAGATCAATGTCTATGGCGGGCGCGGCGGCAACAAAGTGCTGCGGCCTGGTGTGGCGATGCGCTGGAAATTGCATCTCGAAGGAAACATGCTTGATGAGATTGTTGGATCAATAGCGAACGGGGCCCTCTCTCGGCTTTGCAAGGTGCGCCTGGCCCAGAATGAGAATGTGTGAGTGACGCTGTCCAACCGCCCATTGATGGACTAATACAATGTGTCGCCTTATAATAGTCACCGTCTGGGCCTGTATAAGAGGCGGGGGAAGCAGTTATCGTCTGTGGAATCTGTTGGTACAAGTTGAACATCAGATATTTCACGGCGTTTTGCATCAACATCGTGCTATGAGATTTCTAGTACCTAAAGTGCAATGTAATCAAAATGTGATGTTATTTATTAGCTTTTGCAAGTGTTTTGAGCTCATGACAATGAACACTGGCTGAATATGCAGGATTAATCCAAACCAGAAAACAATCGACTTTTACCGGCCAGGTACAATGGCACTAGGGATGGGACGATAAACAATAATATCATTATCCGCGATAAAAAAAAATGCTGCAATTAATGAAGCACCACATTTTCGGTTACACTTTAGAATACTCCTAGGTAGTTACTGTAGTACATCCCTGGTACTTACAGAGATAATTACCAAGTACTTACAGTGGTACATTTAGGTAAGTACCTAGGTGTTACGAGGTCGGCCCATTAGTGCGACGTCTCATTATTCTGAAAATCACCCATTGAGTAGGGGTGCCATTAGGGTTAGGGTTATATTTTGTAATAATGAGACGTCGGACTAATGGGTTGTCGGACCAATGGCGTGGCACCGGAGTTACCAGGCCTTACCACTGCAAGTACCTGGTAATTACCTCTGTAAGTACCAGGGATGTACCATAGTAACTACCTAGGAGTTACTGGGCCGTATTCTAAAGTGTTACCACATTTTCTAATAATCGGGATCATCGCGCTTAACGTACCTCTGTGAGTTATGTTGTTGTGCCACAAGGGGGCCCCGCTGCCCTAATCAGTGCAAGATTAGAATGAGTGAGTCAATGAGAAACGCTGCCGCTCTCATGGCAAATGGACAGGCGAACGAGGTGGATCTGAATAACTCCACACTCCACACCTCCCCGCATCGATACTGTACTTTGCATCTGATTCATTAGTTCAGCAATTCATTAATTTGACTCTTATTACCCCTACTATTGATGAAACACATATTTATTGTCTCTACTGAGAGAATTCGGGAGACTTGACTGTGACTTTACATGACAGTTAAAGCCTTGGGACGTTTATGAACAGTTTAGCCGCTTTGTCCATAGATCACTGACACCAGACGTTTTTTTTCCCCAAGTCCTGTTGGTTTTGTGCAACAGATAATGTTAACTTTAGCTATGCAGCTACATAGCTACATGCTTTTCGTGTGATTTATCCTTCAAACTCCACTGGGTTTATCCTGCTCATGCTGCAACAAGTGAAAACCATAATCCTAAATTCCCTTGGCTCTGAAAAAACGTGTAATCATAAAAATGCTCTGTTTTATTGTTGAAGAAAGGTAGAGCCGACAAGCCTCTTGTTAGCATTATAATGACACTTATAATCTGCATATTTAATCATATTCTACATATCAAGTAGCAAGAGCCTTCTGGACTGGAACTAGGAATGACAGTGATGTCTTATGCACCGAATCAATGACATGGATATGGAAGACATGCACAAGCATCATTTTCATTATAAACATGTCCCCAATGGTCGGATTGAATGGCAAAACACACAATAACATAACTCTCTTCACTCACTTCTCATACATCACTGTAAGACCTCACGTACCCTCATCCACTTTTCACTTCTACAGTAATGGCGCTCCCCCATTTGCGAACAACTTTACTTTACTTTCTGATACAGAGGACGCTGCAGTACGTCCTCACTGCAAATAGCATTTTGCAATTATTTTGTCTATTGTTAAATGTTACAAACCAGTGAACTCTTCCGCGTACAACCTTTTCAAACATTGTATCAACAATTACATAAAAGACTGTGTCTCTTTCCCACCGTGCACACTCTTGCATACCAATTCACTCGCTCCATTGAGTCTCCAGTGGGGCTGAAATCCGCTCTCATTCACACTCTGCCCACTACACACAGACATACAAAATAATAATATTAATAATAATAATAATATGTGCCATTCAACACCTCCCCCTTTAAAAAAAAATAAAATTCAAGTCTGTTTCCTTGGCAACTAGCTTCACTTTCTGGCGCCGCAAGTATATATAAGCACAACATATGCAGGAGGGGAGACTAGGGTGGTCTGAGCTTTTGGGCATGTCCTGAAAAGTTGGCACTCTGGAGATATTGGTGCCATTTGAGGCCTCCCTCCCTCTCTCTCTTTCAGTTCCCCCCCCCCCCCCCCCCCCCCTTCTTTAATTCTGTCTAGCCCTGTCTCGCACAATCTCTGGACACATCAGCTTAGCCAGCCGCTTTGAAATTCATCATGAAAGCGTGGGCTGTCAGTTCCGTCCGCGATGGTAATTGGTGGGAGGGGCCACGGGGAGCCGTGCTTGGCCACATGTAGGTCACTGGCGCTCGGGGACACACAGCCTGTTGTCCCCGCGCTGTCACCCCTTCTCACATCCGGAGTCTGTTTACGGCACGGAGGGATTGAAAAGTTGTTGACTCGTGGAAATTCGCATTCACCGCGGCATGGCAGAAAACTGGAGGGAATGCTATAGTGTGCATGCCAAGTTGGAGGACATTATCATTTTTGACACCACATTTTCTCGCTGCATAATTAAACCTTTTTTTATTTTTTTTATTTTTTTTGGTCTATGGAATTGGAGAGAAAATTAAGCTATGTGAAGTTATATGGAATTTAATCTTTTAGGGGGTGGGGGACTTGGTGGTTTACTTTCTAAATTGCATTTTTATAACCAACCAAAGTGTAAGATAGTGATAAAGATGTGCTCGACATTGTTACCAAATACTTGTAAAAAAGCGTAATACCCGCTCTTAAATTCTTTGCCTGCATTTATTGACAGTTTTATATGAGTTCCCAATTACACTTTATTAGCATAAGAGTTTAATATTACAGTTAGGTTCTCTCCGGGTATATTTCACCATCCATAGACGTGCATATTGCCATATTGATCTGTGTAACTTTATGGACTCTATCCAAGGCTCATACCTGCTTGGATACTCCGACCCCCAGCCATGTTTCCCCTACAGCTGAAGAAGATGAATGATTGACAAATGAATATTTTATAATCTATGCATCCCGGTCATACTACTATATGCTATACTGGCGGCCTTGTATGCATCACTTACTTTGACTTCTAGCATGACACCAACACGCTCTGAAGGAAAAGCAAACAAACATTGAGTCCAGTGTCGGCACAATTGAAATATAAGGCATGTGTCGATCACACGGGTGAGACTGATGTCAGTTGAAAAGATAGAAAATGTGTGGTCCATATCCCTAAAGAAAATGATATGGTTTGGCATAGGTTTATGTTGATTATGTATGTCGTACTAGGGGCGTGGCCTGGCATGTGGGGAAAAAGCTTGTTACGGAAAAAGAGAGGAAAAACACGTCTGAGCTGAAGTGGGCTGCAGGGGCGGAGCAGACAAACTCTGGTTCTGGGGAAAGGGGGCACCAACTATTAAACTTTTACATTCCAAATATTGTGGGTGTAGTTTCGAGAGTGTGTTTACTGTTAATGAGCTACGCCTCCTCCCCACACTGCTTAATTTTTTTATTTTTTGGGGAGGTTGAGGGGGCACCATCAAACATTTCTGCTTAGGGAACCAAAATGGCTTGAAGCGGCCCTGGACTACACTCAAATATAGTCGAGTCCAGATCAGGTCCTCTCAATGTCCCTGCGTCTTTATTTGGTTGAAAATACATCAACAACTTAGCATTTCTTAGCAGTAGTTGTCTGCCTTTCCCTTCCGCCATTGTATAAACAGCTTCTCAGACCAATTTTGGCTCCACTCTCCAGACTTGTGGAAATATTCCTCTCACACCCCGGCAGTTTTCATGGAAGATTTATCCGTGTCTCACCTCTCATCTCTGCCGCACACTGACCAAGGCTACACTCCCAAATCAGCCGTTCGGAATGATAACCCAAGGCAGTCTGAAAAAGGAAAAAAAAAAAACTGTTACCGATCCACCACCATGCACCCAAACCTTGATTATCTGCACAGAGAAGTGTTTCTCCCCCCACCCCACCCTCTCTGTCCTTCTTTGAATATGAGCGAGTGTTTGTGCAGCAGAAGATGCTCCTGGAAGGGACCGGCTGATAGTTTTGGCAGCATAAAGTGGCGAACAAACTGGAGGCCATTTTCACACCTAGGCTTTGCTTGACTTAGTGCAATATTAATGTCTCTCTTCATTGCCATCTTTAATATTTTCTCCTCTCACCTCACTTCCTCTCTGGAGAGATTTCCAGCGTGACTGCGGCAAACATCCAAGGCTTTTCATACCGCCGTTTCTGCTGCTTTGATTAAAAAAAATGAGGTGGCAAAGAACTCGTAGTGCAATGGGGTTTTGTTAAGTGATGAAATTTGTAGGAAAGTTTAAGGGTGTGGCATGTTGGATTTACAAGTAGGTCAAATGTGATTTTTTTTTTTTTGTGGCTTTTTAAAGAGACCGGGCCCTATTTAGTTTCCATGCCTGTTTTAATTCTATCTTACCCCCTCATAAAGGGTTCCCAACATTGTTTTTTTGTTTGTTTTTTACGTCAAAGCCCCCTTTGCTCATGCTGGGGAGCTTAAATGCTACAAAACATACAATATACAAATATACTGCCTGACCAAAAAAATAATAAAATAAAATGTTGCCACCTGCTTTTGACTAACTGTAGCTCCTCCAAATTTGTCCAGTCTTGTACTTAAAGAGATAGCCTAGAAGTCTAAGTATCTCGGCAACTAATCAGAGTCTAGTATCCTCTCGCGTTGACCAATGAGACAAGCTTTTCCTGTCAACCAGCCTGTCAGGTCCAATCAGGAGGGAGGGGGAGGAGCTTCATCGT
Source organism: Neogobius melanostomus (assembly GCA_007210695.1). Lineage (NCBI taxonomy): Eukaryota > Metazoa > Chordata > Actinopteri > Gobiiformes > Gobiidae > Neogobius > Neogobius melanostomus. Next base: position 629,141 of record VHKM01000362.1, read on the forward strand.
TTACTTTTGAAAATTCCGTTCCTGCTCTCCTCACTTTGCAAACTTACAGACTATCACATTCCTAAACCTGATCACAAACAATGAAAGAGGAAGCCACTCAATAAAAATGTTAGTTGTGGTCCAAAGTCACTTCTAACATATTTGCAGCATCACAATTCTTAACAGGGACGAGTTTAAAGGCTCATTCCACAACTTATAGGGTCATTTTTTAGGGTCACTTTCACAAGAAAGCCAATAAAAAAAACACAAGCCTGTAAGTTCATGAATTTTTCACAAATGATTTTGAATTAAATGCACAGTGTTTTCCCACAAATTTCTAAGTTTGCAATATTCTAAAGATGGACAAAAATGTTTTGTTCCACTAGAAAAAAACAAAACATAACCGATATAGTGCCTTTAACAACATTTTGGAGGTTTTCTCAGAGGGATTTTTCAACATCTAATTCCTGCCTGATTTTATTGAGTTTTGAACCGCAAAAAAAAAAAAAAAAAAAAAAACTCAAGGCGAAATTAAAATGTTTCTGATTTTTGTTTCACTCATGAATAGCTTATTCAAAAACTACACCAGATATAAAATTCCCTCTTTGCACTAAGAATTGTCACAAGTACTTCAACAAAATGAACCATACATTAAAAACCTGGCCAAATTTCTAAATGTCTGGCTGTTGGAGGACGGAGTATTGTTATTGTTAGGTACAAAAACAAAACAATAAATATAAAATGCTGGGAACCATTAGCCCTTGAAATATACCCATATAAATGTAGGACCTTTGCCTATAAGTTGACCATTTAAAGGGCTGCTTGAATGATTGAATGATCAAACGTTGTCAATATTACATCCATGAAAAGCCATATTCCCCAGCTATTTGAATGTTAAACTCTAAAATAAGTGTTAAGTCCTTTAAGTAAGATAAAAGCGCTCTTGGAGGACTGTTGGTGTTGTGAAAAGGAGCCTTGGGTAGTGTTCCCGACATCTTCGCTTCCTCTCCTGTCTCCTCAGATCACTTTTGGCTTCCACTTCACTGCGTTTTTGACTGGCATTTTCTAACGCGTTCCCGTAGCGCGCCCCACACTTTGACAAACTATATATTTTCTACATTAAAGCCACATTCATACGCCTGCTTAACGTTATCATTCAGCGCGTTCTCCTCGGCTTTATCCCGGCGGATTGACAGCGTTTTGGGTTATCATCCAAAATGGAAGGGAAATGAGGTGAGATATATTTGCGGATAGTTTTTTAAAAGGGTGAACGTATTATAATTATAACAAAGACGAAACACTTTGGATTACTTTGTGCTCGAGTTATTTGCAGGAGTGATTGAGAGGATGTGGAGGTCGAATACGGTGACGCGTATTTTTTTCCTTCTTTTTCATCATTGACTCTGAAATCTGCCTCACTTTTCGTTTCCCGTGGGAGCAAAGTAAAGATCTCATCAACCTTGACTCTGTTAAAAACACGTCAAAACAGCGCGGTAATCTCCGGGGATCCGAACAGACGGAGAAGATTGGAGAGAGTTTTACTTGGACATACTATATTTCATGACAGTGTAAAGCACCTCTGTGGCCTGAGGGAGTGGGAAGAGGAAGGGGGGATATATTGCTCCCAGAGGACTTCAGTTCTGAACTGCCGTATATATGGATAGATTTACAGATCAACAGCTGAGAGACAAAGCATCCAGGTAATAAATATTAGTCCAATCACTTTCTGAAAGCCGATGTTTCGCCACAAACTACATTGCGTCCATAAAGGCTGGGTCTGACTCTGTCCCACAAGATGGTAAATTGGTATATAGCACTTTTCCACCTTCATTAGGCACTGAAAGTGTACGCAGACACTGGAGGCAGGGAGGGTGAAGTGTCTTGACCAAGGACACAATGACAATGTGCACATTCCGGAGGCGGGATTCGAACCCCTGACCTTCTGATCATGAGACAACCCGCTCTACCATCTGCGCCACTGTCACCACTCACCCAAAAGGCCTTAGTGCACTGACGAAGCCTTTTGGATGAGGGACGAAACGTTCAACACTTCAACTACCGAGTACATAAGATGACTCAAGAACCTCCATTGAAGATGCACTTGGTCAGGTCTCGGTTCAACAACACTATGTACCCAAAGAATGAAATCAGCTTACGACCTGAACATCCTGAATGACCAGGTTATTCCATCAATGGACTTCTTTCCTGATGGCACGGGCAGATTCCGAGAAAACAATGCCAGGATGCGTCGGGCTTTCACATTGTGAGGGAGTGATTTAGGGAGCATGAGATGGATTGGCCGCCACAGAGTCCACATTTTAACCCCATTGACAATCTGGAGAAGGCTTTGCACAGTGGTCACACTCTCCCATCAGCAATACAAGACTTTGGTGGAAAAATGAACGCAACACTGTATCCTTTGACACTGCAGAAGCTTATTGCACCACTGCCAGAGCGAATGGGTGTGTAATCAAAGCTAAAGGCGGTCCAACCAAATATTAAGACCTTTTTTTTGTTTTGATAAATTTCAGGCTGCGTATTTGAAATCCACAGTCACTTGGCGGTTTCAACCAAATTCAGTCAACAATAGAGAGACTTTTGTGACTTACTTCTGACTGTAGAGATTTCAAACACCTATTCCTGAGCCTATAGCCATAGTTTCATCTCAGCACCAACACACAAACCTTTGCTAGTTCAAGCGAATGCTTCTTTTCTCTGTAATCCTCCCGTGAGCTTCTGTCTCCTCTGTTTACATTTGTCTTCCCCTGATCTCACTTCCACGCACCTTTTTATTTAGACACAGCCGTACCTTTCACGGTGAAATGAACAAATCTCATCATCAATTCGTGTCTCTTTGCAGCCTGCCAGCCAATTACCGCGACACACCAGCGGGGCGGCCCCTGTCTCCCCCCCTCCTACCAGCTCCTATCATAGCGCTCTCTCTTATAATTATCTCCGGTACCAAAGTTCAGACCCCCGTGGATCCCTGGATCAACCACAGTCCCGCTTCCCAACACCTCACCAACCGTCTTCCCTTTCACAGCTTCTTCGCAATTATCAACTTTGTATTGGTTATCTCTTGATAGTTTGTATGAACATGGCAGTCATTATCATTTTTGCACTTTCAGTACTTACTCTATAATTGATGTCTACCCAATTTAAATAAATGTGTTGTGGTTACTTCTTTAAAGGGATTGCCATCAAGCAAAATCAACTACTTTAATCTTTAAGTTATAAAGTTGTTCCCTTGTCAAAGACATACTGTATTGGAGGCCTACTTTGTCGTTTCATCTTCTGCTGCTAAAGTGCTCCGATTAGCATTTCCTGGATATTGTTGCATCAACGATGGAACAAAAAACGTTCTTCCTCATTTGTAAAGCCCATATTCCACCATCAAATTATGTTCTGAGCAGTTCTGTGCATGAAGTGGCTTCATCATGGCCATAACGATTTTCTAAAAGTGAAAATTTGAACTGAGTGGTCCATCATCTGTCACTCCGGCTGCTGCCTGTAGAGGGTGTTCCAAGCCAATTTGAATTCATTCCTGACCAATACAGTCTCTAACTCGACAAAAATGTAAGATAATGATCAAGATGTGTTTGAAATCATTACCAAATACCTGTAAGATGCGTAAAAAAAACACTTTGGATTTGTGGCATACAGGCAAACAGCTGGACTCAACTTCTTCCCCAGTAAACTCTTTTTCTTACACTGTTTTCTTACAAACTCTCTTCCCTTCCACTCCAACACCTTATTATAGGGAGCACTCGTACGATAGAGCCCCAGCTGCCTCTCCAGTGCCACTGTGAGTGCGCACCGGATAAAAAATTGAATGCAGACAGAGTTCCTGGGTGACTGTATCTCCCCGCGTGGTGCCGGCAGTCCTTTGGCTTGTTTATTGCCTAATTCGCTTGGCCCGGCGAGCTCGGCTTGGACGCGTTGCTTTGCTAACAGGCGCTGAGAGCCACAGGGTCAACAGCTAACAGCCATCATGAACGATCCCGCTGTCTCTGGGAATCCCAGCGTTTCTTTTTTCAATTGAAAGGTGCATTAAGAGTGCAAAGAGGCCCATGGGAGTTAGGGTAAAGGCTGTGTCTACTGGTTACAGTTGTTTATGTTGCAGAGAAACGGCGTTGGAGTGTGAAATTTTATAGTTCTGTATGAGATGCGCGTCTTCAGTCAGCGCGATGCCGAAAGGTGTTTTCAGAGGGGGCATGAGTCAGACGCAGTAGTAAAAAAATGTTCAAAAGAACTGCTGTAATTCCATATTGTTCATTTACACATGTCTTTGAGGAGAGCAAGTCAACAGGGTCGGAGCTCTGGCAGTTTTGACTTTCATTTGTCACTGTGCAACACTCCTGACATTCCTTTTTGTAGTGCATATATATTGGGAGTTAGAAGGAGTAAACAAGACCTTTGACACAAAGTGCACTTACACCACATCTGAACTCACACTATCACAACATTGGAAATCTAAAGCAGAACCTGTATCTCTACGACAGACATCATCAGAAAGGTTTTACACAAATGAATTAGAAAACGTATGTGTCTGTGCACTTTGTAGGATGGCAATTCATTTGTTTTACTTTGGTGAGAATTTTTGCATTTTCAACAATCTTCATTCTCTATTGCAGTGGTGTCTAAGCTATGGCCTGGAGGCAAAAATACAGCCCTCACACTAATTATTGTTGGCCCTCGGCTTATGCTAAATTGGCCCAAATTGCTGTAGGTAAGCCTTTTCAGCGCAAGTTAAAGGACTAGGCCACCGTTTTTAAATACTGAGATATGTTCTTACCTTAGCTTAGACGAGTTGATATGTAGCTGTCTGGTCTTTACACATGCCCTTAGTCATGTAAACAGAGCACAGACTGCATTAGCATATAGCCTCTCCTCTCCTCTATGGAGCCAAACAGAGGTAAAGTTAGAAGCAACCAAGCTCTTCCACGTTTTCCCTATTTAAATATGGTTACATGATCCAAGTCTAGTTACACAAAATTAAACATGTCGATTTTCTAAGTGGTGGTCCGTTTGGCCACATAGAGGAGAGGAGGAGAGGCTATATGCTAACGCCGTCTATACTCTGAGGGCATGTGTATTTAAAAACGGTCGCCTATTTCTTTAAAAAGTCATCTCATCCTATTCTGAATACGATAGATCAGGGATATCCAAACTTTTTGTCTCCCAGGGCCAAAATGAAAATGTGCGTGTGGGCCGTGGGCCAAACACAGCGATTTCAAGCGTGAAACACATATAAGTGCAAATAATAATAGTTACGTATTTATTTATTTTTCTGGTATACATTTCAATGTATTCTATCTGTGCAAACATGCTACATTAAAACAAATGTTTATTATGGTAAAAGGCAAAAGCCTAGTTTTATTAAAACAAAATCAACAATTGCAGCCGCAAAATTGCAGCACTATAGTAGCCTGGCTAACGCCAGACTGCTGTGTGCGCTCGAATCCTTTCGAACTTCACAACAGTCTGGGCACCATGGCCGAAATCTTTGCATGGATTTGGGGACCAATCACAGAACGAGGAGGGACGGTAAGACGATGACGCACTATTCGACATACGGAAGCTTGTAGTTTGTTTACGGATTAAAAAAAAAGTGTATTTACAGATCCAACATGACAGCAGCAGACGCGACGCCATCTTTCGATCAAGCTTTAGAACGTGTTCTAAATAGTTTCGCTCGAAAGTTTACAGCGGGTACGTCATATGTCATTGGATACGATGATACGATTGGCTTATGGCTACGTGCAGACGCATGATAGACATTCGTAGCGCCCAATAAACTGCTATGAACAATCATAAACCACACCTCTCCTATGAGAAAATGAATTGGTGGTCCCCAGACTAAATATCACTTGTGATTTTAGTCTGGCGTTAGCCATGCTAGCACTATAGTGCAAAATGTAAGCAACAACAATCCTTGCATCTTTAACAGTACAAACAGGTGAGAGACATGAAGCTGGTCTTTGGACACTATTAGCGTATTAATGTTAGGTTGCAGCTGGCTCACTGACAAGGCAAGTATGTCATCAAGGTGTGAGTCAGTCAGTAACCTCTGAGTTTGGACTTGTTGAGGGTCATGACACTAAAAGTCTCACAGATGTAAGTGCTACCAAACTTCGTAGTTTTACTTAGAGACTGTTTTTGTTTTACCTTGTTACTTTGCACTACGTCAAAAGGAGTGCTTATCAGTGTCATGGTGACAACTGTATCTACAGTATCTAAAGTGACTTTACCTAATTCACTTACTCAAAGAAAATGTGATAATAGATCATTTTGAAAGTCAGTTCTGCATGAATTCTTTTATAAGCCAATTTTTAAATTTTTAGCATGCGCCTTTGTTGATGCAATAATTTTTCAACAACTTTTGCAATAAAAGTTGGAAAACAGGGAAAGTCGATGTGCTACGACATTCTGTGATTGATAAACACTTAGCAACAACAGTGTTTCCTTAACTTTGCAGGAGGAGCAAAACAGCACCCCCAATTTGACATTGGTGGCCAAAAAGTGTACTGCATCCATACTGTAAGGGCTTACCATTGAGAATGAATGGGAAAAGTTAAGAGAGTTGGTATTAACCATATGTGGCCACAAAAGTAGGTCACCTTCTGGTGGGGCAAATTTGGCCCTGCGGGCATCTCTGTGGTAGATGTAGGGGCCATGCAGAAAAATATCTCTTAGATGCACCAAAGTACAAAACTGCCTACAAAACAGGTCTACATCAGTTTAAGCATCCATTTGTATGCAGAACATTATGTAATATCCTAATATAATAGGTCATTGAATGAAATGTGTAAATATATTGGGAAAACACATCGTTGTAGACTTGTTTAGGTAAGACTATTTTAGAAAGTACCGTAATATAAGTAATCCGAATGCATCAACAATTTCACTTTTATCCCCATTTACCGACATGTCTTGCAAATACATGTCCTACTATGCCAACGCAATCAACAAAGGCAAACAATCCTTAAACCTCTGGGAATTGCCTCCTTTTCTTCATGCACCCTCTGATCTGCCCTCTCTGCTCCGTCTATTGTCGCAATCACTACGGGCCCCAGCACAAAGGCGCTTGGATAGCTCCAGTTGCCTTTCTCTTCTGAATAGCACCTCTTATGTAGTCTACTGCCTCTCCTCCAGAGCACCTGTCCTAAAAGCATCACGCCACCAGATCCGTGCCCTCTGTGCCCAGGTGTCTTCTCGTGTTAACAGCGGTCCACTCCTTTGTCCCATTCAAGTGTCGCGTTCTTGACCCTGCCCCTCCTCCCCCCTCCTGACTTTTTCACCTCAATTTGCTGCTTCACATCCACGAGGTCCAATCTTCTGAAGTTCTCCTCACTCCTCCTTGCTCTCGCCCAAGTTCGCTTTGAACTAAAAGTTCACTCTCTGGAACGCTTCAACTTATTTTTCCCCTCCAAACGTTTCCTTGATTTCCTATCGATTCCCATCCGCCTTGCTTGGATGGCAGTGGAGAAGAAAAGGAGGAGATGGGAGAGGGGGGCACAGCGGATCGATGGTAGCTAAACCTCCCATGAGATCGGATCAGACACTTTTACGGATAAATCATTAACCGTTTCGGATTTTCCAAGCGTCACAAAATCTACAAACTGATCGGTTTGAATTTTGTATCCAGTGTGCATGTATTAGAGTTTCTTCTTGCCCAGAGAGACATTGGGTCTTGTTGGAAATCGTTATGTTAGGCTTAGGGCTAACTTTCAAAAATAGGATGCGATAATTTTACAGATTAGTTATTGACTGCTTCAGGTTGTAAGCATCCTTCAAAGTGATTCTTCTGATTTTTGTATGCATGATTGGTCTGCCATTTCTTAAGCAATTCTTGCCACCCAGCAATGTTGATTCTTAAGGATAAGGGTCTAATAGGACAGCAAAGTCAATGACCTGTAGGGAAATTGGACCTACAGTATGTATTTAACCCATACTTAAGTGGGATTGATGCAACCTGTTGGAGCACTCATCTCCAGAGCTTGTGGCAAGTTTATTGTTTATTATTTGGATCCCAATTCACTGGCAGAACCTTGACAGCTACTCTGCCCAGGGTCCTTTAAACAATTCACAAATAAACTCAGACCGGCTAAATTACCATGAGTGGCTTGTCTGGTGGAATAACTGTGCTGATCTCTGGCATATTGTAAACGGCCGTACAAATTAGCAGGTTGTCTGCTAGAGGTCGACCCATATGGGTTTCTCTAAGGCCGATTTTTTATTGACCGACGCCGATATGCTATATTTCCAAATGTCTATTTGGTCGATTTTATTTATTACCTAAGTTGATTCAATAGTTTCTGCCCCAGCTTTGATTAGTTGCTATTAGCATTAGCATACTGTTGCTAGCCGCGGCATTTTGCGCAGCGATTGAATTCCCCAGGTTCTGTGCTTCAAAATGACATGTCCATATTGACGGAGGTTTAAAGAAACTTTTATTTAACAAACCTGTAGCTAATCGATTTTCATTGTGATGTTTCTCTGTTCCCCTGAGGCCTAGGGACTTGTGAGAGGACTTGTTTTAAAAGCCCTGACTTCGCTCTTTCCAATGCAGCAAACGGAAAGTCTATCTTTCGGTCCCGGAGATATAAGCGATATTGGTCGACCACTATTGTCTACTTTCCACAATGAACACAATAGATGACACTTCAGTCTTTCTTCTATTGAGCCATGAGAGACGTTTCCGCTTTGTTCTGTGCAGTCTGAAGTTTAGTCTGGTGTGTTTTTTTTGACTGCATCGGACCACACCACAGTTCAAGCAGTTCAAGTTCGAGTAACGTTCAATTTCTGGTGTTTGTTTTCCTATTGTGCATGTTTAAGGTTGATCGCGCATGTTTGGGGGAAACCGCCAGATCCGAAAGAAACCCTCTCAGACAACGTACAAACTCTACAAAGAAAGGTTTGCATGGTACAGAAATCGAACTATGGACTATAAGGTTTTCAAAGAATCTCAAAATCCTTAAGACGGCTTTATTCAATGACATTTTTACTGGGCCAGATTTTGCATAGGTCATTGGCCACTGGCCGGTCATTTGGCGAGCACCCTACCACCACAAAAGTATAGATGGAAGTACTGCCAAGGTTAGCGCAATTCTCTGTAATAATTATATTATAACCGGTGCCAAGCCTTGTTAGTAAGAGTGTAAGCTGCTGTGGACATTAGCGCTAGCCATTGTAGTAGCCACAGTAACATTGCGTCACGTCTCTTGTAACCAAGAGATGGTGATTCTTTTTGAGGTTCATCAAATGGCGTTAGTTTAAGGCTTACAGGGTCAGCTTTCAAGAATGAAGCTTTTACAGATAAATTATTAACTATTCCCACTAAAAAATCCCTCTGAATGATCTCATTTGCATGCAATATCCGTAGTCATTCTTACCACCAAAGGATGTTGACTCTTAATGGGAATCATTAGTTTAAGGCATGTACCAACTTTCCGAATGGTCTAAGTAAATGCCTGTGACCAAACAAGTGTTAGGATGCAGCTCTAATCGTAATCCTCCCCTCCAGCGATGTCTCCACTCTGCACAGATTGTGTTGCGTTCTCTATAAAAAAGGTTCTAGGAATATATTGTATTGTTTGTTTGCTGCATAAAAGGAAAGACTTTGTTTTAGTTTTAATTATACTTTGAGGTAACTTTGAGATAGAATGAGGTAAAGGGGGGGGGAAATGTTCTGTGTGCAGTTTAATAAATGGTTAGTATTCAGTAATAACATAGATTTGTGTTTTTTTTGGTTAACAAACAAAAGAGAGAGCACACAAATCGTGAATTGTTTGCTGTGATTAAACTCAGTACTAACTTTCCTTATGCATTTAAGATCCCATGGGTTTATGTGCACATTTCACAACTTTCAGGGAGCTTCAATGTCGCTGATTGATAAAAATCCCTTATATCCAGATAGATAGATAGATAGATCCCCACACATGATCTGCGTTTACATCTTGTGTCACTTGCCACTTTTGTAGTCATGTGTTTTTTATTTCATTTTCTCCAAACAATTCAAAGTCAAAAATTGGTCTCCTAAATGTATCCAACTTTTTCCAGGTAGCGCAACAAAAGCCTTCAACATGTGCACATTAGCTCCAAGCGTCGAGTTTGATTACTGTCGTTGTGCAACCTCTCATATGTGTCAAGTCATGTAGATGCATTTACTTTTCAACTACATTTTTTGGAAAACTATGACATTGACTTATACAGTTAAGAAAAATGTTTTTTCTTAACTGTATAAGTTAACTGAAAATACCAACCATTTTGATCAAAAACATATTCAGTTTCAGTTTGGGTTGAAATGGACCGTTTTGTCCAATTCTCTTTCCTCTGTTTCTTTATTTCTTTATTTAAGGATCCCCATCAATCCTTACCAAAGCAAAGACTTCTCTTCCTGGGGTCCATTTTCATTATAAAAACAGTTAAAGCCTCAGTCATACAACACACATCAACAATACAGACATAGTTCCACATTCTATTCAATAATTGAGGTAAGACATTACAATACGCAAAGCAACATTAAGCCAGGTAAATATTTTGACTGATAACATACTTCTTCAGGTCTATTTTAAAGGAAACATGATTGCTTACTCCTGATAGCATATTCCAGTATGAGATGGCTCGGTATATAAATGTGCTTTATAGTGCATTAGATCTTGGCAGAGGCAAAGTAAAACTAGCATTAGAGGCTCGCCTGCCTTAAAGCCACGTCTGTTACAGGTGGGCTGTGGTTTGAAGAACAGGCTAAAGGGTTTGTGTAAGGTCCAGATTTTATGCAAAGAAAAAACAAAACCACAGGCCAATCTGTCCTTGACTCTCATCCATGACAATTTTTGATGCATTGCATTAACATTAGTTCAAAACGGACAACCCGGGGCAAGTCTAGCAGCCCCAATCTGAGTTATCTGAAGTTTGTTGAGGTGGTTTTTTTTTTTGCAGCACTGGAACACACAGCAGGAGAATAGTCCAAGTGACATAAGACTGTAATACGAGTTTTCTTGTTTCTATTGACATAAAAGGGGGACTGCATCTTATTAACCAGATGTTCTTCTGTGTGAAGAAATGTTAGCAAATTGTAAATAAAATATGCGTATATTTGTTTCTGCGTTTGTGTCATTGAAATATAGTATTTGGGCATTAAGAATGGCGTTAAAAAGCATTACATTTGACATGCTTCTGCCTCTGTAAACCCTGGAAGGTTTTAAGTCCCCTGCTTCTAGAACATGTTTTAGGATGGTGTCTGAAGCAGTGTTGTTTTCGTCAACGATGACGAAGACAAAATCATTTTATCGGCACCCCTTTTTTCATGACGATAACGTAACGGTGACGAGCTAAAAAGGGCTCCTTGGTGACGACAACAGGACGAGACGAGATGAAAAGATTAGGAAGTGGTCCGTCAGGCGTTGACTAAAAGTGGATTACATATAGACATGACTAAAATGTTACTAAAAAGCACTTTCATCCAAAAGACAAAGACGGCTGCCGAAAACAACACTGAGGAATTCCAAAACGAAATTTGCAAACTCCATGCCGATTTGGCGTTGACGTCGAAAATGGACATTGTCTCGGGACACGGCGATGCGGGAGGCAGCGGCTATGACTGCAGCGCTGGTTGTGTGAACACTATAAAGGACATTGGAAAGACAGCGGAAAGACTAAAGCAATCAACAACACAATAATTGAGTTCATAACCCTAGATGAGGCGTCGGGGAGATAAGGCACATCCTCGGTGCAGCCAGTGATTGTTTATGATGCAATGTACTGTTCACTTCACAAACAAATAAATAGACTTTTTGTAGAGCTGCTTTTATACCAGCTTTTATAGAAGTCTAGGCCTTATACATGTTTTTCTCGACTTACCTTGCACAGTCTCCACGTTGTCGTACAAATTGAATCCTGTGAAAGACGCCACTAAGTATTTCAGACATGCAACATCCAAAGTTTGCAGATGGACTTATTTTTGGAGAATTTCTGTTTTATTGTGGTCTTCTGCTGGTTTGAAAATAGGCAAATTTCGTCATATAATATACCAATGTAAGCTTGGACTTTCTGTTGCTGTGTCCATGCGTGTCCATGAATATTGAGCATGCACAAATGATCTGTTTATTTAGTATTACGTTTTTGATGTCTGCAACCTTTTTGATCTAAAGAACTTATTCTTGTTTCTGAAAATACTATATTATTCTAATCTGTAAAGAGCAGAGACCAGTTTTAATTAGTTTGCCAGCTGTAAATGTGATTCAAATCAGGCCTAAACAAGGAATGACCCCAGGTTAGACCAAGAATACAGCACATCCAAGCCAGTACTAAACCCGGACCTATAGACAGACCACCTTTCGACAGCTGTGCGTGGCTCTGTAACTATAGGCTGCAGATACTTCAACTTAACATATCTCTGAAACTTTTCATTATAACTATGTCGATTTTAACAGTTAAAAATATTACTTATGATTTCATAATTTCTAGTCCTTAGGCAAACCACTGTCATGGTGTATACTACATCATAGGAATCAATATTGAGGTTTTAACCACAACTTCATCACAAGTATTACAATAAACTGCAACTTCCTTGCAGCTATGCCTTTACCCCACAACGTCTGCGTAACCAAAGTGATGTTTTACATATTGCACTCGTGACAGTCTGACTTAAAGCGAGCATGCTACTCTGCTCCTTCCACTCTCTTTTCAAGTCTGATTTTTCAGCTAACTGGACCCTCATTTAGCCATATTACAGGTACAGGTACAGGTACTGTAATATGGCTCTGTAAACCTCTGGCTCATTGTGCGCATTTAGACTGCCTCTTTTATTCGTGTGTTTCGACCCGCGTTTGTGTTTCTGTTGTCTAGTCGGTGCCAAATTTCAATGAATGAAAAAAACCAAGCACATTGTCTGTTCAAGACTGTGTTTTATCCACGTATGTGTCATGGTTCAGTTGTGTAGTAACGGCTCTCACAGTGGCTCTGTTTTTTAAACAGTACATTTAGCCAATAAAAAAAGTTTTCCGTTGGCGGGTCGTGGTTTGGGCAGCTCCAACAGCTGCCCAAACCACATTGCACCAGCCCCTATGGCTCCTCCTGCAGGTGGTGGGTTCACGAAAGGACGGCCTCACGATTCTAACCGGGCCTGATGGGCTCTCATAAGGGGCTTCTGAACCGCTCTTTGTCTGTCTCGTCATCTAGGAACTGTTTGCCATGGGACACCCTACCAGGGGCACGAAGCCCCTGACAACAGAGCTCCCAGGATCATTCAGGCGCTCAAACCCCTCCACCACGTTAGGGTGGCGGTTCCAGGAGGGGATATTGCAATATATGTTTGAAAAATCGCATTTAGGTTTTATACAGAGACATCCAGTCCAAAAATCCAACCGACAAACCAAGTGGAAAAGCGTCATTGCTGGGCTGGCTACATTAGCTACGTGCTTGTGTTATCAAACTGACATATTGGCCAACCTTGTCATTAATTACCACGCCACCGAAGCCTCAAGTGTCTCTCTAGGCCTCCATACCGCTCCTTCTCCCGTGTGCTTGCGCGATACAAGGGCTCTCCTCCGCGGTCTGTCATCCTCCGGAGCTGTGGCCATGCGTGCAAATGGCAAATGGACAAGGGTCCTCCCAACGGCCCTCACCCCCCTTCTCCACACCCCGCCATGCCTTATTCATGAGCTGTGTGCTGTAAGACCCCACACCACCAACGCCGCCGCCTCCTCCCACCGTCTTACACTAAAACCCCACTGACATTTCCACTTTATGCGTAAGGGCAGGGAATGAGATAATAGTAATGGGAGGCCCTTATGGGGAGTAAGATTAGGAAGAAAGATGTGTAATCCAATAGCGCTAGTGGCTCGTCCAAAGTCATTGTGTGCATCTATCTGGTGGTGGTATGTTAATGTACACAGCTGTTTTCATATAGAGGGTAATATCTCTGCGGAGATAGGAGTGCGGTGGTTGAAGCGAGAGACTAGTGAGCGCTGCTACTCAGGATGGCAGTTTAGAAGAAAGATGTTGTTCCAATCTGTAAACAACTGGCATATGCCAGCTGTCACTTGCTCGTCTTCATGTACTGTACACAAAGTCACTGGCGTAGCTTTAATCGCTGTCTATAATGAATATTTTTGAGTAATAAACTGAACTAAAACTGAACTGAAGTAGCTCATGGTGACAAAAAACATGACTAAACTATCTCCAGATTGTTTTGTTAAGCTGTTTTATTTGTAGCTTTCTTTAACTAAGACAAAAGGTAGTCAGTTAGTATTTACCTTAACATTGTCTTGAGAAAAGCACTTATCAATGGAGTTTTGTCCATCTAAACTTCCAGAGATACAGTTTAGAGAATAGAGACATTTCTATCCAATTGGTTGCGTCCATGACATTCTGGATCGTCATGTCACACTTTTGGAAAGAAATCTTCAAACAGAAAATCTCCAAATGTTTTCCTTATTTGGAAGTGATTGGAGTCCTTCAACCGCCAATGATCCTGGGAGCTCTGTTGGCTTCATGCCCCTGGTAGGGTCTCCCATGACAAACAGGTCCTAGGTGACGGGTCAGACAAAGACCGGTTCAGAAGCCCCTCATGAGAGACCAACAGGCCCGGTTAGAACCATGAGGTTCTGTGGACCCCCCATGGATGGATGGATGGATGGATGGATGGATGGATGGATGGATGGAAGGATGGATTCACAAACCTGCCACATTCATCCAATGGCTGGCAGTCCTTTCTCTTGACCAACATCGAGCACATCATTTTGATTATCCACGTTTGGACACCTTTCATGAGACTGTCATAAAGTCTCAGTTCTTATGTGCTGAGAGAGAAAACGTTGAACTTGTAACAGCTTTTGATTTCTTAGCTGCACCAACTCATTTTTAAATTATAGGCTGTTAAGAATGTTCTGATGTCATGTGAGCGCAACCTTTTCTGTGCTTCGCCCATGTACTACAAGGATATCCATGAAGCAATGCAATGTGACGTATGTTTTATTTATGTTGGAATAAGATATTAATAATATTCAGTCTGGTAAAAGAAAAGAAAAAAACAAGCAACTGCAAATTGGATTCCATCACCGACCGAACAATCCAACATCAGAAAACTATTGCTATGTTAAGAATATCAGTTTTGTTGTACAGTTGCTTACCCTCAACATAAACGGCACCATGTTTATCCATCATCAATTCAACCTCTGACAACAGCATGCTCCGATGTGCAGAAACATAAGTCCCCCATAGGCTAATCGAATGCAACTCCCCGCTGAGAGCGATGCGCCTGCTATAGAATGATAATGTGATTACGACAGCGGTTTTCTTCTACGGGGCGGAGCACCGGGGAGATCTCAGTCTGGTTGTGGTGGTGGTCAGGCTGAAGGCGAAAGGGAATCCCATGAAACAGCAACCACTTAGTGTTAAAAGTAGTCTTGACACGTTTATGTTTATCAGTTACATGCTGATGACCAGGCTGTGCTGAGTGATAGATCCAATGTACCCATTATCAGAGACGCGGACAAATGCGCTATCAATCTTTAATGTTGTCCAGGAACCAAATCTTTTTTTTTTTCCTAGGATGGGAAAGGCCACATTTGCATATCGACTCCGGGATTGGTCAGATTCGTACTAATGCCTGAAAGACATCTTTTGTAGAGTCGACTATCCTTAAGGTTAGGGTTAGGGTCAGGTATACGGTTAGTTTGGATTAGGTTAAGCTAGCGTTGTTTTGTTGAGGTGACATCATGGTTGGAGCTCCACTCATCATTGGCTGCCAATGTCAGTGACTGGCCAATCAGGGAGCGACTGGCCTTTCCTAGGTAAAACAATGTTACGTCCAGGAGCAGCCCAAACACAGCCTCAAATCAAATGCGCTGCCCTGTGAGTGTTGTAGCTGCCGTCTATTGAAAGCGAAACTGAAACTTAACACGGAACGAGCACATGGCCGACACGTGACTGTGCGTTGTGTGTTTTAAAACTCATTTTTGTTTCGATTATGACCCATTGGCACATTTATTATACAGCAGCTTTGAAGAACTGGAAAGCACTGCCAATTTTATTCTGAGATCATAAAGACATTGTAAAAAGGGTAGAACCTGCAAATTATAGCCCAAATTAAAGCACCACTTTCTAACATATGACTTAATTGGGTGTTCTGTTTGGAAATCTTGAAGTAACTGACTGTATTCTCACATTTTCATATAGCGCTATAACTCTAAAAATGTTAAAGTACTCTCGGATTTGTGTAAAATCAGGTCAGGCCAGAGGGTCTATGCTGCTGGTGTGAATGCGTGTAAAGCCTTCCCCCTTTTGGGATCTGAGAAGTGAGTGGCGGCTGGAGGTGACATCATGGGCCACCGTTTTTTCCCGGCACCATCCGCAGCGCGACATTGCGGATGAAATATCTGGCGTGCAGCGGCTCCCGCCACCTCCGAGTCAATAAAGTAATAAAAGGTGTATCGAGCTTGGCTTTGCTTAAAGGTCGTATTTTTGTGGTGTCTTGGTTTCGGGGCCAGGTGTAGGGGACATTATTAGTGGTAAAGTCTGGCTTTCGGGGGGAGAAAAGTTATTGCATTGTTTTTGTAGTGGGACATTTCAAATACAGTTCATCCCTTTTATATTAAAGCGGTGACTCCTTAAAGCCACACTGCTTAAGATTTCACCCAATCAATAGAATAAAATATCAGATTTGATATTGGTTGGTAAAACATGTCGTTCTGTGAGTAGACACCTCTACCCAGACCTGACTCATAACTTTGCTGGAAATGGGACGTCACAAGCTTATGTCGCTTATCTCATTGGTGATGTTGCTGCTCTGCTTTCAGGTGGCCAGACATTAGGTTTAAGGCGAGACATGGCAGGTGGAAGTATTGACTTTTCACACAGTGGTCGATGTGGAGATGTTTTAATAGTTTTCTTCCTCAACATCTTGGTTTTCATGTCAGAGTATAAAAATGACTAAACTTACCCCGTACGCTGCTTATTTTATGATGTGTTGTCACGAGGCGGAGATAACCCAGAAGTAGCAACGAAATAACTTCGCAAAGCCATCTTTCCCTGGTGTATTCATTCACAAATATTGACTTATTTTACGTCCACATCAGGGAGACGCTTTGCAGACACTACAATCCAAATACTTGTTACTCTCGTTACAAAACTTTAGGGCTGGTTTTCTCAAAATTAGGTTTTGTTCCACTCATGCAACGAGTTAGCAATTAAAGTAGCTCCTATGGACTCTAAACTTTCCTGTCTTGAAAAGAAATCCTTGTTACTAATATGTCAATTAAATAAAACCATACATTTAAATCTTTCGCCGCTGAAAATGTAGGCAATTCTGACCATTTGTATGCACAAACTGCCTTATATTTTTATGAAAACTGGAAATGACAGAAAACTTGCTATAAATTATTTTCTCATATTTATATCAGTAATGTTCAGCAAAAGTTTCAAATTGAAATCTCTAAATTAAACGTTTTCCCTTATCACCAGCAGTGTCGATCTTCCAATTGCTTTATTATGTAAATCTTAGCAAAAAAGCCATTGTTGGCGAGATCTTTTATACGGCCAAAATCGTGCCGTGTGCACCCGGCTTAAAGGGACTAGATGCAAGGGACTCACTACTGCCACCTCAGGTCTTACACGTAACTGCAGCTTCTATATTACGCTCGTGCAACTTTTTGAGTGACAGTGCAGGATTTTAGAGGCAGTTGTGGTGAACAGGTCTGGGCTCATTCTACACATTAGGACATTGCTAGAAGATGTAGGGGGAGGAAAATGCATAATTTTAACATTTTTAAACTCTGTATAGTCCCTTTAAGTTGAGTTTGAACAAACCCTATTTTCTGATTTCGGAATTAGAATTACCATTTGTGGTGTTACCAGTTTTGTCGGATTGTCAGTGCTCTTTTTTTTTCTGTTCTTGGATTGCGAATGGGCAGAATTGTAATCATTTAACCTTTTTGCGTCTAACCTGTATAACCTACAAAATGTAGCAGTTTTGCAAATTGTTTTACATCCGAAGAACTGTCGACAGGAGGAAGCTGCACTGATGATACGTCTTTAATTTAAAAAACTGTTCAGTACAGATGACTACTAAAAACATGTTCTACATTATTTGAATACACCATTATTGATCATGAAAAGCCCGGCAGCTGAGAATGAGAGCGAGCCGTTGTTTGCGTGTTACTTCATTCCCATCCATAGAATCTAGTGTTTGTTGTTTCCATCTTCCCCTGTATACTGTATCACTTTAGCAATTTGGCATCAATCCTCAGTAATAAAAGCTGCCTTAAACACATAGTTGCATATATCTTATTCATTATGTAAACCCTTATGAAATGTGGCTGTCGTTCTGGGAGCGCACAGTGAAATTTGTTGAGGCAGAGGTGGTGAATATGCACATATATTAGACCATGCATTCTGTTTTAACGCAAATGTAATGTGGTGTGAATAGAAGCAGAGAGAAAATGAAATCTTACAGGAAAAAAATACATTGGAAATCACATTATTATTCAAGTCTCATATATACACCGTGTAGGTGCACTGCGACGGCTGCAAGTTTCCATACCTGTTACAAACTGCTTTAGACAGTAGTGTTTTTTATTGGCACAGACTAAGGTATTAAAAAAACTAGTCAGGCCTGAGGTTGCAGTTAGTGCTACGCTCAGCTACAGCGCAGCATAAACAAGACTGTGGAGACTTTAGGGGTCAAGCGCTTAAAGAAGAACTAAGTAACTTGTTTACCTTAATAAATCCTTTTCGTAGTCCCACTGGGGGTAATACAAGTGTTGATGGGATGATTGGGGGGGTCTTTCATCTCCCTCTGGTGTCTCTGTCCAGAAAAACACCCTTGCAATACACACTAATGGAATCACGAAAAAGAAGCTAACAGGCTAAAGGGCAAAGCTAATTGCGGGCTAGCGCCACTTTAGCAGTATTTACAGCCAGGTTTGAGTGAAAAAAATGTATCTCCATTGTGTCATTGAGTTGTGGCACAATGTACCATATCCCTCTCTATCCCATTGTCTTTTCTGTCAGCGTAGTATTTACTCTAAATTAATGAGTAAAAAAAACATGCTATGACACCTGCAGTGGCGCTTATGGCCTCTAGGGGCATGAGTTACTTAGTTCTGCTTTAAAAACAACTGAAAATGAAGCTTGTCTATTGCTTGAGTAGATCATCATTACAAGGAAAGTCTTGGGCTTAGCATCTTGGATGAACTCCGACAAGTTGTGGCATAGCCCACTAGCGTTCCTTAGCATGGCGCTAACAACAACACGGCAAAGGAAACCACCGTATAAAAGTGGTTCAAGGCTAACAAGAACCCTTTAATCTGTGCCGTCTTCATCCCGAGCTCACAAGTCTCAGGGCTAGCTCATCTACCTCTTTCTCCTCTCCTTCTGCGTGTGTGCGTTACCATTTGCTCTCGGTTGCCGTGGCACCCACATTTTGTTTGAGGCACCTTTCGAGACGCTCAAGGACGCCGTTCAACAAATACAATTATATCGCCAAATGTATCGTTATCAGGATATTTCTCATTTACAGTATTATCATGGTGAGTGTTGGGAAG
Organism: Neogobius melanostomus; assembly: GCA_007210695.1. Classification (NCBI taxonomy): domain Eukaryota; kingdom Metazoa; phylum Chordata; class Actinopteri; order Gobiiformes; family Gobiidae; genus Neogobius; species Neogobius melanostomus. The sequence goes on from VHKM01000362.1 coordinate 648,670, forward strand.
ATTACTTTAAAGGGGGGGTATTATGTAAAATCGACTTTTTCAAGCTTTATATCATGTTATTATGTCATTCCCTCATTAAACACATGCCTGGAGTGTTGCCTTGGCTCATTCACATATTTTTGAGTAATCAGTAAAAACTTAGACGGCAGCCATTTTAGGTGTAGCTATGCCTCAGTCCTCCTAGGAACGCCCCCACCTCCTGGACACGCCTCTGGACCGTTTGTCACCAGCCAAGCCACCAACCACTGCTCCTCAGCTCAGCAGAGCCCCCTCCCCGCACAGTAGTGTTGTTTAGATGCCACAGCAGTGTGCTGAAGGGGGCGTGTCGGAAAGCTTCTTAAAGAGACAGAGGCCTATTTCAAGACGTTCAGTACAGCCATTTTGAGAGAGCAATTTTATTCAAGGCAGTTATTTTAATTTACTGCATATACAGACCAACAGAAGGTTACGTCATCATTGTAGTATGCTATAGACTGGTGCTATGTGATTGAAAAAGCATAATACCCCCTCTTTAAAAAAAAAAGTAATTAGTTATAGTTACCCATTAATTCTCTGCAAAAGTAACTGTGTTGGTAACGGAGTTAAAAGTACGGCAGGCTATGATAAAAGTAACTCGTTATTGGACAAAGTAATTACTAAAAATAGAAGCGCTCATTCGGCATGTTGGAGCAAACATAAGCATGTTTTAGCCACAAAATAAAAAAGGACTAGCATTTATTTTCTATCTATGACAAAGAGCTCAGCTACCGACCCTAACACAGCAACTCAGAGGCGACAGCTACAAATCAGTAGCACTGCAGTAAAACAACTGATTTGACATCTTTAAGCAGTAGCCCATGGGCAAACAGCACATTTACTAAACGTACAGTGATATCAGAACATATCCAGGCTAATGTCAGCGGCGGTTGTAAACTACGATAGATGAACCACAAAGTAAATCAACATCTCTCCGCTCAGTGTGCTGACTTACCCACATGGCAAGCGTTAAATCCAACCAAACGAGTCGTCAAATAATGAAATATATCCATAAACTCCGCTGTGTGAGTTTGCTCCAGTTTTAAGAAAGACAACAACAGACTGTGCGGGGCTTAAACCAATGTACACACTTTTCGCACGTTATTAAGTTAGCTACTCTCCACAGACACATTCACTTTCTCAACTCCGCCACCATCTTTCTTACTTAACACTAGCCCGGTTTTACATCATGTTATTTTTTTTTTAGGATCTCAAAAGAACGGACCCGTGGATTAAATTTTAACAAGCTCCTCGGTGATGGGGTCTCGGCATGCTTTAGATCTTCAATCCATCACCGCCATTACGCTCCCCGGTTCACCTTCTGCTCAGCCCCCCTAACTGTTTTAAAGGAAAAGGAAAATTATCTCTTGATTAAAATTTAATTAAAAGCTATTTAGTCCCCCCCTCCCTTCCCCTCCCTCGCTCCGTCTTCAGGGTTGCCCTTAGTGGAGGTAAGTTTTTGTGGCTCATGCACTCTTTGGAACGCTGATTATTCTTTAGCAGCGTTTATTACACCTATACATCAGCACAATTAAAGTCCAAAAAGCAGCGCCGTAAAAAATTCCATTCCCAGCTCACCTCATGGCACAAAGAAGTCTCCAGGGAGCAAAATAAAGATCTATGGCGGCTCAGATGAGAGTTTAGGGACTTACAAGGCTGCAGGCCACTTCATAAACGTCGGATAGACCTACCGGCGAATGCTAACTTATGCTACATAGGAACAGTCTCTGTGGCGTGTGACGGACAGGCTTTTCTTGGACTTACGCTGCCCGACAGTTAGTTAAATCCATGCGGCCACGTGTTTTTGTGAAATATCTAGCTCTCGAAGATATAAATCACATTCCAAAAACCTACAAGCTGATATTTATATATTGCATTGTTTCACCTGTAAGCGAATCAAAGTCATTCGATTCAATATTTGATTCATGCTAAAATACTTACCATCATTTCAGGTTTTTTTTACGCGCTCTCAACCCCTGAATATCCTTAATTGAATTGCCCATTAGTGTTATCTGTTTCTTATTAATAAACAGCGTAACGTGATAAAAATGTGGCAAATGTGACGGTAAGGTGACTGTAATATCTCCATAGAGATACCTGTTAATCTGGACTGTTTTCTCAAATTTGGTCCTTGCCATTTAATTATTTCAAGCACCCAAAGAAAATCACTTGAGGAAATTTGATAATGAATGCCTGTCTCTTAAAAAAAAGAAGTTACTTAGCCCCAACAAAATGAAACTCAAAAAGGCATGTTAAAATGATGTTGTCCACGGGCAGGTGAATAGCACAGATTGGTTCATGATGGGGCCTGTTCGTGGGTGGAATACGTTACCTGGCAAGAGAACATTTTGTCCTCGTAATTGAATTTCAAATGAACATTCAGAAATGTTTGAGCATAATTGACAATGGGCGTAATGTGATGTTTGGTCAGATTGACTCCGAATCTCCAGCCTTTAAGTGGTGTCCCATTTCTTTCCCCCCAACATTTGTTCAAGCAGTTGTTTTGGAGCGTGTCTATTCTGCTCATGTCTAGGGTGTTCACTGGGTACTAGGGCTGAAACAACTAATCGATTAATCGACAACTAATCGATTTATTTTTATTTTGGGGTGGGCGCTTATAAGCCTTTGGCTTCAGCCCACTCCCTTTGAGCAGGTTAACTGCTCAAACAAATAAATAAACTAAACTAAACTAATTATTGAAATAGTTGACAACTATTTTAGTTATCAATTAATCGTTTTCTCGAATAACACAGATTGGTTCATGGCTGTTCGTGGGTGGAATACGTTACATGGCAAGAGAACATTTTGTCCCCGTAATTAAAACACAGACTCAAATAGAGCAAAAATGACATGACAATTTCATACATTTCTGTCTTTGTCTCAGCCAATCAGACAGCAGAATTAGCACAAAGAGTCTCCTACAAATGTTCACTTTAAGTTTACTCCATCAACATGTCCTTAAGTGGTGCCACTTTAGCTTTATGTGACAGAAAAATTGGGAAAAAAATACTACTTCCATGCACCTTTCACAGCCAAGCGATTAATCGATTAAAAATAATCAGTAGATTAATTGATTACCAAAATAATCATTAGTTGCAGCCAATGGGCGAGGAACGTGCTTCTCTATGGTCCTCATGGTGAGGAGCTGACATTGCTGTAATACCAGAGCCTCAGGGGCGACTCGAAAAGACACTTTGTAGATTCTAATGGGACTTCAGACCTTCACTGGTCCTGACAGGCTGCCCATGAGGCTTTGGTTAAACGATGGGTAAAAAATAAGTACCAGTTTTATACTGGAGACAATGAAGTCTGTTGTAACAGGGATGTAATGAAACACAAAATGCTAGTTTTATCCTCGTCAAAGTACACTGGATATTACGGTCATGGAGTAAGTAGGAAGGCCCTACATACTGCATAAAACACTGCCTGACCAAAATGGTGGGGCTGCTGCAGTTGGTCAGGTCTAAGTTCAGTAATACTACATGCCCAAAGAATAAGAATGACCAGGTTATTCAATAAATGGATTTCTTCCTCCCTCATGGCACAGGCACATTCCACAATACCAATGCCAGGATTCATTGGGCTGACATTGTGAAAGAGTGGTTCGTGGAGCATGAGACATGATTTTCACACATGGATTGGCCACGACAGGGTCCAGATATTAACTCCACTGAGGATCTTTGAAATGTGCTGGAGAAGGCTTTGCACAGTGGTCACACTTTCCCATCATCAATACGAGATCTTGATGAAGGAAATGAAAAACTGGATCTTTTGACATTGCTGTAATCAAAGCTAATCCAACGAAACATTAGACATTAGCGTGTGACTTTTTTTACCTTTTCAAATACCCTAAAAAATGAAAATGATTTAAATTTGATGCCTTCCAAACCCCCCTGTTGCGTGATTTATTATGTGCACCACTGGGATTGGAGAAAGTTGTGCTTCACTATTTTGGTTTCCTTTATTTTCCTATCCCTGTCCCCCGGTTTTGGCCAGTTTTCAAGAGGCTTCTTAAATTACACCGACGGCCGTGGAATGAGCCCCATTATTGTTTCAGTCCACTTCTTTCTCTTTTCACAGAACCCAGCGCCGATACGCCTCAAGTTACAACAAAAAAAGACCAAAGGTTTTGATCACTGTACTGACATTGTTCTTCAGCCAGTTTTAATTCATACCTCATTTCCCCATCCGCGCCATCTCGCCTGCAACAAAACCGCTAACTATTCATGCCTCTCCGCGCCGCATCTCCCTCCATTTGTAACTCTGTGACTCTCCCCGCTTTTATCTCCTGACCCGATCCCGCTATGACCCCGGGACGTTTGTTTATCTCTCTGACCATATCCGAGATCAGGGCCATGCCTTGTCCCGGCTAACCCTTCGTTGCCGAGAGGGTCATCGTGCGCATTCAACCGGACTTTAGTTGTCATAGGATCGCACTCTGGCACTTGGCTTCACGTGCCTGTGTGTGCAAGCCTTCGGGGGCCACAGTTTAATTAACTAATTGAAGAGAGGACTCCTGCCAGGCGGCCTAGTGTCTGCTCCGCTCGAGACATTGGGATGTGTCGTAAAACGTGTTAGTGCTATCACGTTCCTGGGAGTAGTAACAGCAGTGTGATTAAACGAAGGCCGTATTGGTCCTACTGGGTGCTCAACTTTACTTTCTTGCTGTTGTTACATAAAAAAAAAAAAACATGTTGGATTCTACTCAAGGGGAATGAATGACCGCGGTAACTTCATCCCCTTCTTTTTTTAGATGTAAGTACATATGCAAAATCATGTGCTGTGGCACTTCTTTCAAGATCAAGTCTTCAGTCCTGTCTACAGAACTGTCAGTGGCATACAATCATGCTCTACGACTTGTATTTAAAAAAAGTGCAGATATGTTTTGTTCAACTGGGTCAATTCATTTGTCATGCGACTACTATAGACAACACAGTTATTTAATTGTTGTCTGATAGTGCACACAGTGTCACACATTATAGAGTTCAAGATTGTGATGCCATATCGCTAAGCATCATGTGTTTTGCAGCAATAATAAACTAATGGAGATTTTAAAGCAGAACTGCAGCTGTCGTGGCATGATTTATTTACTCATTAATTGTGAGTGAATACTTTGCTGAGAAAAGACAAAGGGAGAGAGAGGAATATTGTACATTGTGCCACAACTAAATTATACAATGGAGAATTGTATAACTCAAACTTGGCTGTAAATACTGCTAGCTGTTAGCTTCTTCTGATTGTGATAAACCAAATAACAACGTTTTGCAAAATGTTCATCAAACCGAAAGCTGTAGACAGAATACAGTCAGGACTTACCTGTACCGTGTCATAAACCTCAGAAATGCGAGCCAAACGTGATTAGACAACTGAGAGCAGGGAGGGAGATGCTTTTCATTAGTATATATTGGGGAAAGAGAAAGTTGTGGTTTTCTGGCCAGAGACACCGGGGGGGATGAAAGACCCCACACTCATCCCATTAACACTTGTGTTACCCTCAGAGGGACTACGGAAAGGATTAGGGTACAAAGTTATTTAGTTCTGCTTTAAAGGGTAAACTGCTGGAGCTATTTTTCACATTAAAACGCTTGGACACCACAGTGTGTTCGATGTAATTACCAGTAGTGACTTAACAGCTAACATTGATGTTCCACGGCTTTTTTCTCCACTTTTTATACTGTTTTTAGCTAAAGGTAGTTTGTGGGAAATGTACGCTAACATCCACAAACATGGCGGATCTTCATGGTAACAGTGAATTTTCCCGAACCAGCTTTGGAAACACCTTTACAGTATGTTTGGTCCTGAAAGGATAGTGGTGTTTTTTTATTGTTTCGTAGTTTTATCTTTTGCATGGACCGTATGCTGCTAATTATCGTGGGACGCCACAGTGGCACAGTGGTTAGCGCTCAAGCTTAACATCTAGAAGGTCTTGGGTTCAATCCCCGGCCGGACGGGGCCTTTCTGTGTGGAGTGTGTATATTCTTCCTGTGTCTGCGTAGGTTTCCTCCGGGTATTCTGGTTTCCCCTGCCACTTAAAACATGTACAATAGGCTAATAGTGTGTATGTGAGTGTGTTAGGGAGTGGTTGGTGGTGGTCGGATGGTGCAGATTGACAGCCTTGAATCCGTCAGTCTATCCCTTGTAAAGCGTACAAACAAAACTATACACAAATAAAGTGTTTTCCTTCCTTTCCTACTAATACAAGTACCATCCAATACTACACACATGTTTTACTACCTTTGGTTATCCTGTATCTGATGCAACAAAAAATGCCCTCTTACTTTTTAATGAGCTAAACCATGGGCTTAAGTTTCCAACTAATAATTGATAAATATATTAAGAAACTGCTGCCCACATTACCACCAATGTCGGTGGTAACACTTCAGTTGCTATAACTGAAGTGAGTGTAAATATAATTTCGAAAGGGATTCTTCCCCATTCTTCCCTTTTTTCTGAGATCTTTTGACATAAACTCCATGCCTGCCTTGGCTGTCTCAATGTAATGAAAGCTGAGACGGTGAGCGGTGCAAAAAAGCAACTTCACCAATGGAAAGTTCAAATGCAATATTTCAGCATGCACAACGGTGTGTTTCGTGTGCTTTTTGAAATCTTTGTACGTGGTATTTTTGATTTGGCAAAGTGCAGTGAGAGCTGTGCCTTTATCTCACCGTGCTGTTTGAAGTGGCTGGACCTGCTGAAATGAACCGAACACCAAAAAGACTGGCCATGCCTGTGTGCGCCAACAATGGAATCAATGCTGCTCCTCATCAACCGTAGGAGAGCAACAAGTGTCCACTGAACTGACCAGTGCAATTTCTTTATCCAGCTTACTGCTATGATGCCTGTATTTCGTAATGTATTGTACTTTTGCAAAGGCTTTGTGCTATTCTTTGTGCATCTTTGGCTTGTATGAATGACAAAGATTGCTGTACTGTAGTTATTGTTGTTGTAGAGCATAGAAAATTAATTTATTTTCTCTCTTTGGGTACTGCAGAATCCTATTACATGAAAGAAATGGACCTAAACTAAAACAGATGTTATGGAAATGAAGCTTACTGTATTTACTAAACTTCAATTACTATGAGCAGAAGGAAAATGTGTGCAGTGTTTAAAAACTGTACTTGCTTGATAATAATATTAACAATGCCTCAGTCTTACATATAGGGCTTTCCATGGACAAAGTTTGCTTGACAATTTTGTGTCTGCACTTTACTGAAGAGCTGCTGTAACAAGTGAGATTAATGAAGTTTTATCTTATCTTGTGTTATCTCTTAACACCATTCACTATGGACTCGGGGGGCTGGAGGACTGAGGCTCAGTTGACATGACAAACTCAAATCCACAGAGAAAGGTTTTTTTGTTATAATTTGGATGTGTTTGTTTAGTCTGAGGAATGGAAGCCTGCCTTTTAGTCCCGTGACGTTTGTTGTAATGGCCGCCATCTTGGAGACCTCTGGCTAGTGTATACGGTATACTATCAGATTTTCACCCCTGAAAAACTGGAACACAATTCGTGAATTTGCTCGAGGGGTGCCAAATCTTGACCACCTTCTCTTTAATGCCATGTGTTGTTTTGGGGACTATAATAGCCTATAAATGAGACAAGTGGGACACATTCTGAGTAAAACTGGGACAAATCAATGATAGTGGAGAAATCTATTGGGTCGTGGGACAAAACACTGGGACATCTGCTAACCCTAAACCAGGGGTCACAAATTCAATTTCACCACAGTCCGAATTGAAAAAAAATTTGGCAAGCAACGGTCCAGAACATACAGGGTTAATTCACGGTTATATGAGAATTTTTAAGCCTTTATTAAAGCTATTACTGTGATTTGAAAATAATGCAATTAACTGAATCCTGTTATTGTTTCTTTGCTCTATAATATAAGTTTTGGCTCTTAAATAGCAGAATGCACATACTGTAGCCTCTATTATACACAATGTGCACATAATATGGCAGTGATGTGTTTCTTCTCTTTGCTCAGTTCAACACTGAGCCCTGCTTAGTCCTGGTTTAGTCCTGGTTTAGTCCTGGTTTAGCCCTGGTTCAGACCTGCTCGCTGCAGATTGGGAAACAGCCACGCTCTTATGTGCATTACGATCGTGCGTGCATATCCGTATTTCTGTCATTCCGAAGCCGTTTGTAAAAATGTAAAAAGTATCATGGAGCTCAGATGTAGGATTTTCTCATTCCGTTCATCTGGGCTGTAGTTTACCGCTCTGCAGTCAGAGAGGGAGAGGGAGGGAGGGAGCACACGCAGCCGTTCGTCTGGGGGGATTCACGGTCGGGTCCAAAGTTTGGATCCAAGGTTCGGGTCCGGATTAGCCTGGTCTTACCATACTCGCACTCATTTCGTACAGAGGGTCTGGATCTTCACAATAGAGCTCAGTTTTCATGTGGGAGGGGTGAACTCCTTTTAAAAGTTTGAAACGGTTGGATCTGATTTTACCCAATCGCTAGCGTTTGGTCGATGAAATGCGCCCGAGTGAGTGAAGCAAGATATCAAATGCTTGACGTCATCTACAACACTCGCCTCTCCTGGTCGCTGAATGGTTGGTTGAAATCAACCAAGTGTAACACGGCCACTGAGATCAGACCCAGATGTAACATGTAGGGAAATGATAACTGACCGGAGTTTACGGATGGCTGGCGCATGGGTCCGGATAGGGACCCCATCCAGGGTGTGTTGCATCCCAAAATACAACACACCATGCAGATGAGCTGATACTTGATCCCTATAAACTGCTTGGAGAGTTACTAACACCACTTAAAAGCAGCAACGCCTGCTCTGGAGAACATTTGTGGGCATTAGCTAATAGCTACAGCTGCAGGTTGTACAGACCTCTCCAAGAGAAAGCCCTGAACCTAGCTCCAAACATCTAGCCTCGAGCCATGTGTTTTATTGTGTTGAGGCTAAATGCTAACTGTGGTAGATGCATCAACAACATCTTGAGCTTCTTAAACACTGACTCAGACTGGGGTTCAGTTGACGTGACAAGCTGTAAAATTCGCAGAGAAATGTTTTCTATTATAATTTGGATGTGTTTGTTTACTCTGAGGAGTAGAAGCGGATCTTTGGTAAATCCTGCTGTTGCCGGATTGACAGCACTGCTACGTCTTTGTGTTCTAACATAACCTCATGCTGGTTCGTTTACATGAACATTGCTCAAGAAGATAACTGTAAAAACACAGTCCCAGAGAGCACATGATTTCGATGACATGCTACTGTCGATCTGTTGTTTTTCATTTTCAATCTTTTCATCCACTTCTGTCTTCAAAATGGCGACCTTAACTATGCATCTCACGTGCACTGGCAATGTAGGTGAAAGTATCATAGTAAAAACTGCATGCACTATTGTCAGGGCTGGAATTGACCGACCTCCGGGTTTGTGTGGCTTCATCGGCTGGCTGTGCACTGTATTCGAGACCGTTCGCTGATAGTGCACCTCATCTTGTGCTGCGGCGGGTATAGTCTTTATTTTCTAGCTTTATCCATCTTCCCAGTCCCCTGCAGCGTCCCTCTATCCCCTCTGTGTACATGAGAGTGTGTGTGTGTGTGTGTGTGTCCCTCTTCTTTGCCCCACCGCTCCTAATGACCCGTGCAGAGCTGGGGGGCCGGGGGTGTCACAGTGTCCTGACTAACAGCCTGGGCAGAGCGGAAAGTGCCAAAAACCCAAACTCCATCCAAGCACCGGTCATCCGTGCCATCCGCCCACAGAGGAGGCATGCAACCAATATGTGCAGAGACCCTCAGCCAGTCTCCCGCTGCTTTAGACCCATACTAATGTGTTTGTGTGGGGGCTGAGCTCAGATGTGTGAGGGTCTATGGGTGTGTCTGCGGGGGATGCAGTAGATCGCAGTCTCCTCAAGTAGGATAGCCTGGAATAATCCAGACTCACCACCACTGTACCAGTGAGTGAGTCCGGTCATCGCTGAGTCGATTCCATTTCCCCCAGCGGTACATACGCAAGCAAACAGGAAGTGGAGTAAACCAATCAGCGAAGGGCGGGGGTTATAAGCGATTTTACGTTAATATTCGCGCAGGATTATGAATCACGAAACTCACCGACTGTCGATGTGTTTTTGGTCATTTACCGTTGATTGGAGACACGCTCTTTCTCTCTCGTGCGCCGTTCGTAGATTGTGATTGAGGGACTTCTGCATCCCGTTAGTGACGCTGCTCCTGAACAACACGTGACGCAAATAAACTAATCTGACTGCACGGGAACAATTTGATTTTGGGGATACCGCCACCTGGGGCGGGGAGTCCAGACTGATTCCCCGATGTATAAAAAAATATAGAGGGGAATCATTCCGGTCTCACCAGGCTACAAGTAGGAGCCACTTGTTCTTTACATTATACGAGAGGCTAACTGTGCGAACTCTTTCTAATCATGTCGTGATTAAAAAGAGTATTTTTTATGGAATCATCAATGGTGAGATTTTTTTTCTTAACAGTAAGGCTACGCACTGTTACATTTTTTTCCCGATACTGATACCTTAACAATACTTTTTTCAATACCTAATATTTGTCATCTGGAACAGAACAATAATGTTTAGAAGATATGCAAATCATTAGCCACATAGCATAATTGCCTAACTCATTTTTCACTGATTTTGGAAAACATGAAAAAATGTGTTTTTTAGGTTTTCTCTTATTGCCATTGTAACAATACAAAATGACTTAGACAATTATGCTATGTGGCTAACGAAATGTACAACATCATTCATCTCCATTGTGAAGAAATGTGTGAAAAATGGGAATAATTTGGGACAAAATGGGGAGAAAATGGAGAATATTTTGGCAAAAATATGTGTACAAAAAAATGGGGAAAATGGGGCAAAAATTCAGAAAGAACAATTGGAAAAGATGTGGGGAAAAATCATTAATTTGAGCCAAAACCATCAAGTCACTTCCTTTTAATAGTGTCCCTGGACCAATGGCATCAACATTGTATTTTTTCTTGGTACCTGTTTTCAATACTTTTACTTTGTTTTTATACCAGTAGTACCTAAACTCTCTTTTTTCTGATACCATACTGGTATCACTAACGGTGCCCAGCCCTACTTAACCGTAACGGTGAACTTAATTGATTAGGAAGGGAGAAGAGAGAATATACAAAATAATCCCTCGATGGGCAATTTATTCTAGACTGGACTTTTTCCTGGGATCTGCCCTAGCCACTCCTCCAGTTTGGGGTTACCGACGCCTTCACCCTCCAGACCTTCTCCAGCTCTCTGAGCCCGGGGTCTTGTCTGATGTGGTAGATCGGGGCTTCTATTGCTCTGGTGCTCAAGATCTATTCCTGTTTCAGTCCAGTTCTTTCAAGACATTGGGAGGATTTCCTGATATCAGCTGCTTAGCTTATGGTTCAGTGGTACATCCCACATAGGGGCTTGTTCTGACGTGATGGTACCTTCACCACCTCATCCTCAGTTCTCTATTGTATATATCTGTAACATTCACTGAGCACATGGGGCCTTTTCCTCATATGTAATCATGGATCTTGGTTGTTTCATCCTGGACAGTGCAGGATTTGGGTTAGATTTAGGATTAAATTCTCCATCCACAGACAGTAACATCTCAAATGTTAATTGTCTCTTTCCCCAACAGAAAGAAATAGTTATCTTTTTTTTTATCAATGTCTGATAACCACCTGTTCATTCTAAAGGGAGGAGGAAAAAGGCTTGCCATTGGTGAGATTTCCACTAAACACCTAGGTAGGAACAGAGTGATCCAATATATGCCTTCAGCAGTCTAATTTTGTTCACATGATGTTACTCAGGATCTGTTATGGATCTGTGTGTTTAAGGAAACATTTACAGCAAATGGCGCGTTTTTTCAAACTAAGGCAATACGTAGCATTCTCCTTCTTGCATGTTAATGTGAGTGCCTACTCTTGCATGAAACACAGCAGTGCCATTTGAGCAGTGAGCTGTGAAGCCCTCTGCAGCGTTGTGGCCTGGATCTGTTCTGAGGCGGGGCCTGACTGACCTGCTGGTGCGACCGGGGCAGCAATGCGCCGTTAGCTCGTTCAGCTCCATGTTACACGATCATAGACCCAGTGAGTTGTGCTTTGTTACTGTTTGAGTGCTACCGACTGCAGTGCTTTAGAAAACAGGAGTCCTGGTTTGGCATCGATTCAATTCATTCGTAATGTGAATAAACATCGAATGCGTAAAGAGGCCGACTGAAGGCGCATTAATTACTCAGGTAATTAAAACCTAACCACACTTCTACCCCAGTGCAAATGCAATTCATCAAAACGCATGCACTGGTTAAGTGGATTCATTTTCTTTCTGCGTATAATTTAAGACTTATGAGACTAAATTAAATCAACATTCTCCATGCATATGTTTACAAGGTCCCTTACACAAACACCCATAGGCGCTGCGGATGTGCAAATTGTTATATGAACATTCAGTTAACATATAATATTCTGGTCTAATTAAGGAGTTTTTCAGGCATGTTTTGAAATGAAATAGGTTAAATCTATTTACGCTGAAGCGGGTTGTACTCAGTTAAAGAGCAACTAAACACCAGACTAACTTTTTCTTAACCTGCTGATGAACTGTATATGACGTTTGAGAGTATTGTCTACAGTCCCCAGTTCCCAGTTCTTGCCATTTTATTGTAAACTATAGTATTTTGCGTTTCTGTGGTCCAGTGTGGTGGAAGTTTCCGCAAAAGTAGATCTCCGGATCAGTCCCCGATCACGCCTAGTGGAGGAGGACAAGGTAGTGCAGGCTTTCAGTATTACACTCACACAGCATCAGATGAGGGTGTCACTATAGCTCTTACCCATTGACTGTAAATTAACAATGGAATAAGTGAGGGTGGCTTATCGCAGCGTTAAGCGTAACCGAAGCTCGTTCATGGTAGCAATTTACCTGGGATTTTGGAGCCAGATCCATTTTTTATGCTGAAAGGAAAAATGATTGGATGTTGGGGGAAACATGTGCAGCTAAGAATGACAAGTCTTCAGAGAGACTAACAAGTTTCAGTGGAAAGTCCATCAGAACCAGAAACTTCTGGAGCCTACCCTCATTTCCTATTAGACATCAGGAAGAAGGAAGCTCTAATTCGTTCGTTCTTAATTACAGGGCCCGATCTTGTGTTTGTAAATGCAGACTATAGCGTAACATTTTGCAGTTAGTAGGAGCGCACTTTGACATCTTGCCACCCTAGACTTTTCGCATTTAAGTGGGAAGTACGTGGGATGGAGAAACACCCATGGGCAATGGCGATCTAACTATGTGCAACAGCCTTTTCGTCCAACCAGGCGAGGGGGAGTGGGGTGAGCATGTGCTTTTGTTTTGGTCGCGTTAACGCAATTACGGCCAAGCGAGTGCCTCTCTCTTAGGACACGAACATTGTTTACATTGGGTTTTATAAAGTTTGTAGTTTGACCTGAAAGAGCCTACAATTCTTAATGAAGAACACACGGCAGCGCGATGTAAACGAGGAAATGAATGTGAGGCTGACGTCAGCACCGCTCTCAGTGCCTCCGTCATCTCTCTTTTTATAAGCTACGCCCTCTCGCAAGTGGTGCAGGCACTTAGCGCAACAGCTGCGCCACATGGAAGATAACCATTGCGTTTGGAGCTTGATGTTGTCCTTGCGCCAGGCATAAGATCTGGCCCACGGTCTCTTACACGACTGTGCGAGGATTTTTTGTGTTTGTCTAACACTCTACCTTGTGACACTGACCGGACACCCCAGCACCCCCCTCACTTCCCTCCTCTGCCCACCAGGCTGACCCACCTCAGCAGTATGGTGGCTGAGCGGTTAGCTCTCTTGCTCCAGAGTTCCTCCATGAAGTTGAAAATTAGTACTAGCTATATACTGTACAGTGTTTTTGCATAGCATCAGCCACAAGCCTGATTTGTAATACTGTATGTTGACTTGCAATGTCTCTGTCAAATAAATAAATACATACATACATCAGCCTGGCTCCACGTCTGGAGATGGATTCCCTGCTCATTATGGGTTACCAAAGCGGCATCGAAGGATGGGTCAAATGCAGAGGACACATTTCTCTATGTATGAGTGGTCAGCATGGCGCCTTTACTTTCCGTCACAGTGGTCTCTAGGACGCTCCAGGATCAATTGTGTGTAGGGTTTCCACTGCTGACGGACCCTTTCACCAGAAAACCTACAAAACAATTGAAGCACTGTAGAGACCATTATGATTGAAAGTCATGCTGACCATACAGCCATCGGGTCGCTACAAGGTAAAATACACACAAATATCAAGTTGCATAATGCACCTTTAATGTTTTTAATCTTTTGAGCATATATTTCCTATCCCAAAAAGATGTGCACATTGGTCAAACTTTTGATTGGATGAGCCCAGTTCCGAACTTCGAATGAATTCAAACCTCTGTAAGGCTCTACATTCCAACTAGTCTAACCTTGACTTCTGTGACCGCATCTGGGCGCGGCAGCCGTGGTTCTTTTTTGTTTTGTTATTTTAACTTCTTTGTGCGATGCCATGTTTGACTCTCCAGCATGTACACACTATAGGTGAGTGATGAGGGCTGCAGAGCTCTTTGTGCAAGTGCTGTACTTAGAAATCACAGGAGGACTCTAAGCCTTTTTCTCCCTTCTTCCATTCCCAACACAGCCTGCGAGATATAACACGCCGGGCTAGGGCATCCTCGCATCCTTTTAACTGGCCCTCATAAATCACTGTCAGCAGCCAGGCAGGATTATATTGTCAAGTTAAAAAAAATAAAAAAAACAGCGGAAAAAAGTAGGAGAAAGTGAAACAGGACAGGTGGTGCCATACTGGCGTCACATTGTTGGGAATGTTCTCTTTTTTTTTGTCGGAGGATGAGGAGGAGAAGGGCCACAATGCGCAGACAGCTGAATGACTCCAAAAGGATATCACGGAAAGAACTGAGCAGGTGTGTGAAAAGCTCCGACACAGATGTAAAATGGAAAACGGAGAGAGCTTAGAACGAGGAGAATGAGGTGAAATTAAGACGCTTCAGTACTGAGCATATTAGTCGGGGTTTTCTGACAATTTCGGCACAGCTGCATGGTTAATTGTGGAATAAAATGTGCGATAAAATACTTTATTCGGGATTTTGAAAAGACCTCTTAGACATCTTAAACTTGGTATTTCTTGCAAAGAGTGACGTGAAAACTTTATGGACTTAGTTCTTTTGAAATCTAGTTAAACAAAACGTCAGCAGAAGGAACTGTCTGAAAACAGCAAATTGGAATAAGCTCAAATGCATTGTAAAAATCCATATTCTTTGTATAGCTGTATGATTATCAGTGATGCTAAAGTCTAATCTGACCACTTGAGTAATCTAAAGAATTAATTTTTCCAAAAATTACTATTCTGTCATTTTCCTTGTAAAAATATATACTTCTTTTTTCTTGCGTCTCATGGAGTGACGTAATGTATGCGAAGAGTCATGTTTCAGCTTAAAGACGACTCACGACATAAACATACACAACAACATTCCAATAACGCGAGTGTTGGCAAAACCCGTCGTCATTTGCATTTTGATGCGAGGGAGGTGATGTCGGCATCTGATGAATGTAACAAATAAAGTAACTTATAATCTAACTTAGTTATAAAAGTAACTAAGTTAGATTACAAGTTACTTTATTTGTTACATCAAGTAATCAGTAAAGTAACTAAGTTACTGGCTGGTTGGCGGCACGGTAGCGCAGCGGTTAGCGCTTCCGCTTCACAGCTAGAAGGTCCGGGGTTCAATTCCCAGCTAGACGGAGCCTTTCTGTGTGGAGTTTGCATGTTCTCCCCTCTGAGTACTCCAGTTTCCCCTACCACTAAAAACATGTACAATAGGGGAATCCTCCAGCCAGGTGATTCTGACCATCAGCCTGGCTCCACATCATGGAGATGGGTCCCCGGGTGCGGCACTGCCGTCGCCCACTGCTCCTTACGGGTTGCCCCAGCGGCATTGAAGGATGGGTCAAATGCAGAGGACACATTTCCCTATGGGGACAATAAAGTACAAACAAACAAACTTTATAAAGGAGTAATCAGGAATCTGTAATCAGATTACTTTTTCAAGCATCTGAGGCACTACTGATAATTTTTGCATTTCTTACTCATTGTATAGTTTACATGAAAGATGTTGTTTTTGTAGATAAGGAAAAGGTGCTTGAAAGTTTGGAGTCATCCAGGCCAGTTCTATAGCTTCTCTCATCAGCACAACAGTTTTCAGCAGTGCTAGCATAATTGCACAAGGGTTTTCTAATCATCAATGACCCTCTAACACGATTATCTAACGGTATTCTATTAAAAAACACCTGTTTCCAGCTAGAATAGGCATTCACAACATTAACAATGTCTAGACTGTATTTCTGATTAATTTAATGTTATTCTCATTAAAAAATAAATAAATTAAGTGACCCCAAACTTTTGAGTGGTAGTGTATGTTCTTGCTACTTGTTAAAGGCACACTGTGTAACAATATTTTAGATTTTTCGGTTGTCACCAATACAAATCATGCTCCTAATGACCAGCTTGACATGGCAAATGCTATTTTTACAGTGGATAATCGAATCATTGATTTGTTTGAGGTCCTAACCTGTATATATACATATATTATATTTGGCTGCCTTTAGTCGACATCTCCATGGAGATGAGCAGGAGACGTCCCCGCTCCCAGTAAAGTTACAGTCAGGTCTGAGGGAGAGGTGCCGCTCATGAAATAAATGTTTGCATTTTATTCGATTTATTGGGTGAAATGTTACACAGCGACGTAATTTCCTTGTGTGAAAATTGCTGTATTTTCTATTCTCACAAAATCTCAAAGTCGCTAACGTGTCAAAGTCAAAGCGCAGGTAATTTGAGAAGTCTTGTGAATATGTGTAGCCTATAACATGGATGAGCTTGAAGGATTTCAAAAGTGCGTAAAAGAAACAAAACTCCACTCTAGCTATGTTGCGGATAAACGCTCCGATTAGAACTACAGTTTTGATACATGTAGTGACTAAAGCCCAGGTCTAACCCTTCAGAAATCCATGGGCTTTTTTCGTAAAATAAATGACTTTGGCTTAAAGAGATTCATCAAGACAGCACGGTGTGATGAGGGAAAATGCTGCAAACCGCATCCTGATTGCACAGGGAGAAGAAGCAAGGAGGGAGGAGGAGGAGAGTGGAGGAAGAGAACAGAACGCCAGCTTCAATCAATTATTAACGCCATGCAGATTAGCCGTGAGTCGACAAATGATGCAGTGAAGGCTGTCAGTTCCCCCGCAATGACGCCTACCTCCGGGAACCATGCAGGCAGTGGGAGGGAATGGATGAAGGGAGAAACCAAAAGAAAAAAAAGAAGAAAAAACTTAGACTGTGAACTTGACTTTGTGGAGGTTTGCAAGATCGTAGAAATGTTACTTGGAACAAAGAGAGGCGAAGCAATTTGCCAGAGCGGGATGTGCTGCCACTGACATTTGAAATTATGTAATGCGGATTCTTGGCGAACGGGAAAGGGGGCAAATGCTGTCAATGCAAAATGACTTGGTCTATAGATCTCGCCGATGTCTTCTAGTCAACTTTGAGCATTTCAATATTGTGAACTTCAGAAAGTGTTGGTAAGGCCAAGATGTGCTCTTGCAAAGACGTATTAACCAAATGCGTGGCCTGTCTCGCATGAAAACAAACATGCCTGGTAATCAACGATGCGAACACGGGGTGAGAGCATTTATACGGTTCAGAATTTTTGTAGAGGAAATTTGGCAGGCTGCAAAAAACACTTGGCAGGGACTGACTGGACCATCCGAGAGCTGATACACTATTAGAAACAATTCGTCGAGAGGGAGATTTTACTGCTTGAGAAGACAAAGCAGGGGTGTGTGGCTCGCTAGCACTATGGCTATAAACATTCCATATCGATGTCTCTTGTTACATTGCACTTGGGATCCTTGACATAGAATTTTACAAACAAGAAAGGTAAGCTTTCATAAAGTCCCCTTTGGGAAGATTTGGGACATGTAATAATTAGAAAGTTACTAAGAGTTTGTTTGTTTGTTTATTTAGATCCCCATTAGATACTGAAACAAAGCAGTAGCTATTCTTCCTAAATTACCTAAATTATCTTATTTAGTAACTGCCACCTTAATATGAGCGCCTGAATGATCCTGGAGCTCTGTTGTCAGGGGCTTCGTGCCCCTGGTAGGGTCTCCCTTAGCAAACAGGTCCTAGGTGACGGGTCAGACAAAGAGCGGTTCAGAAGCCCCTTATGAGAGACCAACAGGCCCGGTTAGAACCAAGAGGCCGTCCTTCTGTGGACCCACCACCTGCAGGAGGAGCCAAAGGGGCTGGTGCAATGTGATTTGGGCAGCTCCAACAGCTACCCCACGACCCGGCAACGGACAAGTGGAAGGAAATGGATGGATGGATGTTATTTAGTACCTACTGTAAATAACGTAGGCTACATAGGATTAAACTATTATCAGTATGACAGTATCATGTAGCTTTAGCCCCTGAACCAGAAATCCTTTGCAATGATAAAGACTTCCACAGACAATAGCTAGCAGTTTTTAATGATGCACAAGTTGACCCCAAAATCAACATGCGGGTTCGGTTATATATATATATATATATATATTTATATATATTCCTAACAATGTTGGCTTACAAATAAAGTGCGTTCTTATCTATAATGTTGCCATATTTTGCTTTCTCAGCATGAGTTTAGATGCGTGCACAATGGCAGTGTCCAACAGTGTTACTGCAAGTTACTTTAAAATTGTAATATCTTAGAAGTTACAGTTTGAAAAATTGAATATGTTTGTATTACATATTACTGTTTCAAAAATGTATAGCTGAGTTACTTGTAATGACTAATATATTACTGTATTTTGTGTAAATAATATGTTACATTCCTTAGAAACTGAAAAAAAGTAAGTTACTTTTGTAATACATTACCCCCAACACTGGTGTCCAAGCACCTGTGTGACAGGCACATGTGATGAAAATAATGCTGCGGCAAGAAGCACAGCTAAAATAAGAAGGTGACAGCCTTTTACGAAACCAAACCTGAGGAGTTCAGCTTCATACACCGACAAGTTGTGACAAATGTTTTGGGTTGGGTTTGATTTTCATCGTGTCGGGTTGGACTGGGTCTGAAAAAAAGCTGTCTTACAACAGCTAGCATCACTAGCTGTTGTAACCAAACTCGACTACTTCAAAACCCCTGTTGCCAGAAACTGTCAAATTACCCCAAATTCTGGCTTCCATCTTTTAGCCATAGACCCTTTAACCATAGCCTGTTGCTACGGCAGGCGACAGCTGCCATTTATATACTTAAGCTGATTTGAGAAAAGATTAGCGCTAGGCTAACATATTCATCTGCGCTGTGCACAGCAGAGCTTAGGGAGTTTTGAGTCGAACATAAAATCATAAAACCATATAGGGATCTTTCCGACTCCACTTCCAGATGGCACCAGATCCTTTGAAGCCGCCATTTGGCCCAGCGTGCCCAACCAACATTCACATTTTCTGTTATATGAATGCAAAAAAACCCGCTGTTGCTCGGAATGCGAGAACTTATCTTGGTTTTCTGTGAAATATCTTCTTTGTGTATACTGGCCCTTTTGTGTGCCCGTCGAACGCAATTTGTAGATAACAACTCGGTCTCCGTAATGACGCCGCTTTTTTAACTGGCGTTTAATGAGAAGAAGACAATTGATCAAAACGGCGCAGATAAACGAGTTGTTAATTAGCCTGCTGAAAGAGCATTCTGATTAAATGCATTTATTTTTAATTTCGGATCGACGCAAAACACTCCCATTTGTTATTGCCTGAAATCCAAATGGAGCACCGTGTTAATGTGTTTTTAATTCACGCTTTTGGTATCGGCAAGAAGAGGTTGGGGGGCTCTAAATCTAAGTGGTTGCATTACAAGTGTTCAGCAACTTGCTTAGTGGAATTGGCAATGACTTAAGCTGGGGACGCACGATGCATTTCTCTGTTTCTTTTGCCCAATTTTGAAATAATTTCGCTACGTCTTTCCTTCGTGAGTTGGAGGGCAGTCTCAGCGGCTCGTGTCTTATCGTGTGGGGGATAGACAACTCGACTCCCATTCGAATCGTGGGGGTAAGATGTAACAAGATCCCAGTCGCCGTTAACCAGTTCCCTCCCATCCACCACCTGTAAAGTTGTGTTTTTGCCCAACATCAAAAATTCAACAAAAATGTGCCGGCGAAAGCAACAGTACCGTGACATAAACGTGGCGACAAGGCGACACTAAAAAGTTTAGATCCGTTTTGTAGGCGTTAGCTTTCAAATGAGGCGTTACTCTGGCCTATAGGCTGTAAGCGCCAGTCGAGAAGCTTTCAGATTTGAGTAAAGGTGAACTGGAGAAAATGCGCTCGGATAAATGAAACGTTTTTTTGATTCTAGTGCATTTTTTGGATGCACCGGAGACGCTTAGTCAATTGTACCGACTCCAGTGTGAAGACGCAATGACCTGCGGCCCATAAACAGCAGGATGCCCCCCCCAAAAATAGTTCAGCCTCCTCCTCATTTCGCGATCAAAGCGGCGCTAACAACAACACAACGGCCCCAACAGCGAGCCTCACACAGACCATGACTAACGGCAAAAATGTATTTCATATAAAACAAAAAAGGGCCACAGGAACGACTTTTAACAACCAGACCTGACGACTGGAAATACGACCAGCTTTTTCGGCTACGAGGGCTTTTTTGTGGTCAACGGATTGACTGTTTACAACAATACGCGTTATCGTTTAGTGATGCCAACGTATCATGAACTCAAATCTCCAGACTCGAGCTTTCACTTCCAATCTTCAGACCGTTTATCTGACAAAACTTTGAAAACATATTCCCGTATTTATTTTACATTTGATTTGGTATTCCTGGGAGAGAGCCTGTAGGAACTGATAATGTAATAACGGCCGATAACGTAATGACTGGTATAAACTTTCTGTACTGTATGTGCAAACATGTGCACACTTCACTTAGTTGTGGCTACAAAGTTGCTTATCCCTTTGTAGCCCCTGCAGCAGCTGCAAAAAGTGACTACAACCACCAATTAGTGTCACTGAGGTGTGTATGAATAATGTGTCAATTTGTAATACAACTTGAGCTTTCTAGAACCACATCTCTTTGCTTTTACATACTCTAAGTTCTGCTTTGTTCTTCAAATGATTATTTATCTTAACTGTGTTAACTCAAGGTCGGCCATACTGCGCCGCCCTTGAGACCTGCCTCACTATACATTTTCGAGACCATGCTATCCATCCAACATGCCATCCTTTCTCCTCATTCTGTCCCCTTCCAAACACAAACTGCATCATCATCATCTTCCTCGTTGCAAAGCGCCTCAGGTGAGAGGAGCTCTGGTGCGCTGGGGCCACAAGTTCAGCCGCCGCTGACTGCGAGGTAACTTTTTTTGGGAAAGTGGGAACATCACCTTGCCAGGCTTGTGTACACTTGACATTAGATACAAAAAAAGATAGAAAAAAGAAGCAAAATACACAGAGGGCTGTTCACGAGGGAGGCAGCAGCAGCAGCAGCAGCAGCAGCAGCGTTTGAACTGCTGAATTTCGCAGCGCTATAAGCTGCTGGCTGTGAACTGCACTGAGCTAACACCGCGTTCCCAGAGTGTGAAACATAGAATTGTATTATGTAAAAGGTGTTTTAATATATTCTTGAATTATTATCCACTGTCACACCTTGCATTCGGACACTGCTTCAAGTGCAAATTTCAAATGTATTGATTTCATCTGAAAAAGTCAAGCTCAAAGTTTCACTGGCGCTCAGTGCCAATCGCGCAGAAGTATCGTTGTGAGTGGGCGGAATATTCATTTGCCAACAACAACAAGCACTTTTATCAATACCTGGTAAGGGGGAAAAAAGGTACTGCCTCACAATTGCAGAAAAAAAGATCATTGTTTAGAGTTTATTTGCATTTTAGACTATGATTGGATCAAGCTATCAGGTTTTAGCCAATCAGTAACAAATTCATTGAAAGTCTGTCTTCCTTATTTGAACGAAACCAGTTTTCAGACACCAATCTTTTGGCAGGATAAAACCTTAAAGGTTTTAAGCCTTAAAAAAACCTTAAAACCTTAAAGGTTTTAAAACTTCATGAACTGGAGCACATTTTCTCCAGTTCAGCTTTACTCAAATCTAAATGCTTCTTGACTGGAGAGCTTACAGACTATAGGCCAGTGGAAGGCCTCATTTGAAACTGATTTAAGCTCTTTCCTCGTTTTTTGCTGTTTTGACATGTTTTGGTCACATTTTTGTGGCTTCATCACAGTGACATTACACTAAAAATAACTGACAAAACACAACAAAAAACAACAACAATGAAAACCACTAAAATGCCACGAAAACGTGACAAAAATTAAAAATGACTAAAACTTAATTAATTATATATTGATTGGGACAGTGCAATGAACAAACATGGAATGCATGCATGTAAACATGTCGGATTGTAGCCAAAGGCTAATTTCCATCTGTTATCCCACGGGCTCAAACAGGGGTCACAAAACATTGCAGGATCAAATTTACATCTACAGTACATCAATAAAACATTATCAATAAATTATCAAAAGTTCTATATACAATAATCAAATTAGACTAGACAAATTCATTCAGCTTCACACTCATCCATGTTCACTTATCTTAAAGGGACTAGATGCAAGTTGGTCATTTTTATACTCACTACTACCACCTCAGGTCTTACGTGTAACTGCAGCTTCTATATTAAGCTCGTGCATGACAGCACTTCGGACCCGAATAAACACCTTTTAAGTGACAGTGCAGGATTTTAGAGGCAGTTGTGGTGAACAGGTCTGGGCTCATTCTACACATTAGGACATGGCTGGAACATGTAGGGGGGAGGAAAATACTTCATTTTGTCCTTTATAAACGCTATAAACTCTTTAAACTGTATAGTCCCTTTAATGTACACATTACAGAATAAAGAAATGTAGCTTTCGAATGAGGCTTTACACTGACCAATAGGCTGTGAGCGCTCCAGTCAAGAAGGTTTTAGATTTGGGTAAAAGTGGAGAAAATACACAGTCAGTTAAAGTGGGGGTTAAAGGATTAACAACTAAACAAAGGTGATTAGGTCGCCCTAAAATTGGTCGGTGGGAGTAATTTGCTGTGGGCACAATTCAAGACGCTTCTGCATTTGAAAAGAAAGTAGGGGCTGAATCATTGGGCTACAACTAATAACACATCCTTCTTCTGGAATTTCATCTGCAACCTGACCTTTCAGATCAAGAGTGTAGTAAATGCAGAAGAAGAAAAAAAAAAAAAAACCTTATGTGAAAGCTTTTACAAGAAGAAGCAGAAAGTTTTTACAAAGTCGTTGAAAAAGCATTGGAGGCAAAGGACCTTGGAAATGTTTCCTCTGGACAAATTGTTTTTATGTGTCTGTTAATGCAGCCCACTGTTGCAGGTGTAACCTCCCACACGCATGCCACTGTGTGTCCAAGGGCAAGTGGAGAAAGAGAGCGAAAGAATACAGTTTTATGGCTGTCCTCAAGGTTCACTCACAGCCAGAGAAGTTGCGGCGGTAGAATAAGAAAAAGGCTTTGTAATTAAGCGGAAGAGAATGGATGAGCATGGAAATGGAGGACGGATACTGAGACGTAGGGATTAGGCCAGTCTGTGCCGAGGCCAATTATGCGGCATGTACCGTCATCCAGTTGTCATTGGATATCAGTTTTGAGAGCTGAGAGGGATTCGGAAATGATGGCACCTCAAATTTCTTACGAGGGGATCATTTATTATATTCAAAAGTTAAGTTTGATTTTTCAGAAGCAACTTAAATCTGTTGACATTTCGGAACAGAACAGGAATTAAACAAGTTATCCCTTTGAAGTTATTGTTGCTCAACTTCTCTGGCTCGGAAATTCGTCCGTAAAGTGATTATTTCAGTGAGGTTCGCTGTTCCCTGGCTCACGCCCAAAAGCTTTAGTCTCTTGGGTTTGAATTCTGGCACAGTTTGCTAAAGAGTCAATGGAAAGTTGGCTTTATTTTAGGTCTATGTCGAGAAAAGTTGAGGATTGTCTCTAAATCAAACAATGACTAAAGGTGCACACACACATACAGTGGTACCCATACCCCCAGTTTGAGAAGCACTGCTCGAACGACAGCAACAGGACCGATCTGCTTTCCTCCTGCTTTTTTTTGTGGCCATCGCGAAAAAATTAAACATCTATCTTTCCTCCACGTCACACGCTGCACCTGGAAACGTCTCCTGGACTCACTCCAGTGTTAGAAACAGTTGCAGTGGGTTTATTATAGGTGCTAAAAATCCTGCTGCTTTTATATAAGAGGTGATTACACAGTGCTGTCTGTCACCGCGCTCTCACTCCTCGCCTCCAATATCCATCTCGTCTGTTCGGGACGCCGGGCAGGACGCCGCCGCCGCCGCTGGCTGCGTGTCGGCTGCGCCATCTGTGGATCCCAGGGCCCGAAATTCATTAGTGACAGACAGAGAGATGGAGAGAATGAGGGGAGGGTGAGAGCGATATGAAATGCTGAAGGAGTCAGGAGAAAGAGGGGTTTGGGGTCCAATACCGATACGAATGGAGTTGAAAAGGCTGATAGCCAATATACAGGCCGATATAATTAGTGATTTCATTTGATGTATTTGTTTTATCTTCCAAAAAATGCCAATAGTTCAGCGCTGGCGGCTCCAGAACAAACAGACTGAGGGTGCATTAGAGTTTCAAAAGGATGCAGATTCTCGCCATCAGGAGCTCCAAGCTCTCAACACAAAACCAAACTTCAGTCGTACATTGATCTTTTTTGCCATTATTACCACTAACATGGGCTTCTATGCACACACATGGTTATAAACCTGACCACCATTTATTTTCGCTATTTTGACACTAATGGAGCTCCAGTTGCTAAATTTATGACACGAAAGACATACCATACTGTATATTTTCCCACCACGCTCTATACAGTATGTAAACACAGGACAAGATGGCAGCTGATCAGTGGACACATTCTGAATAGGAAAATGTCTAGTTTTATGCAAAAAAAAAATCGAGGGGGATCAGTCTGGAACCCCCGCTGGCGGCATCAGAAAATTCAAAACGATCCTGTGCAATGACCAAAAACACATCGACAGTAGGTGAGTTTCGTGATCCATAATCCTGCGCGTATATTAACGCAAAACTGCTAATTACGCCGCATCAACGGCAGATGCCCGCCCTTCGCTGATTGGCTTACTCCGCTTCCTGTTTGCTTGCAGACTCAATTGCTGATACAACGGTGAGTTTCCAGGCAAACAGTGTGTAGTAGGAGGGAACAATTTTGAACCCAAGACTTCAACGCGATTTCACACTGTTTCCCGGAGGCCATGGAAGCTCTGGGAGGGCTCGTTTTAAAGCTCTAATCCTCATCCTTCCAGTGCAAAAGTCTTTTGCATATTCTCAAAAGACTTCGACAAATTAATATCAGTCATAGCTGCAAACCTTTGGTCAATAGCCGAGAATAACATCCACTCCCATAGCCTTAGAAAGTATGCTGTAGTAGTCAAACAGTAGTACAAACAGTAGTAAACCAACTTTTTTTTTTTTGCAGTCTTGTCCACCAAACTTTTGCTTGAGCTGCCAGATTAAATTTGTTTGTGAAGATTGAAAACTGTAATAACAGTTTAAAATACGTTGGAGAAAAAATAAACCATTGTGTTGTAAAACTGCAGATTTTGAGGGCTCTTTTTCTGAATGTTTTGTATCAATTCCCACTGAGAGCTCATAGCATCAGATGTGACTTCACAGACACAACAGAGAAAACTATTTTAACTATGTAGTCAAACAGCTCCATAATGCCATTTAAACAGCGAGCGGACTATTGCCTAACAAGGCATTCATCCTAAGCACAATTTACAGGTGCTCGTCATATCATTAGAATATCATGAAAAAGTTCACTTATTTCTGTAATTCAACTTCAAATGTGAAACTAATATATGATATAGACTCATTACATGCACAGTGACATATGTCAAGCATTTATTTGTCATAGTTTGATGATTATGGCTTACAGTCCATTTTCAAAATATTCTAATTTTTTAAATATTCTGATTTTTTATTTGGGAGTTTTACAAGCTGAGCCATAATCATCAAAATTATAACAATTAAAGGTTATACGTATCTCACTTTGCATGTAATGAGTCTATCATATATATTAGTTTCACAGTTTAATAACAGAAGTGAATGCACTTTTTCATGATATTCTAATTATATGACGAGCACCTGTATATCCTGCTAAAAGTTAACATCAGCGCAGTACACAGACAGATGTGAAACACAGAGTCAGTATTAAACCACGTGTGAGTGAATGTGATCAATGAAGAGCCTCTGCGCGTGGGCACGGTAGCGCAGCGGTTAGCGCTAGAAGGTCCCGCGTTCGATTTCCATCTGGACGGGGCCTTTCTGTATGGAGTTTGTATGTTCTCCCCGGGTACTTCAGTTTCCCCTACCACTAAAAACATGTGCAATAGGTGAATCCTTTAGCCAGGTGATTCTGACCATCAGCCTAGCTCCACATCTGGAGATGGGTCCAAGGGCGCGGTATTGCCGTCGCCTACTGCTCCGCCCCAGCAGCGTCAAAGGATGGGTCAAATGCAGAGGTTGTTGTATAATGAAACATAAAGCACCTTAACCTGTGATTGGCTCTGGGGCTCAGTCCCGACATGTGTGTATATGTGTGGGAGGTAAGACCTTGTGCTGCTGCCATCTGTCGGTCACTACATGTTTGTGTGCGTGTGTACGTGCGGGAGAGCGGTGCAAATAAAAACTATCCCATTTTCTGTTCTTTGTGGCAAAAATCGTCATTAGAAATATAAAACTACAATAATTGCACACATTAATACATTAATGAATGACATTACACATGACATTAGTTATGGTATAAAATTACAAATAGCTGCAATTTCTTCTTTTCTTTTCAAAAAAATGACAGGAGGTGTTTAGCCCACCAAGCCCATTGATACCAGCCATCACTGCACATACTTCTCAACCTGCGCTGGTTTTATTATTCTGTGATCTCTGCAATTGTCTTCTTCGCTTTCATCCTTGCTTGTAAACACTTAATTTTGCTGTCATAAGCGACGCCAAGGTCAGCACGCTGCGGAGCTGTCTGTGTGTATGACGTTTGTTTTGTCATTCTTGTCAAAAGCAAGGTTTTTGTAATTGTCTAGCACTAAGGAGCACTTGCTGTGAGTGACAAGAGAAAGCAAACATTGTTGAAATAGGCCACCTGCGCAGACATTAGCTGTATTAAACGCCAGCACTTTACAACTTATTCTGAGTCGGGGATGTGCGCAGTCAGCGGTGGCTGCATCTGTTTCCCATTTGCTCATTATTAGGTTTAACTGGCACTCAGAATCAGGGTAGTAAGTAAAACATCGGGAGTGTGGGTGTGAATATAAAAGTGTAAAGTTTTGGTGTCTCTGTATGAAAACGCACAGATTGTATTGAGATCAGTAGTTGCTGGTGGTCTTTCAAACAGGGAAACCTCATGATATTTTCTATTCTTTACCATGGACCTGCACCAACATTGTATCCTGCATTTTACACACAACCCTTTGTGTGCATTTATTTAGACTTTTGGATCATTGTTAGAATCTAAATGTGCCCAACAATCGGTCAAAAAATCCAACACGTCGCCATTATGGAGGGTGTCGATATTAGCCTCAACACACACGAATGATAACACGCCATGTCCGAACTCGAGTTTAAACAAGAACAATACAAAACTTGGACTAAACAATAAAAACCTTGGACTAAACCAGGGTCCAAACTAGGACTAAACACAGAAACCAGGTCCACATTTGGGCTAATTCTGAGCTGTTGTTCTTGTGTCATGATGTAGCTGTATGTGGCTCATAGCACACATAGAACACACACCGTAGTGGTGATGTCAGTGTCCGTAACGCCAGCATAATGCACTACATCTACTATAGGTCGCTAAACTCCGGGAATAATGTATGTCTGCGATAAAAAAAACAAACTCAAGGGACAGGGGAATATTTATGGTTAAATATAAGTGATACGTTTTATTTCACATGGATTTCACATGAATGAAGAAAACATCTTGGATTATTGCCCTTTTGTCTGAGAGAGGAAGCTATCGATCATTTAACAGCTCGAGTTAAAGGTAAGCAGCTAACGTTAGCCACTTTTCACCATAGCGATTTATATTCAAGCAGTTCATTCATGAAAAATACTTAACACTCGATTGAAAGAGCTGTTTTCATTCAGTCATGTTGTGTTTACTGTAGTTCAAAGACCTGCCGCTGTCGGCTGTCAATGCATTGTGGTCTATTTTGACCCGTTTAGTGACCACCGCTGCTCACTACTTTTCAGAATGCATTGTGGGACATGTTGAGTGCACTACTTTTTCTCTCTCTGGACATTCAGACACCCCTATGAAATGGCGTGACCACGATCTAGAGCACTATATAGGGAATAGTGTGGACATTCGGACACAGCCACAGTGGCCATTCGGACACAGCCAAGCAGCATTAAGCTGGTGTGTGTGACAACCCGTCCTTTGCTTTGATGCCGAGCCTGAAGCGCAATCAAGAGTCAGCCAATCAGAGGCTGCATTCTAAAAAGACAGCATCAATGGAAATTCCTATAGAGGTTCTGGCAGCTCCGAAGGGACGGGGAAGACCACAATGAAACCCCTGATTAACAACTGACTTTCTCACACAATTTAACACACTCTCTGGGATTTATCATGACATTTAATACCTGCATTTGCAAAATGAAATCAATTTCATTTGGCAGGTTTTTTGTGAATTTTTGGGGGAAGTTTAGCCTCACTTTTAGTCAATGAGGACACTGCATTTATATTACTTGAATATTTTAGTTTTAAGTCATTAACTCTTCTGTTCTTTTCTTCATTGTTTTTAAATGCGACACGGTGCCGCAGGCTTTTCGAGGACACACTGACAAAAGGGTTGATACTGGACCTTTAAACCCCCCACCCAGAATCCCGCCACATATCCATTCCCCATCGCGAACCATTCCTCTGCATTCTACTACAGCCGCGCAACCTTTCCACCTCGGCCACTCTTATCTCGTCTCGCTCTCTTCCCGCTCGGCCCCCGCGTCTCCGGGGCCGGCGTCGCTCACACGTGGGGGGCCCCCGGGGGTGACAGGGATCAGTCCTCTCTGTGAAATGGGTATATGCTCAGATGGGCCGCTGAATTAGAGGGCAGCGGATCAAGTGCGGCAGCGGCTACGATAAGGCCATAGAGATGAGGGGCTAGGGAGCACGGAGGAGGAAGGAAGATGGTGGCCAAGTGGATTGGAAGGGAAGGGAACATGAGAAGGCATGGCAGAGGACTGCGATTTCTAACCATCGGGGGAATAGTGCTTCCAACAGCAGTTGGATTGGTTTTCGAGAAGCTACAAAAGGGGAGGGAAGATCGTATAGGGCATTTTACAGATAAGCAGGGCTGCACAACTAATCTACTTTGAATTGTTATTGCAATTTTAATCACTGCAATATCGTAACTGCAGAAGCCTGAGTTTCAGAAGGAGCCTCGCATCATAGGGCCATACTTGGGCTGCTGGTTGATCAAAAGTGGTTGTGGGAAATAAACAAGTTTGCAGTGGAGAGTGGGGAGGGCTGGATCACACAAGACATTTCTTAGCTTTGCTGCCAAGGCTTTCAACATTTTGCCAAGATAGTAAGTATGCACACTCTCCAGAACAATGAGTAGATACCTCTAAATCATGAGGCTTTCACCCCTTAACCCCCGCCTTAACCAAGCACATTTTCTCCAATTTTCTCCAAATCTAAAAGCTTCTTCGACTGGAGCTCACAGGCCAGGGTAAAAGACCTACAAAACGCATCTAAGCTGCTTCCTTGTTTTTGTCATCACGTTTTAGTCGTTTTTGTTGTGTTTTTTTTTAAATCACATTTTCATTGGATTTTTTTGTTGCATTTTTGGCACATTTTCGTTACTTTTTTAGACACATTTTTTGGGCACATTTATATCACATTTTCGTTGCTCTTTTGTCACGTTTTGGCAGCATTTCGATTGTTTGTGTAACGTGAGCCACAAAAATGTGACCAAAACATGTCAAAAAAGCAACAGAAATGTGATGAAAACACGACCAAAAAGGACGGAAACGTGGCAATCATAACAAGGAAGAAGCTTAGATTAGTTTTGTAGGTCTTAGCGTTACACTGACCTATAGGCTGTAAGCTCCCGTTGGGAAGCTTTTGGATTTGGGTAAAGCCAAACTGGAGAAACAATGCGTCCGGTTAAGGCGGGGGTTAAGAGGTTAATATTTAATCGAATTTTAGTTATGTTAATGATTTTAGTCATGTTTTTACCTACAGCCGAAAAACAAATGGCATCAATAATTAAGATACCTACTTAGTCTTTAGATTACGACTATTATACAAACTAGGAATTATATTCAATGAAAGCTAAGTTCTTCAGTGTGAAACTGGACACAAACTTAACAAACAAGAGCTGCTGTCTAGCATCCGTGAACATCAGTGACAAGATGAAAAGAGTTCTCTGGTAACAGTTATTTGGACATATTTATAATTTGAGCAAAATGCACAGTCTGTGTTAAAAGACAAGCTGCTAGCATAGTTTGGTGTAACAATGCACTGTACGGTGCAAAAATCTGATGATAGGCACCGTATGAAAGTTACGGTGCGTGACATGAGCCATGGGTGTATACTACAGTATGCGCGCACCTAAACACATGTGTGTGCATGTGTGTCATCATCACTTACCGCTAACTGAGGGATGTAGACACTCCACACCTGTACAGTAACGTCCTCCAAAAACACATTAAATCTGCGTGGCTATGTAAAGGTTTCTCTGAGTACTGCAGACAACCAGGCTACGGTGAGTGATAGATCCAAAGCTTTGTCCAAGCGTAATGTTGTCCAGGACCAGCCCAAACACGAGCCTCAAATCAAACGCGCCGCGTGAGTGTTTTAACTGCCGTGTATGGAAAGGGAAACTGAAACCTATCACTTAACGAGTGCATGAGCTGCACTGCGCTGCTATTGATTTTTATTTTTTTTACTTTACGTTTTGTTTTCTATTTTGTTCTGCATTGTGAGCTTTCATTATAAATATAGAAAGCCTTGTCTATTTTATTCTGGGACTACAAAGACCAACTTTTTCTTTCATATTGTAGGCTACTTGCACCGTGCACCGAACCGTTGCACCCCTATAGTTTGGTGATTTGGCCAATCTTCCTCCTGAAAGAAACGTACAAATACAACTTATTAATCGGGGTATTCCTTCCAGCAGTATCATATTCCCTACTGCAATCCGGCGATGGACAGAATATGAAGCGCGAGATCACCACTGGGTGCTATATGCCACATTAGGATAACCATCATGGATACACAACCTTTTGGAAACGACTTTGCCAGCTGCCTCTCCTCCTTATCACCATAAACTGTATGTAGAGTTGACATTTGGGCGTTGCTGTAAGTGTGAGGATAGCGCATACAAATCTGAATACAAATGGCATCTCTTATGCATAACCCGCAAACAGTCTGGGAAAAAAAAATACTAAAAGACACTGCGACAAAGCGCGGATAATTTTGGAAGAGAACAGAAACCGGAGTCGTCGCGTACAACAAGAAACAAGTTTGACAAATGGAGTTATTCAAAGTTTGCGTTTGTACTAGCTAATGCCTAACTCTCTGGGTAGAACATCTGTGCTGTCCGCTAAATTACTAGAAATTGCCGTATTTTGATAGATGAAGCATATGAGGAGTGAGCTCCCAAAACAGATTGGATTTTTTGTGATTTGTAACACTGCACAGGACAGAATAAGACAAATATAATTGCCATGCTAGTTATTGCTTAAAACCTTTAATTTGTAAATATTCACTTCACCAAATGTCGTACTTTTACACACATCTTCTTGTTTACTGATGTTAGATAGAGCTTCCATCTAAAACTCCTGTCAATGGACATACAACTGTTAAGCTGTGGCGACCTTCTACCTCTCAGCGAGGAAGTCCTGGGTTCGGTTCCTGAACCGTGTTAGCTGTTCTGTGTGGAGTTTGCGCCTTCTCCTCTGGTCTTGTTTTCTCGATCAAGCAAAAACTTTAGGCTAAAACCGCTTGCTTGGTACTTCTGACCAAATCTAGAGACGGGTCCCCAAGCATTCGCCCACTAACAAACCTGGAAAAAAACAAAAAACAAATCTTACAACAAAAAACATTGGCAAAGTTTCCTAACAATATTGCACTCGCTGGCTGACTGCCGGAAAACTCGCATCAAATTTTCTTGCTTCAGCTAATTTCTCAAAACGCGGCGAGAAAACATCTGGCTAATGTTTTGCCGCTTCATTTGCAGATGTAGACTTGGGTGCGTGAGCGTGGAGCGAGTGGAGATAATGAGACAGCTTGTAAAAAGGTTAAAAGTTATGTGTAAAAGAGGAAAAAAAAAAGATGGCGCGTGTTCTCTCGCTGAATAGTAATGCGGGACGCCATATGCGATGAAGGCTCCAGATAGAGTTGTGTTCAACACTTAAAGGGGGGGTATTATGTAAAATCGACTTTTTCAAGCTTTATATCATGTTATTATGTCATTCCCTCATTAAACACATGCCTGGAGTGTTGCCTTGGCTCATTCACATATTTTTGAGTAATCAGTAAAAACTTTGACGGCAGCCATTTTAGGTGTAGCTATGCCTCAGTCCTCCTAGGAACGCCCCCACCTCCTGGAGACGCCTCTGGACCTTTTGTCACCAGCCAAGCCACCAACCACTGCTCCTCAGCTCAGCAGAGCCCCCTCCCCGCACAGTAGTGTTGTTTAGATGCCACAGCAGTGTGCTGAAGGGGGCGTGTCGGAAAGCTTCTTAAAGAGACAGAGGCCTATTTCAAGACGTTCAGTACAGCCATTTTGAGAGAGCAATTTTATTCAAGGCAGTTATTTTAATTTACTGCATATACAGACCAACAGAAGGTTACGTCATCATTGTAGTATGCTATAGACTGGTGCTATGTGATTGAAAAAAGCATAATACCCCCCTTTAAGACAAATGTCTATGGATGTGTTCAAACAACTCTGGACTTCGTTTCGCTTCTCGATCAAGACACTTTGCCAGTTCTTTGTTTTCAATTTTTTAGAGACCCGGTCCAGATGATTTGCGTCGGAAATCCTTTGCTGCGATGGAAAACACCCTCGATGACCTAGTACTATAGCAGCATGAAATACGTGAAGAAGAAGATTGCAAGAAAAAGTTCAGCAAAGGAGATTAGGCAAAACTATACGTAATTCAATTTTTCGTGGTTCTCGAGCCTTTGCCAATAATGCCTGTTGACGAATTGGTTTAATAACCTTCGATCGTCAGCCTCCTGATCAATGCTTGAATCAACAGGGCTCCGTGAGGAAGAAACTGCATTTTGATCATAAATATTAAAAGGCTCCAACGGCAAAACGCTTTAAAAGAAGTTTATATTCGGGAGTTGAAAACCGCAACGTTAAACCATCAACTGAACCATGTGCTGGCCCATCATTTATCGATGCAGATTCATTCTACCTTTGGCATTTGCGGAGCGTCCGTGCAGTTGGCTGTGACCGTTTCATTATTTATGTTTCAATTCCGTGCGGCGTTCAGGAGTGCTTGTGGAGTGAGACACTTGAAAACGAAGAGATTCTTTGTATTTGCGACCGTCAAGGTCCACCACAAAGTAATGTTGAAGCCATTGTATTTCTGTTGGAGGTGGGTGGATGCTTACCGCACAGTGACAAAGAGTGAGAGTGTTGGAGCGCAGAAAGAAGTGCGCTCTGATATTTAGTTGACCCGCCTTTAGCTTTGATTACAGCACATATCCTCTGTGGCGTTAGTTTCAATCATAGACCGTTAAAAAGAATAGACAGCTCCTCCTCACTCCTCCCAGTTTACCACAATGACCACGTTCGAGGGGGAAATCATGGCGGATTTACAGACTCCTCCTCCCCAGCTCTGACGAAGCATGTTCCTAAAAAGGGCATAAGGGCGGGATCTTCACTGTAGACTCGGCCCTTGCGTGACGTGTAGCTCGCGCAGCTCCAATGCTAACAGTCCGACCTCCGTTAAGTAGGAGATTAAAAAAACATTTATTTCGAAAACCAGCCAGGTTTCTTTTTTGTGACTAACCCAGCGTTATCTCAGGAGGAATATGTAGCCATAGAAAGTGTTAAAAAAAATTGAAACCAGGCATGTTTTTAACGTGTCTAAAGTCCAATGCTTTTCAATGGGGGCCTAGCGATGATATGGAGGTACTACAGCAATGGCGGCCTCCAGTGTTGCGGTCATAAAGCAGAGCAGCTAGCGGCCATTGGTTTTCAATAAGCTCCTGCGATGTGAAAAGATCAGGTGTTGCATTCTTTTTTCACCAAGATCTTGTATTGATGACCGGAGACTGCGCAAAGCCTTCTCCAGCACAGCCCAAAGATTCTCAATGAGGTTAAGATCTGGACTCTGTGGCGGCCAATCCATATGTGAAAATGTTGTCTCATGCTCCCTGAACCACTCTTCCACAATGAGAGCCCTCTTGGCATTGTCATCTTGGAATATGTCCCGTGCCATCATGGAAGAGGAAATCCATTTAAAGAATAACCAGGTCATGCAGGATGCTCAGATCAGCTGGTCTCATTCCTTGGGCACATGGGGCCAGATCTTGTACCTGGCGCAAGCTCCAAACGCGACGGTTATCTTCCATGAGTGCAGCTGTTGCGCTATGTGCCTGTGCCACTTGCGCGAGGTGAGAGTGTCACTGAGTGTCACCTCAATGTCACTGAGGAAACTTGGGCACCAGTCTGGAGTTTTACAGTGAGTTTGTTCACAAGGAAATGTTCAATACCTGGAGAAAACCTACCCTCAGTCCCAGGAATCAAACCAGGGATCACAGTATCACATTTCATATTATGGGTATATTGTCATTTTTCTAACACCGCTAGTGCAACCGCACGGCATTTAGAAACTACTGGAACTCCCCCAATTCATCCATTACCACCACTGGACTAATGGCAAACCTGATGCCTCTTTACAGACAGCTAAAGCGTGTCATTACCCTTTTATTATCCCACTCCGGATATACAAGCAGGTTTGTGTTCCCGACAGTATCTTCTCATTCTCTCCTTCCACGCACCGTGGCACATTAATCCAATCCGAGCGGCGCTAAGGAGGCGGATCTCTAATAACTTACGGTGACTCAAACTTGTTTGTGCTCGTAAGAGATGAACACCCTCGGCTGGCTCCTTTTTGCGTGCGGAGAAAGACATGAAATTGATGCGTTGGGATAACTTAAAGGAAATTATCCGCCTGCGCTGGATTTAATTACACATATACGCTGTAGTAACGGCTTTAGTTCTGGTCAGCAGCAGCAGCGCAGTAAATTCCGTTGGAAATAAAGCCCGTGCAAGCGTATAGCCACTTTTGAAAATTTGCACACGACGCACGCAGTTTAGCAACATACTAATTATTCTTATTCATCCTATAACCTCACGGGGGAAGAAATGCAGCAACATAATGTCAAAGTAATTATTAATGATTTGAACTGAAGTTGAGTGCTCTGTATTTGCTCCTGCTGGGATAATTTGTTTTCCTTCAAACAATGTTGCGTACCGAAACCACGGATGCATTTTAATGATGACGATAAAGACAAATGCACCGCTTCCTCTGATTTGACGCAGATTTGCTCCCCATCGAGCAAAATAAAGAAATGAATCTGCTACAAACCTCTTATGTTTAGTGGCAGGACACCTATAGCGCTCCATATTCTAAATGTTTAAGTCCTGATTTATATTTTACGTTATGTTCAGGCTCTATTCAGCTTCAAAAAATAATGTCTTGATCATTGATGCTTTCTTTTGTGCGACACATTCTCTCTCCGCGTATCTCCTCGCTTCTTTCCATCCTCTGTACTTCTGATTCTTTTGTGCGCCGATTAAACAGCCTTTCTATCGATTGCTCTTTTCTAACGCGCCCTCGCCCGTGTGTCTGCAAAAGCAGCGCCGAAAAATCGCCTGTCTCCACCCGGGCTTACTGACAAAGATATAGGCTCAGAGCAGGTCTTTAGGCAGGTGGATTTCTTAACTGAGAAGGCCATTTTGCCCGACACGATGAAGCGATTACGGCGGCGTCTACTGTCTGGCTGTCTGAGTATTCTGAGTGTCGAGGAGGAAGAGAGCGAGTGGGGGGGGAGATTGTAGGTTCCACCACGAGCAAGATGGAGCGTCATCTGGCCTCCATCTGCTGTGAGACAGAGATGTGGAAAGGATGATGGGGGGAAAGTGTTAGTGGTTGCTGTAGGAGAAACACGTGCAGATTGGCCTGCTCTGTGAAACTGAAATGTGAAAAACAATTATGTGTTTAACTAAATATTGGCATAAATTAACACAGATGTGGGCTTGGGTGATGACACTTGTGATGTTCGTGGAGGATGTTTATGGCCTCTCATCTGTCATGTCACGATTCACCCTCATTCATTCTCAATTCGTGGAGGTCAAAACAGAGCGTGTCCTTTTGTGATGATCAGGGGTGATTCATAATTCAGCATGAGAGCATTCTTACTGCATTCATAGTGTAGGAATCACAGTTTTCTCCCATGCTTAAACTCAAAGCTGATAGAAACTCTATGCTGAGGGCAGCAAACAGCAACAGGCTATGGAGGGAGTGCTCAGCAAGGAGTGTACCAGAGGTGCAGGTTAAACAGGACAAATCAGAAGCAAACAAACTGTGCACTGGTAGTTTCTCAATGTTTAAATATTATTGTAACAATATGGCATAAACAAAGGCAGCTTTGTATAGTTTTGTATCCGATTATGAACAAAACTGCAGCCTGTAGCAGCGCGCTACAGTGCGGGACTTGCCTGGCCAGCTAGACGCTCCTCCTTTCTGTTCAAAAGAAGAACCGTCTGGGCAGCTGCTCGCAGCCAATAATTTCCCGATTTTACCCATATTGGTCCAATCAGGCACCGAGAGGCGGGAGTTCCTGCACTCTTCCAAAACATTAAAGGCGGCAGCACGGTGACTGGTACACTGTTTTCTTTTGCTCTTTCGTCTGTTTTAAATCATTTGGAAAATATAAAATTCCTAAAACCGGAGCAAGAAACAGCGTTGGAAGCGTTCCTTGTAATAAAAAGGACGTTTTTAAAAAGGCTTCCTGCAGCTTGCTCCTGCGACATATCCAGTGTTTCTCTAATTGGTTGATCCCATCTGTCAATCGATCGATTTTAAAGTTCTTTTAATGGTTTTTAAATGTCTTAATGGTCTTGGTCCTTCTTATCTTTCAGAACTACTTTTACCTTATGAACCTTCACGGCCCCTGCGCTCCTCCGGCAGGGGTCTCTTAGTTATTCCTAAAGTCAACAGAAAGACTCACGGCGAGGCGTCTTTCCAATATTACGGCCCTCGCCTCTGGAACGACCTGCCGGAGGGGCTCAGGACCACAGAGAACGTTCATGTATTTAAGAGCAGGCTCAAGACCCACCGTTTTAGCTTATCTTTTAACTGACATCTATTTATTTAGTCCTAATTATATATTGTATATTGGGGTGTATTGTTTTAAATGTTGTAATCTGTAAAGCACTTTGTAATACCTTTCGGTATGAAAATAAAGATTGATTGATTGATTGATTGAATCACGCCCACCGGGAAATCACTGAGATCACACTCACTTGAAATATCTTTGAAAAAGCATGTAGTTTGGCAGACCAGGCAAGTGCGGGACAATATTCGTGGCCATGCGTAATAATTTGTGCCATTAATCGTAACACATGGTAATGTTTCACAACAGTTTGTGACGGCGCGTGAAGCCTCTGCCCCTAATCACCAAATTCCTTATTTGCAGCATTGTTGTCATCATTATGTGTAAACTTAACAACGCTTTATAGGTTTCTTAAAGCAGGCGCCAGCGGGAGCCTGGATTTGCACCACAAACCTTCCGATTTCAAGACAACCAAATGTACCATCCGACTCACTACCCGCGTTTCCATCAATGAAAATGTGCATCTGTCTAAAATGAACATAATAAATGTGCAAAACAACAGCGGATTTACATGCATTTCCATCAAAGAGTTCAGGCGGATGACGGGCGTCGGTTACCTGTTCATGACAGGCGGCTAAATGACGCAAATGCAGCATTGACTCGAGGTGCAAGCCTTTTCTGGTCTTGTTCTTGTTCTTGCAACTTAGTACACTTCTCATTGCACTCACTGTTGGTCTCACCCACAAAGCTATTATGGTTAAGATAATGTAGAACGCTTTGTTTGAAATGATTCTTCAGTGCCAGCGGCGCAACCTGTCAGGAGATACTCCTTCTAATGGGATGATCATGAGTACCAAGCTGAGGGATGAGCTCATTGTTTATGTTTTTGACAGAGGGGAAAAGAAAATATCCCAACTGTGTGTTTGCAATGATATTAAAAGGTTAATAAACTCATCATCCTCACACTCCTCCATATTAGTGTTGTGTTAGTATCGTGGCCATGTTGCGATTTCTAAAGCTGATTTTTGCAGCTTTAGTCGAGCACGTGCTGGGGCTATGTACTGCCGCTGCCCAGTCCCATGGAAATCAACCAGTGTGCAGAAGCATGCGATCAAAATGCAAATCACAGCTGGCACCAGAACGCACCACGCATATACCAGCAAACGTTCCTGCGCGCTCTAAATCGTATTTGTTATGGATTTAACTCGGTGCGCCACGGTCCCTTGGCCCCTGCTCTCTTTCCCCTCCCCCCCTCCCTCCCTCCCGCTCCATCCCGCCGGAGTTCACTCTAAGCAGGTGTGAGCCGATTTCTTCTCCCCTGAGCTAATTCTGTTTTGTTCTGTGCTTTCATGTACGTTGCCGCTGTGAATTTTACCTGACAGCGCCGCGCTCCTGGGCTCTGACTCCGCAGCGTCCCACCGCTCTTTCTGCCCATGAATTTTCTCCTCCGTTCGTACCCTCTATCAGCCAGCGTGGCAACTGCTTTGCAGCATGCTTGGCCCTTTTTGGTAGTGGGTAAATAAAACAAAAAATGTTTTAGACTGGGTAGTATTACGCAAATTCAACTTTGCAGAGATTTTTACTGCGTTACAATGGTGTTCCCTCAACGTACCCGGAGCTGTGTTTCGAACCCACTCGCTCATATTTAAGAAATCTTTGAATCTTCCACAGTGGGTATTCTTAGCAAAGCTCATCCTGAGGTCCAACGTATCCAGGAAATGCTTTCCTTTCCTCTCCATCTGCTAATGCTAAGCTTAATCCTTTCATCGCAATGTTACATTTTTTGGGATATTTAAGTTTTTTTCCCTGTTTTACACCTGAACTAAGCCTTGCAAATTGTGTTCTTTCATTTCATCCTTGTTTTCTTTACACTTTAGAATGTCAAACATCCTTGATTACCATAAATAAACCTTGAGTAAAGGATTGGATATCGAAATTGGTTGATTGTAAAACTAATTTACAACTCCCATTTTGACTATTGGAACCTTGTACATTCACAAATTGACTGCTTTGTGGTTCATTTACTCCAACAACCAGAGGTGAAAAATGTAAAATAGGCCAAGAACATTAACCTTATGTTTATCAGTCAGAAAGCAAGCCCATTTATAGACTTGGTTTACTTCCATGTGGCAAGTCACCCTTCATTCTACATACCATAGAACACATGACCAGTTTTTCCAAGGACAAACATGCTGTATAACCCTCTGACATCCGCTTTGATGCAACCTCAGCGCTCCTCCGGCCCACCACATTTCACAAGAGCGCCCGTGCGGAGGTTTGGAGTATGTTTTGTCCAAACATGCTGAGCACCTCTTCAGCCCAAACTCTCCCCTTTGTGTGTGTGTGTGTTTTTTCCCCCACTGTTTGTTAAAAAAAAAATGCAGACAAAGAAGGACTAATTTAGATTTGCTCATTACCAGAGGCTTCCGGCTAACGCTAATTCCACCCCATTCAGGCGCCACAATTAGCGGGTTTTTCCCGTTATTATTTAGCGTGTTCGAGTGCGTTACATTGTCTTCACATTTGGCCATTGCTGATATGAAAAATGAATATGCAAGGCTTAAGCGTGCAGAAAGCTAAACAAAAGCTAAATGAGATCTATTATTAAGCTGAACATTGACTTAATTCTTTGGTCAAATTCAATAAAAATGCTTAGCGCACAGTGTTTTTCACTTCAGACGGCATTACTCAGCAGATCAGCAAAGCTACCTTACCAAACCCATTGTTTTACTAAATCAGCAAAAGTGGTCCATTTTGATAAACTCCATGTCGAGATATGCACAATCTTGTCAGATTTAGAAGTTGACTTCGGCTTCTTTTTTTTTTTGTCCAAAAGTACCAAAGTCTATTCAACCTCTGAAAGAGAAGCTTTTGCACATGCCTCATATGCATGTATGTGACTGACGAAACCTTCATCACTCTCTTATTTCTAACTGCATGACATTTCAATCAGTCTGTCTCCTGTAGACGGATTGATTGAAATGATAGTTATATGTCATTTGTCACATATCTCACCGGCCGTGCCTGGCAAAACATCTCCGCAACTCAGACTGATTGTGCGCATATCAAGGGCATATCTCAACTTGGTTTGAGATTGGATTTCAGAGAGTAGACTTTAAAACAGCTCTGCTTATATACAAGTCTTTCAATGGTCTAGCATCAAAGTACTGCACATCTCTGACATGTTTAGAGCCTTATGAACCATCTCTGCCTCTGAGAACCTTAGAGAATGGCCTAATACTGATCCCAGAGTCAGGACAATAGACTGTTGCAATGGACGAAGTGACTGGCTAGCTATTTGTTTGGGGTTTTGGAGCCATCTCCTATATTTAACATAAGGTAAAAATAAAATAGCAAGAGGGTAAAAAATGTTTAATGATGAAGTATTATTGGAAAATCCTTTACAGCAAGGAACTTCCATAGCCTGCTCCCATTTCATACTAGGCTTCAGCAGCTAATGGTGATGCTATGTCCATGTTTTTCCACAGTCTATGGTCAGGACTAAACACAGTGAGGCTGCAGTTCAGTTTCATGCTGCTAAAATCTGGGACAGTCTTCCAGATGATGCGTTAAAACACATCCACAGATCTAAAGGCAATATGTGAAAAGTTGGTGGTGGTTGAAGGGGCCAATGGTAAAGATACAAATTTCAGATCCTTGCATCTGACAATAAAGTATTTATCTATCTATCTATACCCTACTTCCATAAAGTGTAGAGAGTGAATGAATAGTGTATCACATATAATATTAATATTGCACCGTGAATGTTTTCTCCTAATGTCTGCTCTTGATATCTTTCATAACCTACTATTACCATCCTCATGTTGCATGCTCTCCTCAATGACCTTTCAGTGGTCCATTCTTTCCGAGGCTACTTTTTCCTCTGATAGTCCTTAGAAACAACTGCCCCATGCCTCCACTCCTCTGTCTCCTGTCATTATCGGGCAGTAATTGCAGTTTTTATTGTGGGCTGACTGTAAACCATAGGGTGAGCCTTGTCACTGTGCTGGGAGCTCTATTATTCGCAGGGAGATGTTTGTTCAGATTGCTATTTGTGACAGCACTTCAGTTTACAAGCAAAACAGCCAAGTGTGGTTACAAAATAGCGCACTTGTAGCTTGTGTTTGCTTTCCATCGATAAATATTAATAGAGTGTTGTGTTTGGAACCTCTGTTTTACAGGAGGGATAGAGTCGTAAAAACTGGCTTTTCTGGTGGTGCTTGTTTATGTATTGAATCCATAACTTGTACCAGAAAGCTGCTGTTGTAACATGAGCCCTTAACCCAGAAGCTACTGTAAGAGTGTTTGGTGGTCTCATCTCAGCTCAGTGATAAAATACTCAAAGATTAATACGTTATCTTTCTTTGACACAGCCAGTCATCAATTCATCTATTGGTGGCACGACTCAGAGGTTAGAGCTCTTGCCTCACGGTAAGAACACGCGCACCAGTACACCAAATCAAGTATAAACACGGGAAAAGCGTATGGATTTTGGTATGTAAAAGCACATAACTTCACATGTCCTGTAATACATATAGTTCTATAGGAAGCATCGACTTGGACCTTTCATTAAGGAGAATTGCTGAAGCAAATAACCAGGATTTTACATTATCACAATATGACTTACAGAACACTGAGATCGACATCGACCCTGAAAATAACTTCTTTAATAGAGCTACTAATGACTGTCAATATTATACAGAGGATCTTTACAATAGTAAACTTAAGAACATTAAGGCATTCACTGTAATCCACTTCAATAGTCGAAGCCTCTATGCAAACTTTAACCA
Organism: Neogobius melanostomus; assembly: GCA_007210695.1. Taxonomy (NCBI): domain Eukaryota; kingdom Metazoa; phylum Chordata; class Actinopteri; order Gobiiformes; family Gobiidae; genus Neogobius; species Neogobius melanostomus. The sequence continues at coordinate 690,948 of VHKM01000362.1, forward strand.
CATCAAAAGCTTCTTAAAACAGTTTTCTAAACCATTTAGTGTAATTTTAATCACAGAAACATGGATTAATAATGACAGAGAAATTGAGTTTTCTATTGATGGTTATGAATTTATAAGTATGAACAGACGAAACAAGCATGGTGGGGGTGTAGCTATGTTTGTAGACTCCAACTATAGTTATAAAGTCATGGAAAATAAGACTATGGCAGTGGATGATGCACTTGAATGCCTTACTGTAGAAATTACAAGGCAAAAAAAGAAAAATATTATTGTAAGTTGTATTTATAGAACACCTGGCTCTGATATAGATGTTTTTTCTAATTGGATGGAGGAGCACTTTTCAGGTTTAAATCATAAAGTCATGTTTGTGGGGGGAGATCTTAACATCGATCTGTTAAACCCATATAAACATAAAAAGACGGATGAATTTATAAATACTTTATTTAGTATAGGTCTGTTTCCTCTAATAACTAAACCAAGTAGAATCACAACCCACAGTGCGACTTTGATTGATAACATTTTCTCAAATGAAATAGATAGTGATACAGTCAGTGGTTTAATGATAAATGATATTAGTGATCACCTGCCAGTTTTTGTATTGTACAAACATGGATATTTAAATATTGATGATGAAAAAATGTATTGGTTTAGAAGGGTAAAAACAGAAAAAACTGTTGATGCATTTAAAAAGGAACTATTAGCTCAAGACTGGAGTATTGTATACAGAGAGAATGATACTAATAAGGCATATGATGAGTTTACGCGAATATTTCATAAAGTATATGACAAAAATTGCCCAATGAAAAAATATTGTAAAAACAGAAAGGGTAAAGAAAACCCATGGATGTCTAAGGGATTACTAAATGCATGCAAGAAAAAAAATTCACTCTACAAAAAATTTATAAATGATAGAACAAAAGAAGCTGAGGATAAATATAAGAAATATAAAAATAAACTGACAGGTATCATTAGAAAATGTAAACAGGATTATTATAATAAGTTGTTAGATAGCAATAAGAATAATATTAAAGGTTTATGGAATATCTTAAATAGTATAATTAGAAATAAACCGAGAACAATTAATTATCCAAAATATTTCAAAGATGAGGATAACACTTTAAATAATATGAATGAAGTAGTTGATACATTTAATAAATTCTTTGTAGATGTTGGACCGAATCTTGCTGCAAAAATTACAAATGTTGAGAACTATAATTGTGAACTGATAGACACAAATCCTCTGTCCATGTTCCTCAAACCTGTGGAAGAAAAGGAGATACTGGACATTGTTAAAGGGTGCAAAAATAAAACCTCGACAGATTACCATGACATGGATATGAAAACTTTAAAAAGTGTTATTGAAAGTATCTCTAAGCCGTTAACATACATCTGTAACCTATCGCTGCAAACTGGACAATTTCCTGAAAGTATGAAAGTAGCAAAAGTGATTCCTCTGTTCAAGGCAGGAGATAAACATCTCTTCACAAACTACAGGCCTGTTTCCCTTTTACCGCAATTCTCAAAAATCTTAGAGAAGGTTTATAACTCTAGACTTGACAGCTTTATTGAAAGGTGTAATTTACTCTCAGACAATCAGTTTGGTTTTAGGAATAATCACTCAACCTCACACGCTCTCTTTGATATAATTGAAGAAATAACTAATGCAGTAGATAACAAGAAATATGCAATAGGGTTATTTATTGACCTGAGTAAAGCATTTGATACAATAAACTATGATATACTAATTAATAAACTAGAACATTATGGGATTAGGGGGGTAGCTCTACAGTGGGTTACCAGTTATTTAAAAAATAGAAAACAATGTGTGAAAATAGGTGATTATCAGTCGAGTTGTCGACAAATTGTGTGTGGTTTACCTCAAGGTTCCATTCTGGGCCCAAAATTGTTTAATATGTACATTAACGACATTTGTAAAACGTCTCAAGTTCTTAAATTTATCTTGTTTGCTGACGATACAAATATTTTTGCATCAGGTGACGACTTACAGCAACTGTGTCGGATTGTTAACTTGGAACTCAAAAGTGTCAATAAGTGGTTCAAACAAAATAAACTATCTCTAAATCTGAGTAAAAGTAAAATGATGATATTTGGCAACCGTAATTCCAATGCTCAGGAAGCAATTCAGATAGAGGGTGTTGTCATAGAGCGAGTGCATGAAATCAAATTCCTTGGTGTTATTATAGATGACAGAATTACTTGGAAAGCTCATATTAAATATATATCTACGAAAATTTCTAGAAGCATTTCAGTAATAGCAAAAGCAAAGCACATTTTAAACATCAAAGCTCTACATATCTTATACTGTTCTCTGATTTTGCCATATTTATATTATTGTACTGTGGTTTGGGGTAGTACTTATAAAAACACATTAAAACCAATAGTATTGTTGCAAAAAAGAGCTATCCGAGTAATTCATAAAGTTGGGTTTTTGGACCACACAAACTCATTATTTTTAAAATCAAAGATCATGAAGTTTTGTGACATTGTTGAGTTCCAAACTGTACAGATGTTATACAAAGCAAGATACAAACTGTTACCAGGCCAAATACAAAGAAGGTTCCAAGAACGTACTGGTTGTTATGAATTACGTGACGAATTAAACTTTAGGACTCAGAAACATAGCTCAACTTTGAAAAGTTTTAGCCCAACAGTTAATGGTGTACAATTGTGGAATAAACTGGAAATGGAGTTGAAACGAAGTCCAAACATCAACCTGTTCAAATATAAATACAAACAAAAGACTTTTGAAATATACAAAGAACAAGAAATGTGTTGCCAGTAGGAGGCGCAGTAGGATCAATTATGTGTATTTCCTCTATAATTAAGGAAGAGTGTTGCTGCTTGGAACGGTTGTCATTCTATTGCTCAAATTTACAAATTGAGAATTAGGGTAGGCAAGTTATGAATCTGTTGAGAGGGACCCTCCCAACGGGCTCAAAACCTTGTCTTTTAATGCACCACTCAGCATAGGAACATCATCTACAAATCAGCTGTTAGGGCAGCTGGGTGGGGGTTTGTTGAGGGGGAGTTACTGCCCTCTTCAACTGGCCCGCTCTACACCCTGGCTTTTTAATGCACCACACTTACATACATCACACTTCACAAATAACTCAATTAAACAAATATAATAATAATGATAATTAAACCCAAATTAAATTATATTGAGGATGGTAATGACAACTGGGAAGTAGCAAGATCTCAGAATATAATATGTATTAATGCACCTTTATAACATAAAAGTAGCACATTCTTTTGTTCTTTATTTTGCTGTTGTTTTATTTGTTCTGGTTCATCATTTATTGTTACTTTGCCCTATGTTCCTTTGTTTATGATTGATACCTTGTAAATATTAAATGTAATGTTATTATTTTTATTTGGGGTGGGCGCTTATAAGCCTTTGGCTTCAGCCCACTCCCTTTGAGCAGGTTAACTGCTCAAACAAATAAATAAACTAAACTAAACTAAACTAAACTAAACTAAACTAAACATCGTGGGTTTGAATCCCGAACCGGGCAGGAACTTTCTGTGTGCCTAATGAAGGTAGAAAAGCGCTATATAAATATAACCTTTTACTATTCATAATAACAATCAAAGCACTTTACTTTTTCCTACATTTGCTCATTAAATGGCCTCTAAGGTGTTTACCCACAGGTGAGAGTAGCTGTGATTAGAGGGGAGGAGTCGGGCCAAGCTCAACTCCTCCTTGGGATCTTTATCTGAGCTGAACCATATTTCGCTGATGAAGCCTTTTGGATGAGAGGCGAAACGTTTGAGACTTCAACTACAGAGTAGAGAAGATGACTCAAGAACCTTCACTGAAGATACAAAATATAAAGGAAACTCAAAACAATGTAGTTTCTCAGTCATCTAGTTAGTTGATTAAAACTCAAAAAAGGTGAATCAAAACAACTGGACTTACAGTTTTGCTGCCCATCCAGACAGCCTCTTCAGAGCATCTTCAGACGCCGCGTCCGGTGACGTCACTGGAGGGGCCCCAAACACGGCTTGGATCTAGGCCGTGTCTGATCCTCCGGATGGCTCCCAGGTGTTGGACAGCTGGAACCTGAGTCCCCCTGTTCATGGCCAGATGCATGGATCTCTCATACTATGGTCTCCATGACCCCTCTCTCAAGCCACCGCTGCTCCTTGTCCAACAGGGTTGTGTCTCTTTCCTCAAAAGAGTGGCCGGACTCCTCCATGTGCAGAAGTTGGGCCTGAAGATGTTTTCCTCCAGTGCTGAGTGAGGCGCTTCTCCAAGTGCTGAGAAGTTTCCCCGATGTACATCTTGTTACACCCCTCAGTGTTATCCTTAGGGTGTTGAATGGTTTCAGTGATGTACGAATACCATATTTGGAGAAGATGTGTAAGATGCAAACTCAAGGTATTTTCTTTATTCGACAAAATCAGTATCAGTACAGTCATACATCTGGCTTGTTTCTTACCACTTAAGCAACTTGTGTAGTTATATTTCCTTCCGACGCTGTATGTTTGCCCCTTGCCCCTGTTGTTGTTGACTTCACTTGTGAAATACAGATGGACATTAACTTGAATAAGCTACAGTGTGGTACCAGCAGCTTGGCTCCTGAGCTTATTTGTACATTGTCCTTAAGAATAAAATCGACGAAATGAAAGCCCTCTGGAGTTTAATTGACTGCAACCTGTCCCTGGTGGTATTTTGGTGAGACCCACATTATTCTAAGTTATAGGCAAAGTTTGAATGAGTTTTAATGTTTTCCCAATTTACCACCGTCGCCTAAAATCTCTATTTTCATTTTGCTTTTCACCCCCTGCCAGTCCTGTTGAAAGACTGTCAAGAGAGTCTGTCTTTATACCAACTCTCCCTTCTCATCGATGTACTTAGATTTTTTTTTAGTAGCTTATAAAGTGTGTCTTCATCAAAGGTCGTCTGAAGCTGGCTAGCGGAATGAATCAAGTCCTTTTTTTTTTAATACTTCCTCTAAAGCTTTGACTGCGCTTGGCCACAAATCTGTCAAATTACCAGTGCACCGAGTGTATTTAAGAGCGCGCCGCTGGGCCCTGTAGGAGCCTTTGCTAGCGTGCGTGCTTACTGGGGAGAGGAAGTAACTCTTTAACTACCGTATTGATTCGGGCAGTGCTTAGGGCTTTGGGCGCCGGTCCGTGGAAAATGGCGGTGGCACAAGGAGAGTGCAATTGCCGGCTTTTTTGGTAGGTCTTTCTCTGTACAGTCTTCGCACGCTTTTTTTTCCCTTTTCGCGAGATTCAATGGTAAAGATCGTTGGTTTGCCCATTCAAGTCGGACAAGTACACATTGAGTACTCTATGGCGGGCGTGCGCTCCGTGGCGCTCTATTGATTGATGTGTGAAGAGGGATTAGACGAGGGAAGGAGGGAGGGGTTGGAAGCGAGGAGAGGAAGGAAGGAAAGGGATATTAGCGAGAGGTAGCGGGGTTTAGAGCTCTTTCCTGCGATCCGTTGACGTTTCAAAGAACCCATTTTATTCAAAGGTGGGCATCAATCTCAAACTCATCTACACCAGAGAGAGATGGAAAGGTGAGAGAAGCATTTGTGGAAGGATATGTAGGACCTCAGGAAGAGCTTTTGGGAGCTGCCGCTGCGACGCTAAGTTCAGCCACAGTACGAGATCCAATGATTGCTGAGATATGCGCGAGTGGGTCGAAACACAGCTCCAGGTCTGTTTTTGATGAGAGAACAATAATTATTGTAACATGGTAGAAAGCTAAAAAATCACTTTGCGTAATACCCCTCCTTTAGCTAGGCTGATAACTCTCATTATCTGAGAGCTAATCACTGAAAGTCACAAAGATTGATTAAATAGAAAGATGAAAATTGGAAATAAGTGCCATGCCAAACCGCACTGGTTTTCAAACTGTGTTACGACTAGTGGTACATGAGCTCCTTCAGGTGGTATTATCAGCAATTTTAAGATTCATTCATTTCAATTGGACGTCATTTCATTAATGCTTTAGTAATTCACTAACACACACAAAAGTTGCCACCTGGATTTAACTGATAGGATACGGGGTCGCTGCAGTTGCTTAGGTCTAGGTTTAGCAACAATATGCGCCCAAAGAATGAGATCAGCTGACGACCTTAACATCCTAAATGACCAGGTTATTCCATCTATGGATTTCTTTTCCCCCTAATGCCACGGGGATATTCCAGGATGACATTGCCAGGATTCATCGGGCTCACATTTTGAATGAGTGGTTCGGGAGCATGAGACATCATTGTCACACATGGATTGGTCACCACAGAGTCCAGATCTTAACCCCATTGAGAGTCTTTGGGATGTGCGGCAAAAGGCTTTGTGCGGTGGTCACACTCTCCCATCATCAATACAAGATCGGGGAAAAAATCGAAGCAACTCTAGATTGTTTGACATTGCAGAAGCTTATTGAAACAATGCCACAGTAAATGCGTGCTGTAATCAAAGCTATAGGCGCTGCAAATATTAGATTGTGTGAACTTTTATTTGGTGGCATTGACTTTGTTTTTTTGGTTTGGTTTGTTTTTATTTTATGTAGGTATTTATCTGGTTTAGACATGCTTTATACTTCCTTCGACCCCTTTCAGATGGTTTAGTCCTGATTTGATCTTTATCTAAATTAGGGGTAGGCAACCACTATCTCATGAGCCACACACCACGGCTCTTTAAAGCCTTTGGTGCAGCTTTTTGATCGTTAATGAAAAAACATGTCAACCCATAAAACAAGAGTGATGCTATAGTATTGTATGCTACATCAGAGCCATGTATATATTTATATTAAAATCTTCTATTGAACGACCCGTCCATATTCACCTTTATCTCCTTGTAATACAAGCTATACTTTTTTCTGGTAAACACAATAAACTGCAAGGGGTATAAAAGGGATTTAAAAAAAAGAGCACAGCCCCATTTAGAGAAAGATCCAGCTTCGTGTTAAAAGAGCCGAGTCCGTCATGAACGAGACACCAGTGCAGATGCAGCAGGTGGATGATAGAAACGGACAGATGTCACAGCTCTCGGGAGGGCCAAGTCGCACTACGGTACACGGCGCTTCCTTTTGACGGTGATGCTGATGGTTTTGGCAGGAAGAGGAGGTCAAGCTGTGCTCACGGTTAGGTGTTGCGTGGGTCAGTCTGGAGTGTGCAGGATGAGGGGGAGAGTGCTGAAAATTACAGCATGACCTTGTATTAAAAGCTTACTGTACTGTGCATTTGGCAGGGTTTGCAACAGTTGTTCTTTGTAATATAACTATTTTCACAAGGGGTTTTTTTCATTCCAAAATTATTAGCAGTACATTTTGTTCTTCCTTTGCTTAAACATAACATGGTTTTCTTCTTTCTTCTTTTTGTTTTGTTTTGCGGTTGCTAAATCAGATTATTTGCATTGACATTTGGTAGGGTTATTGCTGAATACCTTTTTGGTTGTCAATCACAAATGAAGCACTGATGTGTATAAATGTATTTATATGTTGTAGCTGTTGTCGTGGCCATCCCGCCTTTGCTAAGCCTGATCCCGTCAGACCTTGGAAGCTAAGCAGGGAAGGGCCTGGTCGGTACTTGGATGGGAGACCGTTTGGTAACACCTGGAAGCCTAGCGAATGTAGTGTGTGAGTGAGTGGTTGGTGGTGGTCGGAGGGGCCGATGGCGCGGACTGGTTGCCTCGCTTCCGTCAGTCTACCCCAGGGCAGCTGTGGCTACAAATAGTAGCTTACCACCACCGAGTATGCAGTGAGTGAATAATGCAATGTAAAGCGTCTTTGAGTGTCCAGAAAGCCCTATATAAAACCGATGCATTATTATTATTATTATTAGCTACACATTTTGAAGTTACATTTTCAATATACAGTAGAAGCTAGATAGCCAGTCATATTTTCCAATTATTTATAGATACAATGGCCTAGTCGAGTCAAAATCAGGTTTGGATTTCTATTTTTTCACATTGCAGATTGTCTAGTTGAAATGAAAAAAAAAAAAACGGCTCTCCAAGTTAGCCGTTAGCATGTAGCATGAAGCTAGTGTTAGAATTCTGGTTAGCGTTTCCTGTTATATGTACAAATGTCTCTGTTTCTTTATTTCAGTAGATCAGACATCCATAATTCAGCATTTGTTATAGTTGTGGAGTAATAGATGAAAGAGTTTGGGCCCCTGTCTTTTCACTCTTTTCTTTTCCCTTTGAGGCTGCTTTTAATGTGACCATTTGTGGCCGTTCCCAGAGATGTGTCTTTTGTTTTTTGAACGACCCTAATTTTACTTCACCTATTACCCATGGAGAGATTTAGAGTTAAGGGAGAAACTACAGGCAAAACTTTAATTTTTCTCCATAGATTTACATGGGAAATATCCTTTCAAGGGCCATTTCCTCTAAATACATTTTTCTCACACTGAGACGACAATATCTCCACATATCAGCCAGAGTCCAGTCTATTTTCAGAGGTTTTCTTCTTTTGATTTGACAGATTGTTCCCAACAATGAATAGCGTATTTTCAATTCAATTCACTTCACTTCAATTCAATTCATCCTTTTTTCTTTGAGCATCTGAGTTGAAAAAGTCTTTGTAACTAAATTCGATCCATCATTCAGATTTGGTTAAATGAAAAGAAAATATCATTCTCATATTTATGTTTGTAATCTCCTGCAAAAGTTTCAAATGTATATCTCTTCATCGAACCTGCAGTGTCTCGCCTTCAACATTAGCACTATTACTGACAGCGCATTAAAAGTCTATAAGCAATAGCATACGGTCTTGTCAAAAAGTGAGTGGCCTCATAATCAAAGGGTTGCATTCCGTCTGTCCCGTGTCATTGGGCGACTGAGGGATTGATGGTGATCTGAGAGGCCATTTGCACAGGTTGGCGCGACGTTACGAGTTTAGACAAAAACAAAAGTTTAGAATCGCTTCATTTTGTTGAAGCCCAGAATGTTGTTGACAAAATGCAGGAATTCTGAGTAGTGCCAAGAAAAACACCTCTGAAAATCCTAAAAATAGCGCGCCTCCAGCCATGCCGTCTCGCCGAAACTGCCAAGACAGCGCGCACCGGAGCAGTCAATGTCAAACGCGGTAACAGTCCGTAAACACTAATTTCAATCATTCTTCCACGTGCTTCCACCCAGACACATTTTCCTAGACAGGGGAGGGGGGGCAATGACATAACCAGAACCCATCCAAAACTATTCATTCACCGTGACTTCTCTGACATTTCTTAGATTCCCTGTCAAGAAACGTCCCGTTGACAGATCCGGCAGCCTCAAAATCCATCATGCCGTGGAGTGCAGGTGGTTTCTCGCACTTGGCCATCAGTCTCCTCCAGATGCCAGGTCCTGACAGGTGGGGCAGGGCTTGGGGAAGGAGGGGGGTAAATGTTAGCGTGGGTAATAATGTTATATAACTTAAAATTACTTTCAAGGAGTGCGGGTTTGAACGGTTTGCTTCATTCATCTTTGTGAATGATCAAAACCCTAACCCTGGTTTGGTAGACTTAAACACATGGCGGAGCATATTATCATCTAATAAAAGGGTCACAAGACAGAGCGGGACATGTTCTTCTTTGGAGAACGTGAGCAAATATGTAGAATTACTCCGTGTGCAAATGAAACAAAGCACAAGGTTGTCTCGCTAAAGGAACGATAAGACGACAAAGAAGACCTCAAAGATAAATTAGCTGTAGAACCATTAAGAAAAGAAAGAGTGGGTCCTGAAAGGGCTGGACACAGAGGTTGGAACTCAGCCATCCAGAGTAAATGGGATCAAAGCGAGATCCCAGACAGTTAATGGTTAATCCGTCCCGCTCGGGCACCAAGCGTGCGCGGGCTAATCCCCAGTTTGCCCGCGCTCATCTGAGCCAGAGGAGAGGGCCTCTGTAAATATTTAATTGCCGGTGTTGAACGTGTGGGCGTGGTGCTGCCTTCGCCATGCTTTGAGGAAAAACACTCTTTCAAAGAACCGTTTGCTTTTACCATATTAAATAAAGCTTGAGTTTGGCATGTGAGTTACCTTGAAGGCCGTTTTTGTTGAATACTGGCATTGACTTGAATGCCTTATAAAAAATACTGTACTTTCCCACAAATGCCACTTTGGTTCTGCAGACTTGACAACAAAGGGTATTAATAATAATAATGGCTTACACTTGTATTGCGCTTTACAAGCCTGTATTACTACTTTAGCCACGATTTGTACTTAAAGTATTATGTTCAGCTGTTTCTCTTTATATTCTATTGACCATAGTTGACTTTATTCATCCTTGCACTTTATGCAACACTCCTTAACTTAATACTATTGTTTCCATTTATTTATTTTTTCTGTTTTCTTTAGAGATAGTCAAACTCAATAGCTCTGCTTTTCCCGATCCACTGCTCTGACAAAACAAAAGTTGCCAACAAAAGTCAGACGGTCTAATATTTGGTTGTAGCGCCTGTAGCTTGGATTACAACATGCATTCACGGTAGCATTGTTTTGATGAGCTTCTGCAATGTCAAAAGTGTTGATCAAGTGTTGCATTGATTTTTCACCAAGATCTTGCATTGATGATGGGAGAGTGTGACCACTGCGCAAAGCCGTCTCCAGCACATCCCAAAGATTCTCAGTGGGGATCTGGACTCTAAGGCCAATCCATGTGTACAAATGATGATCTCATGCTCCCTGAACCAATCTTTCTCTATGTGAGCCTGATGAATCATAGGCATTTTCAGTCCGTTGATGGAAAAACCTGGTCAGTCATTCAGGATGTTCAGGTTCTCATTCTTTGGGCGCATAGTGTTGCTGAACCTGGACCTGACCAACTGCGGCGACCCCAGATCAGAACAGTTAGTCCAATTCAGGTGGCTGCTTTGTGTTTTTGGTCAGGCAGTGTACTTACTAAAAGGCATCGCTTCTTGCTTCACAAACTCAATCTTGCATATTGGCACTGCAATGTTTCTGTCCACGGGTTATTCACTACATGTATTCAAACCTTCTCTGTCCTCATCAACCACCCGTACTATCCCCATTTCTCACCGTGCCTTTATATACTATATTTTGACCTTGCTGCTGTTGCTCTTTGCTTTAAATTTTCTAAACCACCGCTGCCAGTGTTAAAACGGATTACCGCTATGGCTTCTATTATAACCCCTCCATCGTTATCCTCCTTTACGCCAATCTCTCGCGGCTTTCCTTTCCACTCCGTGTTGATGCGTTCGTCAAGGGCGCAGGGGAGGAGATGAATGGGGGCCCAGACACGCAGGCGAGGGCTGTTGAGGCTAAAGTTGCTCCGTTCAATAGAGCCGCACTCACAAGTGTCTGCTCGCGAGCGCAATTACAAACAGGCGCATGTAAAAGTCAAGAGAATACAAATCACATATAATAGATGTCTCGGGGGAGGTGCGCGGCGAGCAGCCTGGCAGTGGTTCATCTGACAAGAGGCGCGATGCGTAGCAAAAGGGAACATGTCGATGTCAGTTGAAAGAGGGGGGATTGTATTGTTAGCGGCAATGTGTTTTTTTTGGTTGATTCTAGAGTTGGAATTATATATTTATCAGTGGTTCACACAGACAAGCTGTGATTATTCCAAGATTTCACGGTGGCAGGGGACTTTGTTGTTTGGATTATTACGGTTGGAAATGTCCCGAAACCACATTCACTCAAGTCTGGAGCCGTGGTTTTCAACGGTGCACCTTCGGGATCCACCTCCAACATATACCACAAGCCGTGACCTAAATGAAAATAATAATTATAACTAGGTTGGTCCTGTTTTAGCATATTCAACTTGCAATATTTTCCAACCGGGATCTCAGATTCAGATTCAGAAAACTTTATTGATCCCTCAAGGGCAATTAATTTGCTGCAACCTCCGACAGATGTGGCACAAACACATCACAACACTCACTGTGTGTCACTTCCAACAGTACAGACAATAGCAGATAATAAAAAGGACATATTTCAAAAAGGTCAATATCCCTTAGTAAACACACTCCCTTCAGAATTCAACAGTTTGTTTGTTTGTTTGTATACTTTATTATCCCCGTAGGGAAATTTGTCCTCTGCATTTAACCCATCCTTCGATGCCGTTGAGGCAACCTGTAAGGAGCAGTGGTCGACGGCAGTGCCGCGCCCGGGCACCCATCTCCATGATGTGGAGCCAAGCTGATGGTCAGAATCACCTGGCTGGAGGATTCACCTATTGCACATGTTTTTAGTGGTAGGGGAAACCGGAGTGCCCGGAGGAAACCTACGCAGACACGGGGAGAACATGCAAACTCCACACAGAAAGGCCCCGTCCAGGTGGAAATCGAACCCGGGACTTTCTAGCTGTGAAGCGGAGGCGCTAACCGCTGCGATACCGTGCCGCCCAGTTCAGTGACAGAGGGGACAAAATAGTTGGCAAAACGATTTGTTTTCCGAAAGGGTCCATAAAAACGACGTCCAGAAGGCATGAGCGAAAACTCAGAGGACAGAGCATGGAGAGGCTGATCCAAGATATATTTGGCCTTGCGCCTGCTCCTCCCATAGAGACTGTAGGTCTCTTTGTTTAACTCCAATAATTTTAGAGCAGATTTTGACAATGTTTTGCAGTTTGTTTTTATCTTTCACAGACAAACCCTTGAACCAGCAAACAAATGAAAAGGTTAATAGGCTCTCTATGAAACAGCAGTAAAAGTTGCAGAGAATCCTTTTATTTACATTGAAAGAGTTCAGTTTCCTTAAAAGATAGATTGTCTGTTGACTGCGTTTAAAAATGGAATCTGTATTTGCGTCAAACCGCAACTTGTTATCCATCCAAGAACCAAGATATTTGTACTTCTCCACCACTTCACCATGAATGACACTGCTGCCCAGAGAGGGCGCTGTGGAGCATCTAAAGTCAATAACCATGTCCTTGGTTTTTGAGACGTTTAAATCCAAGTAGTTGCTGTCGCACTATTGGACAAACTCTGTCAATGCAGGGCCGTGGTTCATTTCAGATCCTGAAAGTAAGGACACCAGGACTGTGTCGTCTGAAAACTTAACCAAGGACCTGTTCTTCTGAGTGACCCGGCAACTGTCCGTATACAGTATGAACAGCAGAGGGAACAGAACACACCCCTGAGGGATTCTTGTGTTAGAGATGGACACTGGGGACATCTGACCATTCACGAGCACTCACTGGATCCTGTCCGTGAGAAAATTTAAAATCAGTAAAAGAAGCTGGTCAGGCAAATTAAAAACAGTGGCAAGGGATCTGTCATTCATGAAACAAAATATAGTGATCTGAATAAAGTACCGCTTTTCTGGACACTCCAAAGAGGCTTCACATTGCGTTATTCTTTCACTCCCTACTCAGTGGTGGAGAGCTTCTTTTGTTGCCACAGCTGCCCTGGGGTATAGACTAACGGAAGCGAGACACCAATTACTCAAGCAGGGATGGGACGATAAACAATAATATCGTTAATCACGTTAAAATGTGGCAATTAATCGATTGCCGCATTTTTTGATTAGTAATTCTTAAAGTGTGGTCCGCGATCACCCCCTAGTGGTCCGCGAACCCCTTTTTGCCCCTGACCCCTCCACAGCGCACGTCGTACAGGGAGTTTGGCCGTTTTGGGTTACTCTTATCATTTGATCAAACTTTAAGAATAACCAGCATAGTGTGACCATGGTGTCTTTCCTTTTTGAGGGACAGAGCTGGAAGTGTTATGAATGCACATGGATGAGCATGGCTGGCACTTCTCAGAACTGTGCGTAAAGTTTCCTCATCCTGGTTGTCAATATGTAGCTATTGTAAAACGCGCTGGATTTCACACATGGCTCGGGGCATTAGCGCATGCGCAGGTTGGGGTTCCCCCGCGGTCTCCGCAGTCATGCCCGCGGATCGGGTCATAAATTCTCCTTGATGGCGGGTCTGGTTGTGGCGGGTCGAACAATCCCGGCCTGCCGCTGCAGTGCGCTGCCGTTCACCGCCGCCTTACGCGCGTCCACTGTATTCAGCCACGTCTCATTCTACCATCTTTACAGCAGGTGTTTGACGTCAATATGAGGTGGATTTTCATAGAATAAGCAGCGTTTTGTTGCTCATGATCCAGAGAACGCTTTTGTGGAGCCAGATGTCTATTTTCCACAGCATGTGCGTCTGTGCACGAGTTTGCGTTACCTAATGCTGGGTTTACACATAAGCACGAATGGCATTTTTCCGTCATTCGTGACGTTTGTGACATGACTTAACGCATCTCAATGGGATTCTTAATAGAACGCATCAGCTCGTGGCATTCGTGATGTTCGTGGAGAAAGTTTTTGGCTTTCAAAAAATCTTCCACGAATGTCACAATTCACCCTCTGTTCGTGGAGTTCGCAACGGAGCGTGTCCTTTTGTAATGCGTAGTGGCGCTTCGTAATTCAGCATGAGAGCATTCGTACAGCATTCGTAGTGCAGAATCACTGTTTTCACACTCAAAAATGATCGCCTACACTATGCCAAACACAAACTCGGTCAATCCGCACTCCAGGCCAGGGACAGCACCTGTCAATGCCGCTCCTCAGGTGCTGAAGTTGTACCGCTGGCTTTTCTTCCCTCGTACTTCCTGATGTTTGGGAGCCAATCCCTGCCACCCCACTGGAGAACCCGACTGTTATATATTTGTCCGATTGTCCGCGCGTTTGTGTGGGGAAAAAAAGAAAAAAAAAGGACAGTAGAGGTGCGCCTTTCCCGCACTTCTTACTGTCCCTGAATGCATCTCCCACACTACTTTACACACTTACCCAAACAACAACGCGTGGTTACAGTATAACATAGATAAGTGTTAAGGCTTATTTACAACTTTTGACATGTAAAACAAGCAGTGATGAGCGCATCAGGTGGAGACAGGCCTGTTGTTGTGGATTATGAAAAATAAGTTTCACCAAATGGAGCTAATGATCGACCAGACAAGTGAGAGTCATGGATAAAGAGGTGAAGAGTTCTACGACAGATCCCTAGAAGATCAAGTGCACAGTGAGTGTAGTGTTTTTATGCTTATTCTGTGGGGTAAAGTCTGGCTGAATGTACCGCTGTTGCACAGACTCATTTGACATAAAGCGCGTGTGTTTATTGCTATTGTTTGTCTGATAGATTCAGCGTTTGCCCGTGTCACACAGTGACAGGAGACTTAGTTTTGGGGTTGAACTGTTGTGACAGTCCGATAGACTATGAAAAACTATTGCTATTCTACAGTATATGGACAGGCCCGACGCTCAGCTGGTCGTGTAACCCGATTTGGCAAGAGCCCAATGCGTCAGGTGAGAGCATGGCGGAGCAAGACGCCTCTGCTCCGCTCTAACCCGGTGTGTGCGGCAGGCGGTTTTGTCCACATTCGCCCAATTCTTGACAGATTTCTGACAGAACTTGACAATTCCCAATAATCCGCAACAGCCCGCAGCAGCGCGCCACAGCACGCAGCAGTGCAGGATGCATGTTCGTGACCGTGCGTAATAATTCGTGCCATTAAATGTATTTTTTATATAGCTGTTAGCATTAGCCACCAAATCGTGATCCAGATCGACCGCTAAATGCCAAGTCAGATTCAGTTACGTTTATGATTAGTAAACTTTGTTTTTACCCAAGCGTGTCCAAACCGCCTACCAAATTAATCCCAAGATGATTTCAATATCATAATAATGTAAATAAAGAAAAATAATGACTCTGTATTCAATATAATTCTTTCTAAAATAAAAATAAATTGTAAAATAAAGTTTTGCTGCTTGATTCAAAACACTAGTTTAATTTTAGAGTGAAAAATTGTTTGTGTGGTCATTTTGGGAATCCTGCATTACACAGTCTATTACTGTGTATAGCATGGTGCTATGTAGTAAAGGATGGGCTCGTGGCTGAGGCGGACAATCAGACAAAATCAAAAGAAATCATTTCATTTCACAAACATTTTCTCGCTTCAGAAATAACATCTTTCATTGTGCCTATGTTTAACTAACAAGCGGTGTATTTTCTGAGCCAACAGACAGTGTGTCACATGAGGAAGAGCACTGGATTGTATTGAGTACAGTACTAGACTAAAGTGGAACAGCAGACAATACAATAAAAGAACAGTAGGCTCTCTGCACATGTGTCACAATACAGTGTCACTTACAAGGCCCTGTGCCTGATTTCTTTCTTTATAGTGGTGGAATGAAACGCATTTGTTCAAAAGCGAACATTTGGCTGAGAAAAAAAGAAAAACTGTTAATTCACCATAGATAAAAACAGCATGTTTTAGGCTGTTTTCACACGGGCTCAAGGTCAACCTAAAGGGCCTGAGAGGCTGACTTTTGGGTCAGTGTGAGTCCAACCGCAGCATGTGGTTATGTCGGTCTAAACAGCCGCTCCGAGTGCGGCTGAAACAGGTGGTCTTGGAGCGGCCTGAGCCGCTCTGTGGTTTAGAGCAGCTACGTATGGTGTGAACGCGGCCGACCTCGGCCGAACTACACTCGCTTTGATGCCTCTTTTTTGCGTGAAGAAAGAATGAATACACGCTGCATGAGGACGTTTGGATTACTGCTCTGATGAGGCAAAATGGATCAACTTTAAATCAAGGTACTACTGCTGCAGTAAAACTTCCTCTTCATGAGCCGATTAAGGTGTATTTCCCCTCGCTTCGCGTATATCACCTTCACTGTATTTAACCACGAGGGAGAGGAGTGCACACTTCCCCGAAGTTACGTGCGCATGTGTCAGTGCTTTGACAGTTGGATGCCGTTGTCATGGGAATAAGATCGTTGAACAGCAGATCATTGTTACGTGGCTGATGATGTGATATCTGGTGCGGGCGCGTGTGAACACTGACTGAACTCACCTTGGAGTAAATGCAGTTGGAACTAGGGCGGACTCGGGCCGACCCACACAGAGCTCCAACATTTGTGAAAACGGCCTTAATCTATGGTGAACTAACAGCTAGTTGTTTTTGTTTTGTTGTTTACATTACCATGAAAGTATGCCTTTCAGTCATATGACTTCTGTAGGTGTAGCCAGCCATGTTGGAGACCGCTGGCTAGTGTATACTTTATCAAACCTTTAATAAAACTAGAGAAGGGACATCGCCATAGTGACACAGTGGAAAGATTGGCAATTCTGGCGGCCATATTGTGATTAGCCTATTGAACCAGGTGCCAAGTAAACTAATAGGAAACACCACTAAATGAAGTTTAAACAGCACATACTTCTTTTTGTATCATATAATTGGCTGTTTTACATAGATTTTCCTCTTGTAAACGTGTACTGTATATATACAAGCTCCTAGGCCTCTGGTAGAGGACCCGAGCTTGGAGGAAAAAGAGACAGCCTGCGGAGGGTGAGGAAGAGTTTTTTTAAATATATATATATATATATATATATATATATAAATATATAAATCATACTATACTATATAACGCTGTATTACAGGATGTATACTGTATATTACACCATACTATATGCAAACATGTTTCCTTTTACAATTGTATTCCATTTTATTACATAACATTAAGCAAAGTTTGATTATTCTCAAGCCACAGAAGGAAATAAAAATTACACAGGGTTATCTTTCTGGACTCGCCAGGCCAATGAACAGACCGCGGCTTGGTTCAGTTGTGCCACACCGCTGCTCTCAAAAATGCTCCGGCAGAGTCTGGCCGGATCAAGCACTACAGTTTAGATCGTACCAAACAGGAATAAGCAACATCCAGAAGTAAGTACTCTGTGCATTTACTTTATTTAATCAGAATACTAATATTTCATTGTTGTACACAATATAACCTTCATATTCCCAACCACAGCCAGTGCTTTTTTCCTTTTATCCAAGATCTGCTTTCAAATTCAAACATGCTTGGTTTAGTGTGATTGGGGTGTAGCTGACCCTTATTGAGACAACTTGAATGTTACATTACAAGCCTAGTGCGATAGTCCAATCCACATTATGTCCAGAGCACATTTTACAAACAAAATGTTTCCAAAATAAAGCTCTGTACATGAAAATAACATGTACAAATACAACATGTAACTGAGTTACAGTGAAACTACTGAATATGAAGCACGTACAAGCGATAAAACCACAAAGTGAGACATTAAAATAAAATGAACAATAAAATCTTAAAATATTCCAAAAAAGAACAGTGTGCCAAAGACAGAAGGATTGGTGTGATATGATCATGTTTGTTGCTCCCTGTTTAAAGTCAGGCTGCAGCGCTCTGGGTGCATTTTGATTTATCTCAAAGTAAAACGTTGCATTAATCCAAACCTGACGCAATAAAAGCTTGCACAAAATCTGAAAAAGATCAAAACTATTTACATTTTTAAAAACACTGAATAATTTAATAAATTCATGTTGAAGCAAGGTTAAGGTTAAGTTATACTTTATTCATCCCCATACGGAAATTCATCATCTGAATTTGACCCTTCCTTCGATGCCGCTGGGTCAGGAACCTTTACAACCATTGTAAAGGTTCCTTTTATTATATATATTACACTAATATAGGAAGGACATACTGCATAGTTCACTGTTTGATTTCAGTTATTTCAAAGTAGGCCTACACAGACGGATTATGGATTGATGGGAGTCTTCTACAGAAAGGGCTGTAGCCTGTGAGCTCACGTCCAGTACTTCCTGGAGCTTTAGGACAGTCAGGGGCTCGTCAGGGAGGGGAGAGCACAGGTCTCTCAGAGGTTGTCAGTCACGGTCAGTCACACTGGGACATCTGGAAAAGAAGACACCATGTGAATAGCACTGAACAGACTACAGTGGAAGTTAATATTGTATATTGTTTATTAAGACATAGGTACAGTAAGAAGGAGCAGTGGTGAGCGCTCAGTACACTAAGTATTATTACTCTCGCTTTACTCAGGGCTAGGCTGTGGGTTTTGAGTTGCGCCCAGCTGACCTGAACTGTTTTGAAGAGTACACGTTGAGCCGGGTCTAGAATCTAAAGCCCTATTTGCACGGGATCGTCCCCAGATCATTATAATTCCATGCAAATAGGGATTACACAAGTGTTGTTTGGTTAAATAAGCTTTCTGGCATCAAGGAGTCTGCCATTGTAGTTAAAAGTTGTCATCTGGACTGGATTGTTTTGCCTCGCACCCAAGAAGCTTCTGCCTTTTTCCCCTGGGTTGAAATCTAGAGACCAAACCAGGGAAACTCTGGCGTAGTAGTTCTGTAAAACACTTTGAGCCAAGCTATAGGTGAGTCCCATCTGAAGGGTGGTGGTGGGGGAGGTAGGTAAGAGATGGGCAGGCATTGAGGGGGCTCCGGGGAGGAGTGTCGGTGGACTCTGAGTATGACCAGGCAGAAGATGAAGTCACTGTGTAGTTGACCCAGATCCCAAAGACACAGACGAAGGTGACCCTCAGACGGATACAAGGGGCGTCTGCCTTAATCACATTCCCAGTGTGAGCTGTAGCACCCTGGGCAGCAGAGGAAGGCGAGGGGCACTGAGTTTTCTGCTTTGACGACTTGCGTTTTTTAGAAGAAACTTTCTTCCAAAGGCCTTTAAAGATATTCTTCACCGACGCTTTTCCACTGCTCGAGTCACTTCTAGTCTGTGACTTCTGAGTGGGAGGGGTCTTCATGTCACCTTTGTCCAGGGAAGAACAGTTATTCCTGGTTTGCGGGTAGACTGAAGATGCATAGAAGAGGTGAACAGGAGTGACCTTTTCTGTTTGCGACAGGGCAATGACTCTGTGTTGGGAAGGACTCTATGTGTCTCCTCAATGTTTGAAGACTCTAAACCGCAGTCTATTTTAGTTTTCACTGTTAAGTTTCCTTGGACCATTTCGCACGAGGCTGTGTTGTTGTTCTTCTTGCGGAGAGTCGTCTGTGGTGTCAGGTCTTCTAGCTCTGTCACCTCCCACTGTCCTGGGTTGGTAACACCATTGATGTGACTCTCAACAGTCCTCCTTCTGATTGCTTCCTCCTCCATTAGCTCCTGAATAAAGGTCTCTTCAGAGAGAGCAGACTGGCAGTTGGGGAAAACTCTGTTTCTGGGCTGATTTGTGTATTTTCGGCTAACAATGTTGCCTCCATCTTTTGAGCTAACTCCAAGTGAGCTGTCGTACCCTGGGCAGCAGAGGAGCGCGAGGGACATGGAGTTTTCTGCTCTGACTTGTGATTTTTAGAAGAGACTTTCTTCCTAAGGCCTTTAAAGAAATTCTTCACAGACGCTTTTCCACTGCTCGAGTCACTTTTAGTCTGTGACTTCTGAGTGGGAGGGGTTTTCATGTCACCTTTGTCCAGGTAAGAACATTTCTTTTTGCACGAGGCTGTGTTGTTGTTGTTCTTGTGGACAGTTGTCGGTGGTGTCAGGTATTCCACCTCTGTCACCTCCCACACTCCTGGTTTGGTAACACCATTGATCTGACTCTCAACAGTTGTCTTTGTGAAGGCGTGAAGCCCGTCAGAGGAAAAGTATGTCTTGGACTCTTGCGGTCTTCGACATCTCTTTTGAGAGCTGATAATAAAGCTCTCACAGGATCCAGGGAGGCTGAAGTCCACCTCTTCCCTGTAGAAAAGGGCTGGAGCAGTGTTTGGTCTGGAGTTTCTGTTTTGAGTCAGGTCCTGCGTGCTCGCTGGCTGAGCAGATGCAGGCATTGGTTGTATGTGTTTTGAGGATGCAGTCATTTTCCTTCTGATGGCTTCCTCCTCCGTTAGCTCCAGGATAAAAGTTTTCCTAAGACAGAGCATACTGGCAGTCGCAGAATACCCTGTTTCAGGGCTGAGTTGTGTAATTTCGGTCTGTAGAGTGGACTCCATCTTTTGAGCAAACTCCAAAGACATACAATGAATGTCTTCAGGTTCAAAAAATATCTTTGTGAGAAGATATGAACAGTTTCGTGACTGTGAAAGCGTGATGTGGCGATCTTCTGAACAGGTCAAAATGAAATGTGGTGTGTACAGGATATGAATCACAGACTGCTGGTCAACATTCCGAGGTCACCAAGCAACAGAACTCATGTTGGTCAATGACATAATCTTGTGTGGTCGGCATGGTTACGCCATCTTAAATGCATCTCCAATAAAATTCAGACATTTTAATATATAGCCTCAGTTAGAGTCTGTTAGCCTGTTAATCGTAACACGTAGTAACAGGTCGCAACAGTTTGTGGCGGTGCGTGAAACTTCTACCCCGAATCATCAAATTCCACTCACATTCGTGATCCTCGGCCACAAATGTGGATTCGTGGCATTCGTGACTTGTCGTCGTTATGTGTAAACCCAGCATAACATCCAAAGCTTGCAGAGTCTGCCCTCAAAGTGCACAGGTGCCCAATACTGTATAACTGTGAAGGTGAATTTCTCCTCTTTAGAGCCAGATATTCAGAAACTGATGTGTGATAAGCAGCACCGCTCGTCTCAACATTCACGTTGAGTTTTTGATGGAAATCTCAAAATGTAAAATCCACAGATCTATTAATTTTGTAATGTATAGTTTTTGTTTCATGTGTACAATCCCAGTAGTTTCAGTGATATTGGACATTAAGGAGAACATTTTCCCCCAGCATCTTTTCAGCATTTTATGTTACCATGGTTACAACTATAGACTTCCTACCACAGCCTCAGTTTTAAACTATTGGCTCTTTAGAATGACATTCGGTGGGACATATAGGCCGTTACGGCAGTACCCCCCTTGTTTGTTGTTCACATTAAGCTGCAGCTCATTTCACATTTACTTTTATAAATGAAATGAAATTCATATAAGAATTTAACATAAGAATTGCATTTGTGTTTGAATCATTAGTTTTTGACTTGAAACAGTTGCATATCAAACATAAAATTAGCTTATCCTTCCTATTTTGTTGTTTTTTGGGGGCGTGTTGGAGTGGGATTCTGTTAGTTAAATCCATCAGACAACTAGTGCCGGTAACTTTACCGCGAGTGGGTACGTCTCCATGGAGATGTGACTAAAGTCAGCAGTGTTTAAGATTTCAGTAGGTTAGTTGTTTGATTACCCACTGCAGAAATAGTATTTTCTGTGTCGAGCTGCTCATTAGCTGCATGCTTTGTATTGATGACAACAGTATAGTCCAAAATGTTACACAGTGTGCCTTTAAATGCATACTTTATGTCTCACTCAATATGACATTTACAGCAGACAATGAAGAGGAATATTTAATAATTTCCCAATCCCCATCATTTCTGCTGCTTCAGAGATTTTTTTAAACCATAGGCAAATATCGTGATAATATCGTTAATCACAATTATTTTGTGACCCCAAATTTCATTATTGTCCCATCCCTAGACTCAAGGTGGTTGCAGTGTTTCGCCCAAGGACACAATGACAGTCTGGACCTGCACACTGCAAAATATAGCCTTAATTTAAGAAACTAACTGCAGGAAATCTGTCCATGGGGCAAGTCCTTTGCACAAAGAAGTATTCATTGCACTCGAAACGTAATAATAAATCTTAATTTGTTTACAATCATTTCATTATAAACAAAACTTGCCACCATAAACAGATTTCTTGAAATGAGTTA
Organism: Neogobius melanostomus; assembly: GCA_007210695.1. NCBI lineage: Eukaryota > Metazoa > Chordata > Actinopteri > Gobiiformes > Gobiidae > Neogobius > Neogobius melanostomus. The sequence goes on from VHKM01000362.1 coordinate 713,372, forward strand.
CTCAAATTCAAGGCCAAATTTACTTTATTTAAAGGTGTGTATAAATGTTAAACAGGTTTTAAAACTGCTTTAATCTTTAAAAATAGTTACAAAGTGCAATATATCGTTTATCGCAGTATCGGTACAGTATATCGTGCGGTTATCGTGAGCCGTGAATCGCATGTCAAATCTCGAGGTACCCAGACGTTCCCACTCCCAGTAATAGTAGAAAGTATTATGTATTTGCAGACTTCATTGTGCCTGTAGGGAAATCCGTCCCTGCAGTGGACACAGAATAGCGACTAAAGAATAGCTCTTCCTGGACACCCAACAGCTAAGTTCGAGGCTGGGTCAACTGAAAATTCAGACACAGATTTCCCCTTTAGATCAGACAGACCTTATATATATAGTATTCATCTTTTTAGCCAAACATTACCAGCAAAACATACATTACATTTAATTCTTTCATGGCGTTGTGCGAGTAGAAAGTGCTAGACAAACGTGATCCTCTTCTCCCTGATTGTGAGTGCAGTCCAAAGCCTTTGGGGGGGTTTTGGAGCTGATGCAAGTGTTGTGAGTGAGAGTGAGGCTCCTTTACTGTGCCAGGACTGGAGGTCACTACAAGGACACGAGAACACAGGAGCAGGGAGACTGGCTCTGCAGCAAACCAAGAAACTCAACAACAACTAGGAGGGATTGTATTGACAACCCTTAAGAGCCTATAATATGCAGTGAACATCTTGAGCTTTTACCCATGTTATAATGTTATATTCTTATCCAAATGACCTGGAATGGAGTTTTGTTTCATTGGCGCGCGTTTCGGTAACCCGTTATATTCATCCTGTTTCCCTCGTCTTCGCTAAAAAAGGCCAGCCCGCGCTTCGATTTACGTCACACAGACATTTCCACGAACCTTCTTTGAATGCCACAGCCTAGACAGCCGCCTTCACCTTCGTTTTTCTGCTGCCCTCGCCGCCAGAGCTCACAAGAAGAAGAAGAAGAAGAAGCGCGCCCTCTGCTGGCGTAATGTATAGCTGCCTTTTATAACATCCATAAACATAGGGGTATTTTCTGGACACCCTTCTGGAGTATTGTGAAACTAAATCCCAAACACAGACGGGTCGATACAGGCTAAAGTCGCAGTGGAAGCAAGAGTGACATTTGGAGATCTATTTGGCGGTGAATGACGGGAAAGGTATTTGTGACAGGCGGGGATTGCAATGTGTCCTCATTCTTGTTGCTAAGGGATTTGAGGAGTTAATAACAAGAATATAGTAGAGACAGCAAATAAGCAACTATAATCACCAAGAGAAAAACATATTGACGAAAGGTCCTCTGTAACCATAGCTCATTTTACAAGTTAAAAACATTAGGTCACAATGGAAAGAGAGGAAATTAAGTCCCTAATATTGTGTGGATGAAAAATAATATATAGTATGGACCAGATACTTTTGTAGATAGTGCATAACTTCTTTGTACGGCCATCATTTGGTGCGCACAGAGAGAACGCATCTGTAAATGTGATATGAATGAGTTGTTTTGCTATAGGACCAGGACGGTAATCAAATGTAATTTATCAAGCTTGTTTAGAAATGTAGAGAGCCTTTAGGCAGCGACTTGAATAGGGAGCCCCTGTGGTGTGCATCTTTCAGTCTTTTTAAGTGCTTTGGTATAGCATATATAGATGAATGAAGAATACGTATTTGAGTCAAACTACCTCCTTTATGGAATGATACGGTATCGGCAATATGTTTTGGAGTACGTGACAATACACGTATCACCTGGACAAACACCGATCATAAGTTAGTTAAAAGCAGGTGGTCCATTTTTCGGATCAGGTAGTGTATATCTACAGTATATAAGAAAAACTCTTTTTAGTCTTTTTAATCGCAGTAGTCAGCGGGGAAAAGACCCCGAAACAGATGCTGGCAACTCGCTGAAGTTGTTCCATAACTGCATACAGTACTGAGGGCAATATGAGCACTGAAATAGTTAGAACGAGTCTGCTGAAGGAGGAAAAACAAAAACAACACACAAAAAAAATGAAACCGTCATAGCTTCAAGATGTATGATGCTTTAAGGAGGGCTTGTTTTGAGAGCAGAGAAGTAACAGATTGTAAGGATAGTCATTCGGGCAAGGGGAACGGGAAACGAAACCCAACTCCAGGTATGTGTCCGATGGGAGAATAACATTATAACTTCTAAAATAATTCCAAAGTGTCAACATAGCACACAATTCAGACTTGGGCGAATCATTGTACAGAATCAATTGAAATATTGCAATTAAGTGGATGGGTGGAAGAAAGTGTTAAAAGAAAGCGAGGTTATGAAATATAAATACAGTTTACGTTACCATGACAAGAACTGAACAGTACACTGTTTTGTGGAGCTGTTTTCATCACACGCTAATTGCGTTTTAAATGAAGTTGACATTTCACTCTGTATTTGTTTCATTTATAGAGCGTTCTGCAGTGGGAGGCATACCGTGAAAGCACTCGGCCATGTTTGGTGGACGTGGCTCCACTTATTGGAAATGCAAATTAGATTTTTTTTTCCTGCCCGTTTTTTTTTTTAACTTATACTACAGAATAGCAGCATAACATCGGTCGCATCATTACCCTTTAGTCCCAAAGAATCCAATTTATGGTCACCGGGGTGGAAAAGGCAATAAGGGAGATCCAACAGTAAGACACAGTGTCCTTGAGCAAGACACTTCACACAGCTTGGATTTCTCTCAGTGTCTTAATGTGAGTCGTTTTTGGACGAGCACAGGAGGACAGCCATATTTGAGTCAGTTTAAGGAGTGAATGGATTATGTTACTGGTATTGCCGCCTTGTGTAGAAAAAAAGTCATTTGGGTTTTGACTTTCTTGTGTTTTGTCCAGGCAGTGCCACCGTAGTTCAGTAATACTCCAAACCATGTATATTGTTTCCAAATAAGATTGTAAATGGTCACATTTATACAGTATAGCACCTTTCTACCTGCTTTAGGCACTCAAAGCACTTTACATCAAGGAACCAGTCACCCAAACGTAATATTTGATTTGATTGATTTGATTGATTGATTTATTTCGAGCTACACAATACAGGCACAAAGCCAGAAAAAACACAACAAAAGAAAAAAAACAAAATAAATAAATAATTACATTCAAGCTCGAAAAGGAGTGGGAAGAAGACAGGCATTCTCTTTGTTTGCATGTTAAAGTTTTACAGTCAACTGAGTAAACCAAAAGCTTTCTGAGAAGCTTGTCCATGTTCACTAGTAAAGGCAGGATACACCCATTTGAACACAGTGTTGATGTTGTTGTAGAGGAATTTTGTTTATTTCATAAGCCTTTCTTATCTTTGTCCTCTGACGCTGATAAAAATCCAATATTAACTTTGCTGAATACAAATGTAATGTTTATTTGTTCACAGTTATATTTATTTTAAAAAGAGAGTCCTCTGTAAACTGTGTACAAGTTTACCGTTTTTGAGACTATTAACCAATCTAAATCTGCAGTAGCCCCACACAGTAGGTTTTACATTCTACAGCTTAACCTGTTAACTGCCACCTTAGGGTTAGGATTAGGGTGAGGGTTAACAATTATATACAAATCTCAAAGTGTATTGACTGGAGAGCTTACAGCCTATATGCCAGTGTGATACCTAATTTGAAAGCCAAGACCTTGTAGTTTCTAAAAAAAACGTACATCACATTTGCCGTTCTTAACCCAAATCATATCCTGATTAGGGTTAACTAACCCTAACCCTATCCCCCTGATCAGGAGGGACAGCAGGTAACAGGTTAATTCTCTCATGCAAGCTTTGATTGTTGACTGAACAGTTCTCTTTTATTGTCAGAAGTGACTTGTTAGTTTTTCTGCGATATTTAAAGGGACACTGATGAACATTTTGCATTCTACTGTTGCCAGCATACAAGACATGCCCCTAACATGCTAAAACATGCTATTTGTGCAGAATGGATTTGGGTGAGGACCTAATGTGGCATGGCACCTTTACTTTTGATCATGGTCTCTACAATGCTACAGGATCAGTTGTTTTGTATGTTTTCTGTTGAGAGGCTCCGTCCACAGTGAAAACCTCCAAACAATTGATCCTGGAGGGTCCGAGAGACCACTGTGACTAGGCCTGCCACGATACATTTTTTTTGAGGACGATATATCGTCTCAGAAAATATCGCGATAAACGATCATATTGAGTATAATGCAAATACTGTAGGCAATAAAAAGAAACTGTAAGCAACTATTTTAATTGAAATGTATTGAACTTCTGACATTCAATATTAACCCTCAGGGCACCCTAGGGCCTTTTTGTGGCCTTTGACATTTTCATTTTTATGGCATTTTTTCTGTGTTCAGTGGATGTTCCTCAATTTCCCTCAGGATAATCATTTCTGGAGAAGTTCATTTTGGCTATTTCAGTTTTTTATATTAGCTTCCCAGAGCTGGTGCTGAAAAAATCACACATAACACCCTAAGGCCACAAAAGTGGCCTCTACTTTCAACATCCATAAAATTTTTGTACTTTCATATTTTTTTCTACTTTAAAAACTCAGAATCATAGAACTACTTCTGCTTGACACATACATACCAAATATTTGTAAATTTTTAATGATTTTTAACCCTTTATCGGCCAAAATGCACACAAAAGTTCACTGTCATGCAAGTATTTGTGATACCTAAACAGGAAAACTTTTTTAAATGCATTCCAAATTGAATGAGGTGTTTAGTTTTATTAGGCCTTGGGATGGGTCAAAGTTTAGTGGTAAAATTATTTTTTACAGGTTTTTTGTTTTTCTGTAGTGACAGATTTTTATAAAAAATCACACATAACACCCTAAGGCCACAAAAGTGGCCTCTACTTTTAACAGCCATAAAATCACTATACTTTAATATTTTTTAATACTTTAAAAACTCAGACTCATAGATCTATGTCTGCTTGACACATACATACCAAATATATGTAAATTTGTAATGATTTTTAACCCTTTATTGGCCAAAATGCACACAAAAGTCCACTGTTGTGCTGTTTGTAATGCAAAAATAATTGCATAACTTCTATAAAAATATTCCAAATTGAATGAGGTGTTTATTTTTATTGGGCCTTGGGATGGGTCAAAGTTTAGTGGTAAATTATTTTTTACAGGTTTTTTGTTTTTCTGTAGTGACAGATTTTCATAAAAAATCACACATAACACCCTAAGGCCACAAAAGTGGCCTCTACTTTTAACAGCCATAAAATCACTATACTTTCATATTTTTTCACACTTTAAAAACTCAGACTCATAGATCTATGTCTGCTTGACACATACATACCAAATATCTGTCATATTTTTATATTTTTAACTCTTTATGAGCCAAAATGCATTCTTAACTCCTCATTTCTGCTCTTGCAGCGTCAGTAATACTTGTATAACCTTTATAAATGTGATTCAAATTGAATGAGCTTCATGTGTTCATTTGCCCTAAGGGTTGGTCATACAATGGTAGTAACCTTGTTTTAACAGTTTTTAAATGTTTCTGTAGAGCCACACTAAAATGAACAAAATGCTGTTATCCCATTGAAAATCAATACAAATGTTCCACAGAAACTCTGTCTTCTGTGGTTTTATCTCAGGAGCAGTTTGCAAATGTGGGAACATTTTTATATTAGTTGGATGACTGTGCATAAGATAAACATTTGGAGGGTGTGGTGTAGTGAGGGGGGATTTGGGGGTGTGTGGCGTCAAAAGCCTTTCCTCTTTGAAAAAACAACTAAACACAGCAGCAATAACAACAGTAAGAAAATGTAAACAAAAGCGTGTAGTGTTATGGTTTTCACACAGTGTTTCACAGGTGCACTGGGCACGATCCAAAAAACTTAATTTGGTCTTTGTGTGTTAACTTGCAAACGATTTCTTTAGATCAGACCAGTGTTTTTTTTTATTCCTATATACAGTTTCTACTGGTCACTTTCTGCAGTTGGTCACGTTACTGTGACTTGCCTTGTCAGCTCAAACTTCATGTGACCAACTCTGAGGAAGATTGCAGAAAGTGAGCAGTGGAAACTGTCAGGGATAAAGAAAACACACTGGTCTGATCTAAAAGAAACTTAGCAAGCTCTGGGCACTATATAAGAGCAGTGGGACAATGAGGAGACATTTGAAGATACATCATGAGGCTTTGGATGTGATCATGAACTCTGGGAGAGAGGATGAGGAGAAAATATTAGACCAACGAGGATTCTGATTTAGGGAATGACCAAATGAAATTAAGCTCTGATTCAAGGGAGGACTCATCTGAAGACCACACTGAAGATGGCAGCGTAGAGGAGATTGGGGAAGAATTGAGATGGATATCCAAAAGTGGAAGCATTGTGTGGTACTCGCTCCGGTATGTACTCGCCCCAACAGGATTGTCTCCTGGACATACAGTACTGCCTATGCTGTCACGCGAGTAAGTGATCCTTTGTCTAACATCAGGATGTTTCTAACTGATAAAATAATGAAGCATTTATTATAGCACTTCGGGCCAGATAAAGGTAGAAAAGCGCTGTATAAGTTGAGATCATTTATTGGCAATGACAAACTTGCAAACGTGAAATTGAAAACTGGCGAGATTAGGACATGCTGGAAATCTTGGCTTACGTCGGGCTTCTTTTTCTGTAGTCAGTCCAGGAGACAATCCCATTGTCCCACTGCTCTTATATAGTGCCCAGAGCTTGCTAAAGTTTTCTTTTAGATCAGACCAGTGTGGTTTCTTTATCTCTGACAGTTTCCACTGCTCACTTTCTGCAATCTTCCTCAGAGTTGGTCACATGAAGTTTTGAGCTGACAAGGCAAGTCACAGTAACGTGACCAACTCTGCAGAAGTGACCAGTAGAAACTGTTAGGAATAAAAAAAAACACTGGTCTGATCTAAAAGAAATCTTTTGCAAGTTAACACACAAAGACCAAATTAAGTTTTTTGGATCGTGCCCAGTGCACCTGTGAAACACTGTGGGAAAACCATAACACTACACGCTTTTGTTTACATTTTCTTACTGTTGTTATTGCTGTTGTGTTTAGTTGTTTCTTCAAAGAGGAAAGGCTTTTGACGCCACACACCCCAAATCCCCCCTCACTACACCACACCAACACCCTCCAAATGTTTATCTTATGCACAGTCATCCAACTCATATAAAAATGTTCCCACATTTGCAAACTGCTCCTGAGATAAAACCACAGAAGACAGAGTTTCTGTGGAACATTTGTATTGATTTTCAATGGGATAACAGCATTTTGTTCATTTTAGTGTGGCTCTACAGAAACATTTAAAAACTGTTAAAAACAAGGTTACTACCATTGTATGACCAACCCTTAGGGCAAATGAACAAATGAAGCTCATTCAATTTGAATCACATTTATAAAGGTTATACAAGTATTACTGACGCTGCAAGAGCAGAAATGAGGAGTTAAGAATGCATTTTGGCTCATAAAGAGTTAAAAATATAAAAATATGACAGATATTTGGTATGTATGTGTCAAGCAGACATAGATCTATGAGTCTGAGTTTTTAAAGTGTGAAAAATATGAAAGTATAGTGATTTTATGGCTGTTAAAAGTAGAGGCCACTTTTGTGGCCTTAGGGTGTTATGTGTGATTTTTATGAAAATCTGTCACTACAGAAAAACAAAAACCTGTAAAAAATAATTTTACCACTAAACTTTGACCCATCCCAAGGCCTAATAAAAATAAACACCTCATTCAATTTGGAATATTTTTATAGAATTTATGCAAGTTTTTGTGATTTCTAAACAGCACGTCAGGGAACTTGTGTGTGCATTTTGGCCAATAAAGGGTTAAAATCATTTAAAATTTACAAATATTTGGTATGTATGTGTCAAGCAGAAGTAGTTCTATGATTCTGAGTTTTTAAAGTATGAAAAAATATGAAAGTATAGTGATTTTATGGCTGTTAAAGTAGAGGCCACTTTTGTGGCCTTAGGGTGTTATGTGTGATTTTTTTAAAGGGTGCCCTGAGGGTTAACACCTTATACCAAACAAAGTGCAAACTAGAAGGGTCAACATATTCTAGGACACTGTATCCATCTGTGCTTCTCAACCTTTTAACATAACTTACACTCTCACCAGGTTCTGTGTTTGAACTAGGCCTGTCACAACATTTTTTTTTTTCAAATAGTCAATATACAGTATCATCTTTAAAAATATCCCAATAACAATAATATTGATATTTCTGGTTAAATTGATATTATTCTGGTTAAATATTTCCTGACAAAAACTCACTTCTGTGTTAAATCAAATCTGGTTAGAATAAAATCTATATTAAATGTATGGATTCAGATAATACTGTATTACTGCAAAAGTAAAGTAGCCATATGTTGTGTTCTTTTCCTTTTCTTTTCAATATAACCTCCTGTACACACGGGTGTTGGAGTCAAGCAGCTTTTTTGGGAAACTTGTTGATTCTTTGTCACACCGCTACAGCATTTCTCTGGCTTTTGAACAGTAACATAGAGTAATGTTCTCAGGACTATCGCGCTTGTATTTGGATAGTGGCTAAAGCGGTTCCTCTCGCTAACAGTAGCGCTGATTAGCTTTGATACACTGACTGGGCGGTGGTTTCGTTTCGTTCTCAGTTGGACATACCTACAGTCGCATTAATGTTGTTATTCTCTCCGTGATGCTTCTTTTGGCTGGAACTCCAAGTGTTTTCACACGAGTCCCTCTTGCTCCGCAATAAAGTTCACAATGTGTTGGAATCAGTAAAGCTCCGTAGTAAGCACGGCACTTTGTTTACACCACGCCTCTTTCCAAAAGCAGCGCTGATCTATAAATGATCTGGATACATGCGGGGATACGGCTAATGTGTTCAGTGCTGTCTTTATGCACAGAGACGGGTGGCTGGACGCTCCGCTCACTCAGCGTTGTGATAGCGTTCATGTTTCTGTATTTATTTTAAGCACACGCATCACGTGCATTTATCGAGACTAAAAATGTTATCGTCCTTCATTTTACTTATCGAGCGATAACTCGATATAGTAATTATCGTGGCAGGCCTAACTGTGACGGAAAGTAAAGGTGCCATACTGACCACTCATACAGCCACTGGGTCACTACGAGGTCAAATCTGCACAAGTTGCATAATGCACCTTTATTGCATTTAGTCAACATCCCCATGAGGACGAACTGGAGACGTCCCACTCCCAGTAAAGTGACAGCCAGGCCTTTCGAGTGTTGACCCGCTCACAGCTAACACGCACATGTGTTTGGTCACAGTTAAACATAGCCTACATGTATAAGCGCTCATTGGTACGCTAACCACTCTGCCGCCACGCACTCCCCGGCATCACCTCACCCTTCACACAATCACTGCTGTGAATTGTAATCGCCGCTCTCCTCCGGGCTGCTAAAGCGCCTGCTCACCCCGGAGACCTCCCCTTCACCCAACCTGTCCATTTCTCTCGACGCGCCGAGGTCGAAGCAATATTTGTGCTGCTAGCATGATTGACTGGGGTCGCGGCGGGGTCACTAGCGGTTGATAGCCCCCTGTCCAAAAAAAGAAAAAGAAAAAGAAAAGCAGAGCGAGTATTGAGCGCTCTATAGCAAACAACCATCCGCTATGCTAAACACGTGTATGCTTCAGATACATGACCCGGTTATCACGCCCACGAGCAGGCAGAGTGATACGCGCTTTCAGAATCCAGCTACAAACGTGAGAATTGACTGGGGAAAAGGGAATACGGTCCCGGCTGCCGTGTAACCTCTGTGATGCTGTTTGGAGTACTCTGAATAGCGTTGCCGTCTGTTGGTTACAGTGGTTGGCGGAGATGTCTGTAATTGCTTAGGTGGAGCGGTGTGTGTGTGTGTGTGTGTGTGTGTGTGTGTGTGTGTGTGTGTGTGTGTGTGTGTGTGTGTGTGTGTGTTTGTGTGTGCGTACTTGTGACGGCAGTCGTCTCCGCGCCCGCAGCCCGGGAACGGAATTGAATTAACCTAAATAAAGTCGAGAGCGGGGATGACGGGAGCAAAGGAGTCTCGGAATTTTCTTGGCAAGAAAGGACGAAGTAGGTCAAATGTAAAGTTGCGTTTGCGAAAGGATGTAGAGGGGGGGGAAAAAGTTAGGGGTGAAACTGAAATGATGACAAGACGGGATTAACACACAAGTCGTTTTCAAGAAGAGTACAAGCGCTGCAGCGCAGACCACCTCCAAGGAAATGAATGTTCCTTTGCAATTAAAGTGCTACTGTGGCCAGGCCAGCGCTCGTACTGACAGTGTCCTAGTTCTCGTTTCAGAGTTATCTATGAGTTCTTTCTTCACTCACCCCCTGATGGCTGGATGTGGCCCATTCACAAAGGTTCACAGCAAATATCCTGCTAAAAGCCCATCTCTGAGAGTCTTTAAAAAAGTGCTCAGAAGTTTGGTGTTTTTTTTACATTTCCCAATTCTGGTGTGATGGGGAACTCAAGCACTAACTTTTTCAATGATTGCACACCTGCTGCACCTCCTGAGCCACAGCAGCCGATGTAATATCTTGCTCATCGTAATATAATAAAACACTGTAATTGTTTTTGAATGTTATTTTGCAGAGTTGAAAGCTGCAGGTGAATAACCCTAGACTTTAGATCAGGGGTGCCCAAACTTTTTGTCTCCGAGGGCCAAAATGAAATGTGCCTGTGAACCGCGGGCCAAACACGGCGATGTGAAGCGTGAAACACATAACTGCAAACCATAATAGTTACTTTATTTTATTTGTTGGTATACATCTGCATTTGATTCTATATGCAAATATCATGCTGCATTAAACAAATGTTAACTATGGCAAAAGCCTAGTTTTAGTAGAACAAAATCAACTATTGTAGCAACATAGTGCAAAATATAAAACAACAACACCTGTATCTGCAGGTGGTGTTGTCACCTACAGTGACTTTACCTCATTCATTTGTTAACTCAAAGAAAATGCCACATTAGATCATTTTTAAAGTCTCAGTTCAGCGTTAATTCTTTTATACGTACATTTTTAACACGTACCTTTATTGATGCTACAACGCTCTGTGATTGATAAACACCAAGACACCACAACAGTGTTTCCTTAACTTTGCGAAAGGAGAGAAACAGCGCCCCCAATTTGACGCTGGTGGCCAAAATATGTACTGCATCCATATGTACTATTGAGAATGAATGGGAGAGAGTTAGTACAGTATTAACCAGTTGCGGCGCAAACGTAGGCCCCACTTTGGGCACCCCTGCTTTAGACCTTACCATACCTAATGGTGCATTCCTCAGAGGTCTTTTTCTTGTAAAAGTATGGGAGACATTATGCAAAATGTATGTTTTTGAGCCTTTAAAACATTTACCTTTACAACACCTCGTAGCAAGAAGGTCGTGGGTTCGATTCCTTCTGGACGGGGCCTTTCTGTGTGGAGTTTGCATGTTCTCCCCGTGTCCTCGTAGGTTTCCTCCGGGTACTCTGGTTTCCCTTACCACTAAAACATGTACAATAGGTTCCCTCTCTTAATCTTCATCTCAGTAGGACTTTCCTGGTTAAATAAAGGTCAAATAAAAAATAAAAAATATCCTCCAGCTCCTATAGGTTGCCCAGCTGCACTGAGGATGGGTCAAATGCAGAGAGACATTTCTCTACGGAGATTAATAAAGTATAACTCAACTTAACTTTTGCTTAACTCACGCAGTCTGACAAAATGACCCGATCAAGTTTTCTCATTTCTCCTTCGACTGAAAAATTGCTCCTGGATTTTGTCGCATTATCAGTCAGAACATGGAAGTATCGTCAGTTAACGTCAGATGTAAGAGGATTTTGAGAAATATATGTAATACTGAAATACTGTCAACTTTTACATCTATATTATGTACAATTGTAGGCAATTACTGTTTTGCACTCGGACTGCATTTATTACAGCGCCTTCCATTTGTAAGCTTGTCACAAGGGAAAAGTACTTCTTAGCATTTACAGTCCCCATACGCACGATATTTTTGCTTAAGTAAAAAAAAAAAACAGGTTTACAAGCCAAAGATCACACCTCCAACTCGGAAATCCCTCTTGGAAAGTCGCATATCTCCTCCTGTCCTCGTCGCTACTGCCCACCCCCTGAACCTGCTCCTGGGCGGCGGATTAGCCTCTGCAGTTATAAAATGCGCCGTTATGCTCCGTGATGCTAATGTAATGTCCACGGCGGCCTAATAACGGCAGCCCGCTCTGCTCTCTCTAATTGACTCATAACGTTATTTATTACATCATGAATATACTGATAAGACAAGGATGACATTAGCATTATAGCCAAATCTGCTCTTCACTGAATAAAGGTATGATACGCTCAGAACACCGGACACATTACTGCCACAATAGTGATGCACCACCCTCCAACCCTGTGTGCTTATGGAGGGAGAAGAAAAAAAAGCCCATTCTGCAAGCTCGGTTGCGCTATAGTATATGCAGTGGTAAGAACAGCTATTAATGCGATTATGGCTTTTAGAGGGAGATTTCCAAGGCCAGCTTCTTTCAAAGGCATCATTAGCTTGTCCTCTATGATATGACAGAAAACAAATGTGTACAATAGACTCCACACACACGCACGCATGCAGGCACTCGACGGAGCACATAAGGCAAAGTATGTATAGAAATGAATTGATTTTTATGGCGCCGCTACGCTAGTACTGTATGTAGTGATGTGTGCTCAATGGGCCATCATGTCTTCCGCTGACTTTGAGCGCACACGGGACTACAGTCTATATTGATACAGGTCATTGGCTTTTCATCTCTATTTTCAACTCTTTATGCGTTGTGGGGGTGTATAGGGAAGACCAGCCGTGCGGCTTGGAAATGGCAGACATGGTGGTGCAATTTGTGCCCACAAAAGTGTAGCAATAAAAGAATAAAACTTTCAAACTTTATATTAGGGTATTGGAATCGGCATTTCAGCAGCCATTAACCAGCTGACACAGCTATCGGCTATTAATAATAATAGCCGACATTTGTATTGTGCTATACAAGAGTGAGTTGGCAAGCTTGTAGCCACAGCTGCCCTGGGGTAGACATTCATACACAGGCAAATCGGAGTCATTGTCTTGCATAAAGACAATACGACTATGCACCGACTCAATACTGATATCTGACATCAGAGCTGCTCCTGAATAAAAAAAATCCGGTACTGGGTATCAATTCCAGATAATCAATACTGAATTGATACCTGTTAAACAGAACTTTCACCAACTGAATCGAAGTGAATATGGGCATGCTTTATTCTGAAGCTCTGAAAGGAACAGGATATGTTCTTACCTGAGCTCAGACGAGTTGATACGTACCTGTCTGGTCTTTGTGCGTGCCCTCAGTCACGCAAAACCAAAGATGTTGTTAGCATTTGGCCTCTCCCAGCATATTCCTATGGCTCCAAACGGGTTGAAGTTAGAAGCGACCGAGCTCTTCCACAGGCACGGACAGGTACGTATCAACTCGTCTAAGCTCAGGTAAGAACATATCTCAGTATGGAAAAACGGTGGCCTGTTCCTTTAACCTGGAGAATTCAATTAGTTTTAACCCCAGCAAATGTACTTTTAAATGTTTTTTATTTATTTTTTGCTAATGCTAACATCAAAGCTGGGACAGAAACTATGACAGCGTCATCTAAAGTAATCAAATATTATTGGGCACTGCTGGAGTGGCCAAGTGTTTGTATTTTAGTTCATGATATGCTCACGAATAACTGATGTAACGTATTTAATAAGATGCAATCATCAGATCTCTTTATTCGAGTTAATATAATGTAAACCAGTGGTTCCCAAAGTGGGGTCCGGAGCTCCCAGGGGGGCCTCAGAAGCATCATAGGGGGCCCCCCTAAAGCTTGTCTGCAAAACAAGTACATTGAAAAAAATAAATAAAGAAAAACGATTTTGAAAGGTAATGTACAACTTATTTGCTACAATGTACTACTTTAGCCTACAATCACTGATAGATGTTGTTTTTGATGTATTTCTGTAAATAATAACAAATTCCTTTGAATAGAGAAAATTATTATTTGGGGGCCTTGAGAGATTTCTGATTATTAGGGGGCCTGCAACATTGGGAATGGCTGATGTAACCTAATTGGCTGCCACGTAGCCAAGGATATTTAGTGTAGAAAAGTCCAGTGATCCTTGTTTTGCTTATGATGTATGCACATCACAAATTCTCAACCAGTGTGCCGGATCTACTGTACGTGCAATGACAAACAGGGAAAAGAAAATCCTGGATTCAATTCAGAAGCCGCTTTTACACAAAACTCTCAGTTGGTATCGGTAGATGTTAAAACCCCCTGTATCAGTATCGGAAGCAGAAAAGCTGGATTGGTGCATCTCTAACTACGACCGCCTACACCTTATGCCAACCCCGCTCGCTCAGTCAGTGGAGAACCTGATCTTGAATGAATACGGTTTGATGCATTTTGGACTCATTCTTAATAAGAAGAAACTAGCTGATGAATATTTATGTCCCAGGAATAAATGTACTTTTGGCATTGATGATTGGAATTGGAATTGAAATATGTGTAATTTGACTTCCCGTATATAGCAACTTTGCGTGATTACATCTACGTTTTGTCGCAATCATCATGTTATGTGGGCAGACGAGGCACGGGACTTCAAATGAACGGCCTATTTTCCCGTCCTCACCCGTTCGCTCGTGCCTTCATTCCCTCCCCTGGTCCCTGTTCAACATGGCTCCTCCTTGGCTCCGCTCCTCAAACAAACCCGGGGGTGCCGCGCGCCCCGCTCCGTCTCGGTTTCATAAAGTCACCGTTTATTAAAGCTCACGGCGAGGATGCGGCAAAAGTCTGTTGAGATATTGAGGTCAGGGGGAGAGAGAGAGAGAGAACGGCGGTGGTGGAGGGACCAGGTGTCTCCCGTCATGTCGAGAGGATATAGACACAGGCGGGTATACAGCGGGGACGGTGCGGCCATTAGCATAAAATTACTATCTTTTCTATCGATACAAGTGTGATGTTAGTATGTAGATGTATAAGGTCTTCTGCAATGTTCTGAAGTAGCATCGAATTTTTGAGAAATGTCGACGAGACTCTTTTCAAGTGACATCGCGGACACACATTCAAAACTATCTGTAGAAATGGACTTAAATAAAGGACAATTTCGCCAACATGAAATATGGTTTGGATTGCTTCAGCTGTGCGTGGTTCATACAATTCCGAATTAGGTTATGACCCCAAATAAATTGAATCTTAGTCCCTATAGTTCATGACAGCCATATTGCTTTGAGCCCAAAGTGACCAGTTGCTGAATGGAAGCGTCACATGTTGTTGTTTTTAAATCTATGGACAGCTCTTGGGAAAGGCTGAAGAAGACGCTCGCTGTTCTGCTGTTGTATTCGACACATTCACTTTTTCTCATGTAACTCTACCAAATAATGACTGAAGGATTGAATTCAGAGAGCACTTTGGTGTCGCGTTTCCCTTTTGTCGGCTTCATGTCATGGATGTGTTGATTCACATCCGCACGAGTGGGGGGAAAAAAAAACTGGATGATAACAGGCGTGGTCACATTGCTATACATCAGGGGCGTCACAGAGAAAGTACAGATGGCAATGAAAATGCGTAACCTTCATTTAATCCTTTATTTATACAGGTTTGTCCCTTGAGACTCAATGGGCCTGATCATGTGTCTCGAAACGCAGACTATAGCGTAACATTTTGCGCTTATTAGGAGCGCGCTTTGTGATCTTGCCACTCCAGACTTAGTGCTTTTCAGTGGGAAGTACTGGGGTGGAGACACATTTTTTCCTCTCCAACCAGATCGACTCCGCGGCCGGGAAGGGGAGGGAGAGGGGTTGTGGGGTGAACGTGTGTATTTGTTTTGTTTCGCGTTCACGCCAAGCGGGTCGATCTGTGCCAAAGCCGATGGCTGTAGCTCTTCTCTCTCTCGAGACATGAACATTGTTTAGCTCACGATGGGGTAAATAAAGTTTTTAGTTTGACCTGTGAGAGCCCATCATGCTTAAGGAAGAACACAAGGCAGCGTGATGTAAACGAGGGAAAGAGTGTCAGGGGTGCTCCAGAGCAAAGCACATAGCTCCGCCACTCGGAAAATAATTCGCCAAGAGCCTGCGCCCCTTCCGTGCGCCAGCATAAGATCCGCCCAATGTCTCATTTGTGAAAGAGTCCCGTTTCAAACACATCAACTTCTTGGATCTTAGATTGAAGCACAGTTACATTGTATGTTTTACTTATTTGATAAACATTTATAATAAAGGTCTTTAAAAGCATAGACTCAGACACAACAACAACAACAAATGGTAATGCAGTTCTCACATTTGGTTAAAATCGGCACTTACGAAGAAGCCTAAAATGATGAACATACTGTAAATAAGATCCTGAAATGCAGGGGTGTCCAAACTTTGTTCATGGGGGGCCGCATATTGAAGCGTACACGGGGTGAAGGGTCATAGATCAGTGGTTAGTGCCGCAAAACCTTTGACTAGCAGAGGTTTAAATTGTGCCCCACACCTTTATTTATGCTTAAAACCTTCATGCCAGCTCAGTCTCACAATAAAATGTTAGTTGTTAGGTTAGAATTATGTAGAATTATTACATTTCAAATAAAAAGGACCATCTCTAATGATGTGTATCGATTCAGCAAGAAGGCCGAGGTATAATGTAATGCCATTTCTAATTGGATCATGTTTTTAATCACGTTCCATCGTCCGTCAACTGTTTTTACTTTAGTACATTTTTTATGAAGTATTTTTGTACTGTTTGTAGTATTTTTACTTAAAGGGACTATACAGAGTTTACAAATGTTAAAACTAAGTATTTTCATCCCCCTACACGTTCCAGCCATGTCCTGACCTACAGTAATGTGTAGAATGAGCCTAGACCTATTCACCACAACTGCTGCTAAAATCCTGCACTGTCTCTCAAAAAGTTACTTTGGGTCCGAAGTGCCGTCATGCATGAGCTTAATATAGAAGCTGCAGTTACGCGTTAGACCTGAGGTGGCAGTAGCGAGCATAAAATGACCAACTTGTATCTAGTCTCTTTAAGTAAACTAGCTGCAGCTGCACTTTTACCGGAGTAACTTTTTTAACCTAAGTACCAGTACTTCTACTTAAGTATTGAAATCAAGTACTTTTGACATCTCTGCCTTTTGTTGCTTTTTGTCACCTGTTTAGTCATGGTTTTGTCGCTCTTTGATGTTCCTTTTTGCTGCGTTTTCCTCCTCATTGACGTCTCATTTTTTGTCGCTATTTGGACCCTTTTTTCAAGAATATTTAGATTTGGATCAAGTCGAACTGAAGAAAATGTGCTTGTTTAAGGCCGGGGTTAAGAGGTTAAAAAGAAAACCTCTACAAGTTAACACAAGAAGACCAAATTCACTTTTTGGGATTGTGATACCAAGCGGTTGGGGTTGAAAAAGAGAGGTACTAGAGACCCACGTGTAAGAAGTGGCTACATTTAGTTGGTGAAACACGGTCTGCAGCCCTTGTGAAAAGAGAAGTGTCTGATCCAATGGCAGGCCACTCTCCAGGTGATTTCAACCTGCGACTGTATAAAAGGACTGGTCCAAAATCATAAAACTCCCGGGGTGAAATGAGGCCCCAGCGCGCCACTGGGAGAGCGAGCGCTTGAGAAGTGATTGGGAACAACTCCGCAGTAACAGGCTGTGATTGGGTGATCGCTCCAGATGTTAAATTCCAGCTTTCTTCCATAAAGTAGTTTTGATTTTTCTTTTTTTTTCCCACATCATGTTCAATGTTTGTTTGTTTTTCTTATTTTGTCACCAGCCAATTCAGTAGGTACACATTTACACATATCTTGGGACAAATGGTCCTGTTTATGAGATACTATACCCTACCTTCAAAGAGTAAAAAATCGTAATATAGACAGACCTGTATCAGCTCGACTGTGGTCTCCGTGCTGGTAATGTAATCCGATCAGACAGCTGGTGGATGACAGTTTGGTGACATTCTGTGGGACTACCGCGCAATTACTGACTCCCTGTGATACCAAATATAGAGTCAGAATCTCATTTCAAACCTGGCGTAGTGGGCAGAGTTGCCAATTATTCGCTAGACTTCCCTTCTTTTCCTTTCCTCTTTTCTGTATTTGTTTTTGGAATACATTCCGTGAACATGCGGGGGGTTGTATGTTCTATTCTTATCCCTAGATTCGAGACATTTCCTGCAGATAAGCATAACTAACATAAATATCAGGAGACGTATATGAAAGTATTATTTTTACGTGGAAACCAGGCATTGTATACATGAGCTAAATATGGCCAAAATGATGTATCCATTAGCCTGATCATAAGTTTATACTCTGTAGGAATCAATATGTTCTGCTTTGGTTGCTCTTGGTTGTAGTCTTAGTTTGTCATCCATTTAAAAGGGACTTTTTCTACCCCCTGCCTGCTCCAGCAATGTCCTAATGTGTAGAATGAGCCCAGACCTATTCACCACAACTGCTGCTAAAATCCTGCACTGTCACTCAAAAAGTTGTTGCTTGTGGTCTGAAGTGCCGTCATGCACAAGCTTAATATAGAAACTGCAGTTACGCATTAGACCTGAGGTGGCAGTAGTGAGTATAAAAATCACAACTTCCATCTAGCCCTTTTAAGGTTAATTAAAGATGGTGAAGCGCGTTTCACAAAGTTTATTTTTAGAGTTAAGCATGGCAACTAGGGCTGGGTCAAAATATCGGATCGGATCGCAATACTTTTTGCTGCAATACGAAGTACTTTATCAGGTATGCAATACTTTCAATACTTGTGTTTGGAGGCATGATTATTGCACTCCTTTGTTTTCTAGTAACAGTTACAGTGTGCCATTTTTAGAATTCATTTATTTATTAATTTTCATTTATTTATTCATTATTTATAATAGATACAAAGGTAAATCTTACTTGACTATTATTGAAAGCTCAGTAAATAAGGCTGAGGACACGTTAGAGGACTATTAGCCTGATTTTGAGCCTGATTTGCCACTCCCTGAGCTCAGGAGGCGTGGCGAGATTACCACACACATGGTGATCCCCATGTGTGTGGTGTCAGTGCGACTGTGTTCAGAGACGGAGCCTTCAATACCTCAACTCATAAGAAACAGACATTTGTGATGTTTACAACTGTTGTGATCTGAGTGAGTGATGCTCCTGTGGCAACAGCCAATCAGGTTAACTCACTACCAACAGCGCTCCGTCCACTGAGTCCACTCACTTTCCAGGGCCGGACCGCGCCATCAGGACTTTTTCTGGAGGCTGACATGCTTGATATATATATATACATATATATATATATACTGTATATACACACCCATAATGGGTCAACCTGACCAGCATGTTTTTGGAGGTAGGGCACTGCCTTTAGTGCTCCTCTGAATTGGTGCACCGCCTCCTGGGTTTGTCCCTGTTTCAGAGCGTGGTGTCCTGCACTGGTCAGCTCCACCTCCTCATTCCTGTTTCTTCGGTCCCTCCGCTCCAATCTTTCACCATGGGAAGAGCGTAGCTGACAAATATAATCCCACTTATTCTCCAGTAAGGAATCATCTCCCTAATGTCTTACAGTCTCTAACATATGGTCTACTCCCCACAGCCCCGTTGTCCAGTCCAGGGTGTGCCTGTCAAAGACCACTGCTGTTATTGAGGATCACGTGTTTATCCATGTTCCTGACACTGCAGATACGAGGCATGAAAGCACAGGCTGTGCTGTTCTGTCTGTCCTCTTTGTTTGGGTCGTGATGGCATAGACTGTGAAAAACATGGACGTAACATCGCTATTAGGCGGCTGAAGCCTAATAGGTTCCTGACTGCAATGGACTTTCCATTAAAACTTTTTAACCTCTTTAGGTCATTATTGAACACAGGCTTGTCATTTTTACCTCCTCTTGTTTGTCTTAACACGTGCTACAACATTCTACTGGCTCCAAAAACCCAGCCAAATTGTTAGCATGAACCAGCCTGATGGTCCGATGTTCAATCACATGAGAACGGGAAGTGTATGGTCTAACATCATGCCTTGTCATCATGTCAGTGTAGTCTAGTGTATCCCAGGTTGAAGACTACAAATTACACATCAATAAATCCTTATGGGGTACAAAAGATAATACAATGAGGGGGAGAAAAATGTCTATACGCTCAACTTTAAGTGCAGCTTCAGAGCAACATTGGATCAGTGCTGTACCAACTGATGAATTAGTCATCTCTGAGAGAGGCCAAATGAGGTTTTCATGAAAGCAAATAATGACTTCTTGAATTAGTTCTGAGACGTTTGTATTGTAAATTAATGGTCCGTGACATGGCCTCCCTTCAAAACAATTACTTTTTGCTCAAGTTAGCAGTTCTCAACCAGCCCCGCATTAGTATTTCTAAATCACTTCACTTCAGCCGTATTTTAAATCACCTATTTGATTCAGCATCGTTATGCACCTTGAAATTAGCTCTGAAATACATCATAAATAATTCAATAAATCATTAAATTGTGACCCACTTTGGAATCCCACCTATTGACGATCACAGGTTTAATGAGCTTGCTAACGTGTGCTCATTTCACAATTATTACATTTCTGATTACACATTCGCTTTTAATGTAACCTAATTTTCCTTTGTCAGCTTTTATCAGCATTCCAGAATTCACCAATAACTCCGTACAATAAACAAATCGCTGCATTGCCAACTAGAAGAAGGCCGAAACCCAAACTCTAGAGTTTCATACATTTCGGCATATGCTTGTAGACATGATCAGGTTTTATAGTACACAACCCCATGATTTTTTCTTTTTCATTGCATCAACGTGCTAAAGCTAGCGGAGCATTTAAGTAACCCGAACTTTGAGCAGTTTTTGAGTAGTTTCTTTTTGTGAACAATTCTCTATATTTTCATCCTTAATAATCGTGTCTCAATCATTTAGAACCGTGACATCCCCAATCACCATCCTTCTCCTTTAAACCTTTAAACAGAGAGCTACTTCTGCTTTGACTATACTTGCATTACTTATCGTCAATAGGAAAAATAACACAAAGAAAATGACTATAATTTCCTCCTGGTACTTTGCTCTATTCGCCTACACACAGCCAGGTTGCCCACGATCCAATCATTCGGCGCACGTGCATAAATCCATCGACCATAAACCTGCCTCGCTACATGCTAGGCGTCGTTCCGCCTCATCGAGCTCCCGTACAAAACGTGGAAAACTGACGGCGCCTCCCGAGCAGCAGGTTGGCGAGCACTTGATGTAAATAATTGCGGCATTTACGATTAATATAGGTCCATTGCTATAGCTTCCTCTTCATCTCCTGGCTGCGGCCTTGCCCCGTGTACACTGTGGGTATTTAAATATTGTATATGGGAGGACAGTATCGGAGTCTTCTGGTGCTACTGTTGCTGGCTTCATTTCACGCTCCGGCAGTTCTCGTGGATCCCCTTCCCCTCGGCTCATTATCGCCGCCGTTCATTGAAGGTGCACGTCTGCAGAATGCAGCCAAACCCAGCCTCTCTTCGAGCACAGGGTTATAGTGCGGAAGGAGTTGGACTACATTTTGTCTTTTATTATATCTTCATTTATTTATGTGGAGTTTTATATTGATCAATCTGTCATAGAATTGTGTGAGTTTTTCATACCTTATCAGACATAGACTTTTGTTGCCTATTTACATTGTGTATTCATTTGGAATATTCCGATTTTAACATCCGATAGATTATGTGAAAAATGAAACATAATTGCAACCTTTCACACTCAACAAGTATGTTCACCAGGTTCATTGTTTGCGTTCACGTGACATCACTTTAATCTGTCTAGCCTATCATTTAAGCTTGAGTTGGTGAAGGGTAAAAGTCTATTGTGGTGCGCTATTGTAACTGGTTAAATGCTGCATTTTGGACTTGGGTTCTGGACAAAACTTTGTAATCACCGAACCTATTCACAAGAAACTAAAACTGTCACAAAGTTCAATGTCCTCTCTCACTGCACATACGAACCAAGGTCCGTTAACGGTGTCCAAAAGTGGTCACAGAGTGAGCCTCCTCCCGCTGCAACTAGGATCTCTGTCAAATGTCTTGCAAACAAAATGCAACAACATTAGCGCACTCTCCACCACCCGAGTCAAAAGAAACAGCTAGGCCGGGCGTGACTGGGGCCGCATTTCCATTTTCCCCTGCACTTTTCCCGCGGAAATAACACCCCGGCGCTCGCCTCAGCTAAACACAACGCCGTGAGCAGCCTGAAACCGCTGCGACAAAACTCTGGTCGTAGCTGCGATTCTCTCTTGAGCTATTGCACAGTGGAGACGAGTGCAGGCTTACGATGTTACAATTGCAATGTGACGTCTAAAAATCTTCTAAGACAAGATAAGAGGCATACAAAGTACTAGTCTGCATGCGCTTGAGTAAATGCACCCGAGTTTGCCGATTTGTGACAAGAGGACAACAGCTCATTGGTCATTTGTTGGAAAATCTGTCCCCTGTTGGTAAAGATGTGTCGTTGGAATGGTTGAAGAGGCTAATGTCTCTGCTGCAGCGGTCGGAATGTGGTCGAATGGCGGGAATGGTGCGAGGGGCCCTCAAAACGTGCTGCTCTGCTTTGCAACGACGACACTGGAGGCCCCCATTGCTGTAGTACCACCATATAGCCGCTAGTCCCCCATTGGAATGCATTGCACTTTAGACACGTTAAAAACCACTTTAATGCCCGGTGCCTAATTTTTTGGAACTGTCTACAGCTAGATATTCCTCCTGTGATTACGCTGGGTTAGACACAATCAGAGGCACCGGGCTGGTTATGGTAGGATACATTTTAGAAATCTCATACTTAACGGGGGTCGGACAGTTAGCATTGGAGCTGCGCGAGCTACACGTCACGCAAGGGCCGAGTCTACAGTGAAGATCCCGCCCTTATGCCCTTATTAGGAACATGCTTCGTCAGAGCTGGGGAGGTGGAGCCTGTAAATCCACCATGATTTCCCCCTTGAACGTGGTCATTATGGTAAACGGGGAGGAGTGAGTATTGACGGTCTATTAATAATATGTCTATGGGGCTGTGATGGGTTTACACTGACTGACAAGCGATCGGAGGCCACAGCAAGGTAGAAACAGCCTCCCCGGGTGAGTTTACGGGTCGCTCGTTATACGGCGAGATATATTTTTGTAAGTATAAAAAAAACACTCTGCTATCAAGTGCAAGAGACAAGCCAGTGACTCAACTCAAAAAGCCTCCCCGCAATTATATGTTGTTGCATTTAAAGCCAGACGCCTCTCCCACTCACAATGGCCGCGATGATAAAATAATTACTTCTTGCCTGTGCCCAGTGTTAAAAGCAGACAAGGCCGAGTGAAATTGCATTTATTTCAAATGACAAGTTTCCAAAACCTTGAAAGAAGGTTCGGGAGGCAACTCCTCGGACTAATTTCATTACTGTCACTGTGCAAAACGGAGCGCATTTCTCTAAATGTGCCAACCCCATGCACTTGTGTTTTTCTGTGCCGCCGGTCCCTTTCATTTTATCACAATGAGCCTTAATTTAATGTGCTTGTTTAATTTTATGTCACTTTTTAATTAGTTTGTGGACTTTGAATTGCCTTGTTAAAAATGCCCTGTATAAATAGGCTCGCCCAAGGACTGTTTATTATTAATGCCGAGGCTCTGAAGTGTGCGCTGCCCAATCTAACAATACAGCGGTCCCACTGGCGCCTCGAACAAAAGGAAAATTCTCAATTCTAATACAAAGTAATGAAGGATTTTTCTAAGGCTAAGACATGTCCTTATTCATTTAAATGATGATTCAAACGCAAACATGTTTGAATGTCCATTAATATTAATAAGGACATGTCTTAGCCTTAGAAAAATACTGCATTACTTTGAAATTAAGCCAAATATCAAAATACAGTATAACATTAATCGCCTAACCCCCACCTGAACCAAGCACATGTTTCTCCAGTTTGGCTTTAAGATAAGATAAGTTAATCAAGGATGAAAGGGAGGATGAAAATGCCAATAAAAATGTGATGAAAATGCAAGTAAATGACAAAAAAGCGTCAAAGAAATATTTAAGAGCAACAAAAATGTGCCAGAAAAGCAACAGTAATACAACAAAAAAGTGTCTATTCACTTTACTCCGCCCCGCCCACTTTTGCCGTTGTATTGACACTTCCAGTAGAGAGCGAAGCGGAGAACGAGGGAAAATGTCCGCCGCTAAAATCTGATGTTTAGTGATTGATTTGTGTAAAATGTCCAATGTTCACTTACAACAACAAGTCAACACTGCACCGTTTCTCTGTGTGGCCTAAAAGCGGCTTTGTATTCATGTAGTACTGATTTTCTCTGGACTTCTCCATGTCCTCTGTTAAAGCAGTACTAAGTAACGTGTTTACCTTAATAAATCCTTTTCGTAGTCCCTCTGGGGGTAATACACGTGTTAATGGGATGATTGGGGGGTCTTTCATCTCCCCCTGGTGTCTCTGGCCAGAAAACCATGCTTGCAACTTGACTGCCACCGGGGCGGAGCAACCAATACACACTAATAGAATCACGGAGAAGAAGCTAACAGGCTAACAGGCAAAGCTAACTGCGGGATAGTTTAAATACTTTAAACAGTATTTAAAGCCAAGTTTGAGTGAAAAAAAATATTTGCATTGTATAATTGGATGTACAACACCCATCTCTCCCTTCACCTTTTCTGTCAGTGTAGTATTTACTCTCCAAGACATTTAATAAGTTAAAAAATCGTAACTTGCGAAGACACCTGCAGTTGCGCTTATGGCCTCTAGGGGCAAGAGTTACTTAGTACTGCTTTAACTGATAGGAGGAAAGGGGCGTGAACAATTCATGGCGGCGCCTACACGATTTAAGGTGAATAGAGCGACAAAAAGGTGACAAACACGTGGTGAAAACAAAAACATGACAAAAATGTGACAACAACGCAGCGACAAAAAAGTTAGGATCAATTTTGTATGCTTTCAAATGAGGCATTACACTGTTGCTTTTCAGTCCAGAAGCCTTTAGATTTGGGTAAAGCCGAAATGGAGAAAATGCACTCGGTTAAGGCAGGAAGTAGGAGCGTTCCAATGTGGCATTGTTTCAATGAGCTTCTGCAATGTATAAAGATCCAGTGTTGCATTCATTTTTCACCAAGATCTTGTATTGATGATGGGAGAGTGTGACCACCGTGCAAAGTCTTCTCCAGCATAAGATTCTCAATGGGCTCAATCTGGACTCTGTGACGCCCGACCCATCTGGCATTGTCATCTTGGAAAACGGCCGTGTCATCAGGGAAGAATAAATCCATTGCTGCAATAGCCTGGTCATTCAGGATGTTCAGGTCGTCAGCTGATCTCATTCTTTGGGCTCATAGTGTTGGTGAACCTAGACCTTACCAACTGCAGCGACCCCAAATCAGAATTTTTGGCTTAGGCAGTGAATTTATTTGGCGGACCGCTCTGCATCACTTTGTTATCTCATAATAAAGCTGTACACCGGCCAAAATTATGCATTTATCAAGTCACGTGAACAATCGAGTCAGAGACAAGTTGAGGGAGCAGCTTGCAGTTTACTCCCAACTTCAATCTCTGCTCACGGTTTGATAACGGGAAAAATCGTGCTCTCAAACCTCAACAAAATCGTTAGTAGCATTTGTACTAAACCCTTGTCTGTCTCTGTTGTGTTGCAGAGTCCATCGTGTCGGGAGCAGAGTTCACGCACATGCCAGACAACATCACAGTGCTGGAGGGAGACAGCGTCACTCTTAGGTAAGTCTGAAAAATTACTTACTTTGTATATTCGTTTTTGTTTTTTTTCTTTAAGCCAATACTGTGTCGGGCATATATCGCAAAATGCTCACACGATCATATCTTTTTCCAGTAGTATTTCTATATTTCCCTCTAAAACAAAATGACCTTCAGTTGGAATATGAAAACAATGATACGAGTTAAAAGATAAAGAACAAAAAAAAATAGATAGATAAAAATGCAGACCTACCACATACGACTTAAATCTACAGCACACAAACATCACGTGATATAAGTCTTTAGTTCTAGTCACAACCAAACGCACCAAACACTCCTTCTTCGCCGGTGTGTGTTCTATCCTCTCTGTACTGCTGTGTCTTTTTTGTGTCTTCTCATTTCAAACCCAACCAAAGATGCTATTTTTGTTCGGCTGCGCGCCTGTCCTCCCTCCCTGTCTCCTCCATTAGTCTTCCACATTGTCATGCGGCTAACTGAGTAATCATACCTGTCAGATGGCACTGAGTCACCCCCATGGCACAGTAATTACCTCCTGGTTTAGACTGGGATGTCGCATTAGCCACCATCCGAATGATGGGGGATCCACATCAGCCTATATCCAGTAGATATTTGTCGGCGGCATAGGCTACTGCGTGGCGTTGTTCGTGGTTATAAGCATCGGTGAGCTCTTACAGCAGAAGATGATAATAGGGATGAAATAACTAATGGAAATTTTAGTTGATCATTGTCACTGTGGCAACAATTTTAGCCAGTTTCAAGTGTGACGGGCAAATAATGTGATAATAGCCCATTAATGTGAACAACTTTTGGATCCAATAGCCTAATAACTGTTTAGCAGAGATCTACAGTTATTACAGCACCATGTTTAATGGGATAAAATTGGAAATGGGTAAAGTCGAGGGCTGTCCGTGTTTGACCGCAGCTTGGTTCGCAATAGCTGTAAGTCAGACCTGTTCCCAGTGCATGTGGGACCCCACCAGGGCTGCTCTTTGTCACCAGCCCTTTTCGTTACATTTATGGATCGAATTTTCATGAGATCTGGGTCATGACCGGAAGGACAAGCAGTCAAAATGAGTTTTATATGCAGGGTGGCTGCGTGCACCTTTTATAGAGAGGGTGAGGAGCTAGGAACCTGGGAGGAGCTCAGAGTAGAGTTGCTGCTCCTTCATGTCGAGAGGAGCCAGCTGAAGTGGCTCGGGCATTTGTTTCGGAGGTGTTCCAGGCATGTCCTATTGGGAGAAGGCCTCATGGAAGACCCAGGACACGCTGGAGGGACTATGTCTCTGAGCTGGCTTGGGAACGCCTCTGGATCCGCCCAGAAGAGCTGGAGGAGGACTGCGTGGATCAGGAGGTCTGGGAATCTCTGATCAGACTGCTGCCCCCGTGACCCGGCCCCGGATAAAGTGGAACAAAATGGATGGAGGATAAGGAGTGGTCTGATATTTAATATCTTATTGCCAACCTATCTCAAGTTTCTCATATGAGATGCCCCACCCACCTTTTCCTGTTATATCTCTGTTTATGTCTATGTCCCACTTTTTAATCAAAAAGCATAATCTGAAATGAGCGGAAAAGGCATGGGCGAAATGTTTCTTCCTGGGAGAATTTAAAACTAATTGCAATGGAAATTTTGAGCTGTTATTGTAAACAACAGGATAAATAAGAACACGCCTCTGAAATGTCAGCATGCCATCCGTGAGAGCAGATGAAGTAGTGCATAGCGCGAATGCAAGTGCTAGAACGAAGTGCATACTAATCAGAGGCAGATCAAACAGCAGCTGTAATTTGCATTAATGAAAAATACATTGGTTGGTCTTACACAGTATGCAAATGAAGCCAGTGCCAACATTTGAAAGAGTTTGCTTCAACTGCATTCAGTCAATATGAGAGGTCTGTGGGCTCAATATTGACATGCGTACGGCAACTCTATAATAATGTTGCCTATTTTTAGTTGGCCTGTTTGATACCTCCCTGTGGTTGGAAATTACATCTTTTCTCCAAGTTATTACGGTAAATAATACTGCTGCTCTTGCCTACATGGTACGTGCTGTCAATGGTGTGATTAGTCTTAGGCAAATCTTTATTGCTTTATTTTTTTTTCCCATAGGAGAAATTTTGTTTGGATAAAAGGGTCAGCAGCAAATGAGAAAGACCAATATGACGTCAGACGAGATACCTTCAAAAGGCTATAAGTAATTTTTGTAAATGATCTCAATTTCTTTGCCACTTAACATACCTGAACCCACTCACGCATCTTTGAGTAGTCTTCAAAGGCATTTCTGCAGACTTTGACAGTGCTCTCTTGATTGTGGCTGTCAAAATTCAGGTCTGAGTCCATTATACTGTAACTCCCAGACCAAATCTTTTGAGGTTTAGAGAGAGAGAGCAAGCCTCGAGGTAGCTTATGACACTTTCTCTCTTTTTTCCTGTAGGCCAACAACAATAATCTGCGTTAAGTTGCAGAAAATGAGAGCGTAGGCAATTCATTACAGCAAGAGTGCAGATAAACTACTTTCAGTTTTCATATGCATGGCTAAAAAGAACCGTTTTACAGCTTGGATTTGAACATTGTCAGAGTTGAGGCCTGTCTCACATCCTCATGAAGACTGTTCCAGAATTTAGCTGCATGAAACTGAAACGCAGCCCCACTGTGTTCTCAGGGCCCGAGATGCTCTACGCTGCCGTATGTTTGGAGCAGGGTAGGTTATATTAAAAGATTTTCAGCTTGCTTTGGGATTTAATTCACTTTTGAATCGTTTGATTAGGCCTATGGTGCTAAATGCCATCGTTCCTAACCCTGCAAAGATAAAAAGCCAGTGAAAGGTACAAAAGTGGACAAATAAATATTTTTATCTTCATAACTTGGAGCTGATTGTGGAGTTGTATCAAAAGTGTCGAAGCCGTACTTGAACCAGGGTCCTCCTGCACCAGAGACTAATGCTTTATCATTGAGCTATAACCCCACAGAAACATGGGCCGGTCTTCTCTAAATTGTCGGGCCAAAATGAGGTCTCAGCACGCCACTGCGTGATAGTTTCATGTTTTTACAATAAACTATGTTTGGAGCAGGGTAGGCTATATTAAAAGCAGAAGATTTTCAGCTTGCCTCGGGATTTAATTCACTTTTGAATCGTTTGATTAGGTCTATGGTGCTAAATGCCAACGTTCCTAACCCTGCTCACAAGTGCCACCTGGTGGTTGTTTGGGTCATTGCAGTGTCACTGGGGAAAAATAAATAAAAGACGCGTGGTTCACACGTGGGGTCTCGTGGGAATCACATGTGAAACGCACCAAAACCAAGTGGCATCCACTGTACTCCTTAACCTCATACCCGCCGCCTTAACCGGGCGTGTTGTCTCCAGTTCGACTTTATCCAAATCTAAAAGCTTCTTGCCTGGAGAGCAACAGTGTAATGCTTCATTACACTGTTGAAAGAAAACTGATTGTAGCTTTCTTGGCGCGTTGTTGGCGCGTCTTTGTCACATTTTGGAAGCGTTTTTGTCTCTTTATATGCCGCTTTTTTGTTGTGTTTTCGCATAGTTTTTTTTGTCACCTTTTTGTTGCTGTTTTGACATGATTTTGTCACTTTTTTGTCTCTCTATTGCCACGTTTTTGTCACTTTTTTGCTGCATTATTATTGCTTTTCTGGCACGTTTTGGTCACTCTTTAGTTGCTGCTTTGTTGTTGTTTTTGTCACGTATTTGTCGCTCTCTCCTCTCTTTTTTGTTGCATTTTCATCCTCGTTTGCATCGGTATTTTGATGTTTTTTCTTTTAAAGAAGCTTTTAGATTTGTGTAAAGCCAAACTGGAGAAAATGTCTGTGGTTCAGATGTGGGTTAAGAGAGTTTGTCCAAGTTAGAAAACAAACTCGGTCTTCCAACTAAGCTACTGCCGCCCATAGGCAACAGTGCAAACAAATGCCTGGACCAATCAAAACATACATCTTTGATAAGTTCTGTTATGGCTAGCTGCGTTACACCATTTATACCTAACAAAATAAAGCTGACTGAATATCCTCTCCATGGCAAACTTTCGAAATACCAGTTAAGGTCGCAACCACAATGTTACAGGCGAGTGCAAATTGCTCGCCGCTCCTCCACTTTATTGTGGTAAACACTGAGATTGCGTATTTGCATGTAAATGAGCTCGGGCAAACACACCTTGAGGTTCCCAAAATGTACTTGTGGAAATGCAATGAATATTAAAAAAAAAGAAAAGTGGAAATATTACCAGAGAGACTGCGTCAATGGCATGTAAATCTACTAAATCCATATTGCATTGACCACCTCTCGCTAGCACTGGCAGCCGACGTAAACAAACTCCCCTTAGTCATTCCCTTTCATTCCCTTAAAGTAGCATTTCTCCTACTTAAAAATCCTTTGTGTTGAAGCCAGGGCACCGCGCTGCCAATATTTGTTTACAGCGAGCGCCAAAGTTGTAAATTAAAAAGCCCGATCCATAATGTCATCAGGAGTGTGGCCCGCAGCTGTTCCGTCGATGCGCCCAAACACAGGAATCCATAGCAGTTATTTGGGTGGGATCACTAAACGGGATGTGTACTCGGGCTATAAATCCATCCGCCCTCTGAAGAATATCTCTATTGTTTGACTAAATAACAAAGCAGGTGATGGGTTGTATAGCGTCATGGGCCCTTTTGCATAAGTGGGTAAGAGGCAGCGGAGGTGGACAAGTGTGTAGTATGTAATTAGTGATGCTATGTCAAGGTGTCTGGGTAGTTAGGACTCTTTCCTTATACAGCGTCTGAATGGGCCTTTTTTTGTCATGCCTTCAGTCTGCTCTGATTCTCTGAAACGATGCAGTACCTCCACCTCCACCTTCCTCTTCCTCCCACGCAGCTCCCTCTGCTCCACAATAGCGGGGGAGGCACGGTAGCACAGCGGTTAGCGCTCTCGCTTCACAGCTAGAAGGTCCCTGGTTCGATTCCCACCTGGACGGGGCCTTTCTGTGTGGAGTTTGCATGTTCTCCCTGTGTCTGCGTAGGTTTCCCCTACCACTAAAAACATGTACAATAAGCCAGGATGAATGAGAGTGTGTTTGACAGTGAGCATGGGGGATGACTGATGGAAATTAGCCCAAGGCTACAATCCGGTGTGGCTTGTTTACATGCATGAGACCCATGTATGTTCATTAACATGCACTGTCCTGACCAAAATAAACCAATAAATAAATAAATAGTCTTTCACTATCTTCTGGGAAGGGCTTAACAGTTAATCTGTTTTATTCCCCAGTGAACGCCCCTTAGCCAGAACAATATAGGGAGAGAAAGCATGTGTGGCTTAGCTGTGAGTCTTGCCTGGATACCTCCTCGTTTGTCCCTTTTTGTTTCCTGTAGCGCCTCTTGTGACGCCTCCACCGTGCTGCAGGCTCTTTGTGCCTCTTAAGCTTGTGCCTCTGACATTTGTAGGTCTCAAATGTCTTTAGCTCATAGGCTAGCTGTTTAAACTCTCTGTGGTAACAAGAAATCCACAAGCCCCACAAAAACACGGCAAAGATGTATAAAAGCATCCAGTAAAACTGTGTGGAACACAGAAACTACAAATGCAGTTTGCAGAAAAAGGCAAAAAAACGCAGCTGTATCAAGAGGGGGGTATCTTGGCTAAAATTGTTTTTTTTTTTTTTTTTTTTGGTTTTGTTTAGCAAAATCTAAATAATGGATAGAGCCAGGTTTAAATTCATAGTTTTATTTTCACAAAGATTCTTACAGAGGGGATTTGGGGTATCACTTTTAGTTTTTGAATAAACTATTTATAAGTGAAAATTTCGTCTTGTTTTTTACCGTAACAAAGCTCAATAAATCAGGCTGGGAATATGATATTAAAGAATCCCCCTAAAAATCCTTCAGAATATTATTGAGTCCAAGACTGGAAGGTGTCTGAGTCTGTAGGAGCTTTTAAAGTGGAGACGATGTTGCAAGAGTTTAAGGAAAACCCAATCCAGTCATAGTCTCTTTATATTTGAAATATATTTGAAAGAAAGTTAAACTCAGATTAGAATTAACAGAGGATTGTATGGCTATATTTCTGCCATCTTTAGCCGCTGCTATGGCCACTGCTGTCTCCCAGAAAGGGAAATGACCATATTTGAATTAGGGCGTCATCTGGGTGACTGGTTTCTTGATGTAAAGCGCTTTGAGTGCCTAAAGCAAGTAGAAAGGCACTATGTAAATGTGACTTCTTTTTATTTATTTTTTATCTTGGTCAGCTTTTGTGCCGCACGTGGATACCAAACTTGTCAATATTTGTGAACAAATATGCGTGGGAAACTAAAATGACCGTGACAAAAGGATGAGTTTGGTCTTTTTTGTGATAGTCGGTAAATTTGTGTAAATGTGCCATAGACCGTTAAAAAGAATAGACAACTCCTCCTCACTTCTCCCCGTTTACCACAATGACCACGTTCGAGGGGGAAATCATGGCGGATTTACAGGCTCCTCCTTCCCAGCTCTGACGTAGCATGTTCCTAATAAGGGCATAAGGGCGGGATCTTCACTGTAGACTCGGCCCTTGTGTGACGTGTAGCTCGTGCAGCTCCAATGCTAACAGTCCGACCCTCGTTAGTACGAGATTTCTAAACATTTTCTTTCGAAAACCAGCCTGGTTTCTTTTTTTGTGACTAACCCAGCGTTATCTCAGGAAGAATATGTAGCCACAGAAAGTGTTTAAAAATAGAAACCAGGTGTTAAAGTTGTCTAAAGTCCAATGCTTTTCAATGAGAGACTAGCGGCTATATGGAGGTACTACAGCAATAGCGGAGCAATCCAGTGTTGCGGTCATAAAGCAACGGGAGCAACTTTAGAAAGAATATAATTATTTAATATTACTTACATCACGTCAAATTGCAAGGCCAGACAGTCATTATGCACAATCTATTAAATTTGCGAAACATTTAAACTTACAGACTGTGACTTTAAGGCAAGGCCTGGCAGGTGAAAGTATTGATTTTTCACACAGTGGTCGAAGTGGAGATTTTTTGCTAGTTTTCTCCTTTAACATTTTAGTGTTCATGAGTATAAAAATGACTTACCTTGTACAATGTTTATTTTAGGATCCCGGACGTAGCTACTACATTGCTTCACAAAGCCGGCTTTCACTCGTACTTTCATTCACAAATATTGAGAGATTTTCCATCCACGTGTCCTACGAAGGGTGTCCGCGATGACGCTATACAGTAAACCAAATATGGTATTTTTCCTTCTGCGAGATGCCCGGTACGGAAAAGCGGAGAAAAGTTATTTTATCTAAAATGATTTCAGTTTTGTCAGTGAAAATATAAGCAACTTTGGCCATTTTTATGCACATGTGTTGGTGGTAGAGAGAGAATTATATAAACTAAAGAATTGGTTTGATTTGAATAAATTGTCACTAAATTTAGATAAAACGAAATTTATGGTATTTAGTAATAAAGAGATAAATAATGATCAGGATCACTATTAACGAAAATGAAATAGAAAGAGTAAATCATATAAACTTTCTTGGAGTGATTATTGATTGTAAAATGACATGGAAACCGCATATTTTAAACGTGGAAAAGAAAGTATCAAAAACGATTGAAATTTTGTATAAGTTGCAATATATTTTGAACAAAAATGCATTACATTTACTTTATAGTTCACTTGTCACACCATACCTAACGTATGGTATCGAAATATGGGGAAATACATATAAAACTAGAACCAATCCAATTTTCCTATTACAAAAGGTTATCAGATTAATTAATTATGCACCTTACAATTCACCAAGTAATTCACTGTTTCTTCAATCAAAAATTTTGAAGTTTTCTGACTTAGTCGATTTGTACACAGCAAAGTTCATTTACCAAGTTAAACATAATAAAATTCCTAAATGCTTGCAAATATTGTTTACCCAGCGAGAAAGTAATTATAATCTCAGAGGACTATGTATATTTAATCAACCACAAGTACATTCTACATTAAGAGTACACTGTTTATCAAATAAAGGAGTTAAATTATGGAATAGTTGCTGCAATGAGTTAAAACAAGCCACGTCTCTTTTTCAGTTCAAAAATATTTACAAGAGAATAACAATGGAAAAATATTCAACAGAATGAAAATGAATGAAATAGGCTTGCTTCTGGTGTGGACAATGGTCCACTAATGTGTTAATTTTATGAACAGATGTTGTCATTAATGTGCTGCATTTATGATTCTAAAGTTAAGGGCAGGCACAATAAGCTTTAGCTTCTGCCTGCACCTGGTCATTTATTGTGTTTTATGTTTCGAATGATTTGTTTGAATGATCTGTAAATGACCGAACCGAAATAAATGAAATAAAAAATGAAAAAGCCGTATTTTTATATAAAAACAGAAAATGACAGAAAACTTGCATTACATTTTTTTCTCATATTTATATCAGTAATGTTTTCCTCCTATTCACCTGCAGTGTCTCACCATAAAACTAAGAAGTTAGTGAAGAATCTCAACATTGACCACTTCCTGAAAAGTCGATGCTTTCACCTGCCGTGACTTGCTTTGAATCGGAGAAATAAACAAGTCGATATAGCAGATTATAGGATCTGATTAAAACAAACAAGAACCACAGCACTGTACTGTTAACTTCCAATATTGTTACATCAGTTTTCTTTAATTAAAAAATAAAAGTTGTGTTTATTCCCAAAGACACTTCACCCTCTCCAGTGCCTTCATTCCCCTTAGATCTGCAGATGAAATGCTGTAATCAAATGCTTGCTCAGTCGCACTGGGCAGCAAACAGATGCAAAGAGCTTCATAAATAACTCCATTGTAGTGCAGAATCACTTATACCCCGGTGGCACATTGCACTCGCTCGCTCACAATGCTGCGTTGTTGTCTTTGATGCAGTCCATTAAGAATAAATACATTTTGATGCTATTATCGTCCATGTCTCCTCTGGGCTCATATAGCAGCAAACAGCCTCCCTGTATACCACCCTTGCGAGAAAAAAAAGAAGAAGCAATTCGTTTAAAAACAAAAAGAAAATAGATTAATAGCGCATTTGTACACAGATAATGATTTTACGGTGGGATTTCTTAATGCAAACTCCGCCGGCGGCCACAGATGTGATCCTAATCGGGTAATGAAACGCTTCTTTCTGCGCGGTGTCTTGTTTAAAAAGCGTGGCAGTGTGTGGGGGGTGTTCTCCTTCTCCTTCTCTTTCTCTTTCTCTCGGTTCCTCTCCCCCTGAAGTCCATACCTTTGATTAATCATGTCATATTAATTAAACACAATGACCTCCGCAGAGGAAAGCAAAGGAAGGACATCTAGTGGTCAACACCGAAATAGATTTTAAGTTGACCAAGCTTGGCTGATTGAGCTGTTGACATTTTCTTTTCTTTTTTTTAAGGTAGGTATGTAGGGTTTCACAATTATGGGAAAACCTCTGATTGCAGAGTTTTAAGTTCATATGGCAGAAAACAGAAACATGAACACAAGAGTCACATGCATTTGAGAACATGTTTGTAGAGACCTAAACTACAGGCATTAAGCTGTGCAGCTCTAGTGCAGGGGTCCTGAATTAAATTTCACTCAGGTACAAATATATATATATATATATATATAAAAGGTCAAGCAAAGGTCTGGAACATATGAGGTTAACTCACAGTTATATTATGACACGGTTACATCAGCCTTTATTACATCTAATAATAAGTACTTTGCTGTGCAATTCATGAATCCTGCTATTGTTTAGATTATTTTTGTTAACTCTAAAATACACTTTTAGCTCCTAAATAGCAGAATGCATAGCCTATGTACACAATGTGCCAATGCAGTGACGTGTTTCTCCTCTGCTCAGTTCAACACACTGAGCCCTGCTTAGACCTGGTTACGTCCAGGTTTAAGTTCTGGTTTGGTCCAGATTTTAGTACTAGTTTATTCCTGGTTAAATCCAGCAGGGCTGCCACCAATCATTTAATCTACCTGTTATTTTCACGATTAATTGATTAAATGCTTGAGGACATGTTGATGGAGTAAACTTAAAGTGAATCTTTGTTGGAGGCTCTTGGCATTAATTCTGCTTCTGATTGGATGACACACAGACAGATTGTATTACATTTTCAATGTACAAAACACTACAGAGCCTAACTTTAAAAACAAAGTAGGTTTTCATAAAAAATACACAATTTTCATGTCATTTTTGCTCTATTTGAGTCTGCATTTACTAGAAAACGATTAATCGATTACTAAAATAGTTGTTGACTATTTCAATAATCGATTAGTTGTCGATTAATCGATTAGTTGTTTCAGCCCTAATATCCAGGTTTAGTCCAGGTTCAAACCCACAGGCTGCTCTTCTTTTTTTTTTTACAATCGGGAAACAGCCAGATCTTATGATCTTATGATCGCGCATGCATATTTAATTATGGCGTCTTCGCTTTTAAGACTTTCATTAGGAGCCGTATTTAAATTGTTCCGCAGCCGTTTCTAAAAACATAAAAAGTGTCAAGAAGCTCAGGGGCAGCACTGAGTTACACCGCTCTGGTGCAGAGGAAGAGGGAGAGGGAGAAAGAAAGCACATGCAGCCGCTCGTCTGAGGGTTTCACGGTCGGGTCCAAAGTTCGTATCCAAGGTTCGGGTCCGGACGGGTTGGCACGTGGGTCTGGATCCGAACCGAGGTCCGCCATTTAGTAACCCCTGGTCTAGTGGAGGCCCAGGTTTGTTTACAAAGAGCCACATGAGAAACCTGATTTGTGTTAGAGGGTCACAACTTGGGACTTCATTCTGTTGAACTTTATCCAATTGGAAATTACACTACACTTGTATGTTTTGAATAACTGGTATTGGTAATAATCTATAAATATCTAGCCATACCAGGTCTAGAACAGGGATAAACATGTAACCTATAATTTATAATGACTAAACCAGTTCTAAAGCAGGACTAAACCAAACTAGAAAAGACAAAGGCTACAGCTGTGAGCCACTCTGCTCCAAGTCTAGCCTTTATGAAAGAAAAAAACAACAAAAACTCTGCGGTAAATGACATTCCAAGGAGAAAACGCGCTAATGTTATTCTTCATCTGCTCCTTTCTGATCGTGTGTATGGCGCATTGAGTTGCCTTGTGTACGAAATGCGCGGTATAAATAAAGTTGCCTTGCCTTGCCTTGTATGTGGCTCGTACTACTATGCATTTTTATGAAAGGAATAAAAAGAAATGATGCTTTGTCATTTATTCAGTTTCATCCACTCATTATCCAGTCACACCGCTGCACAAAGCGGCAAGTAAATTGCCGAAAGAATTATATTTTTGTCACGGGAAGCCCTGGACCGGATCGATTTGCTTGACGGGCCAGATCTGGCCCGCGGGCCTTGGTTTGCCGACCTCTGGTCTAGTGGTTAGGGCTCCTGCACATGTTTTGTCCTCAGCCTCGTCTTTTCCTGGTCTTGCCCCTTTCATCCTGTCAAATAAAATAAACTGCAGGGTTAGCAAAACACCCCACGAAGGGACATGGATTTCAACCTGGATAGACTCACACAGACAAAAGCAGCGATTAGGGAGATTTATTGACATGTGTATTAGTTTGGCGATCAGACCCCGGCGGTAGACATCGATGTATAAGTTAGTGTAGATGAACAGCTTGGAGTTAGGGATGTCTTCCCCCGGAGCCTGGACACTGGTGGTGGTATCAAGACCCGGATGATGCAGTAGGTAGAAGCCGTTGACGAAGAGGCGGAGATGGGGTGGAGGTGGGTCGCAGCGCAGCTGGGAAGCGAACGGACCTTGATTGCTGGGGCTTAAAAGCGGGACCGAGGGCGATGATTGGCTTCTACGAAGGTGCGGCTCTTACGCTGATGGCTGAGGTGGAGGTGTGGCCCTCTCAGGATCGATCATTGGCTGGAGGATATTTGTTATTGTTTGTGAAGGGAATATCCATCGCGACTTCAACAGGATTACATTTCTTTGATTGTGACTTAGCAGCTGCTGTTTCCCTGCCAGAATGTATGTGTGGGCAAATATTCAACATTGGGCAAAATTTGGGCAATCCATGACTTAGGCGCATTGAGTTGCCTTGTGTGTGAAATGTGCAGTATAAATTAACTAAATAAACTTGCCTTGCCTGCATGTGTTCTTCTCATTTGAAAAGAAACCAACTGTGACTAATATTTTAATTGACGTATTTGTCGGTCAATAAGTTTGTCTGATAGCGAGATAACTCCAAAGGTTACGGCTGGATGAGCATTGATAAAACTGAGAAAGATCAATAATGTATGCAGAATCTGAGCTTTAGGTCTGCAGGCTGCTCTCTCAGACCTGTAACCGTCATAATAAACAGACTTTATGTTTCATCTGTTCCTTGGGTCATTTTAGTTCATTCACAGCATCCACATTTTGGAGTCCAATCAAAGCTCGGATTGTGTATTTCACTTTTTCCTCACTGAGAAAATGAAAAATAAAGTTTTTTTTAAACAAGAAAAGGCTGCAGGGTGAACACTGCGCAGCCTATTGTACGAGGAAGTTTTTTTTATCCCTTTTTATGCCGATTCTGCGGAGGCTGTTGGTGCGTCATTCCTTTCCTGACTCACTTCCGTAACACTGTAACTGACATATCCTAACCCGCCCTTTGTATTATCAAAACCTCCCCTGTGCGCAGGTGTCAGATAGACGAGGAGGTCACCCACAAGGCCTGGCTGAACCGCTCCAACATCATGTTCACCGGGCGGGACAAGTGGACCCTGGACAAGAGGGTGACGCTGCTCAACAACAACAGCAGCGACTTCTCCATCCACATCAGCAAAGTGCAGGTGACCGACGAGGGGCCCTACACGTGCACCTTCCAGGCCAACAACAAGCCGCGCCTCACTCACGTCTACCTCATCGTGCAAGGTAAGGGGGACACGAGAGGACCACGGGAATTCATTTTGGAGAAACTGAAAGGGAACGAGAGGTGAACGCTTTGTCTGTGACCATTGTCCTGAAAGGCCCTATACCTGGATAACATTTATTTTGTATATACAGTGCCTTGTGAAAGTACTAATACACCTTGAACTTTTGCACATTTTGTCATGTTTACAACCATAAACATAAAGATTTTATTTTGAATGTTTTACTGTTAAGTTCACACACAAGTAGCAGACAACTGTGAAGTGAAAGTAATATGATACAAGATTCTGTGAAAAGTGGGGCGTGCAGAAGTATTCATACAGCATTTTATGAGTGCATTAAATTGCCTTTATAACATTCCTAATGACTGCAGAATGTTCACACCTTGCCCTAACCATTAAATAGAGGCCACCTGTGTGTGATCTACTCTCAGTATAATTCCAGCTGTTCTGTGAGGGCCTCAGAGCTATGGTTGGAGTGTATTGGTCACTAAACAACATCATGAAGGCCAAGGAGCACACCAGAGAGGTCAGGGATAAAGCTGTGGAGAAGTTTAAAGCAGCGTTAAGTTATACAAAGATTTCCCAAGATTTGAACATCTCACGGAGCACTGTTCAATCCATCATTCGGAAATGGAAAGAGTATAGCACCACTGCGAACTTACCAAGACACGGGTGTCCACCTAAACTAACAGACCGAACAAGGAGAGCACTGGTAAGAAATGCAACCAAGTGCCCCAAGATAACTCTGGAGGAGCTGCGACGTACTGCCGCTGAGCTGGGGGAATCTGTACATGGGACAACTATAAGTCGTACTCTACACAAATCTGGCCTTCATGGACGAGTGGCAAGAAGAAAGCCATTATTGAAAGGAGGCCATAAGAAATGCCGTTTGAAGTTTGCTAGAAGTCATATGGAGGACACAGCTACCATGTGGAAGAAGGTGCTTTGGTCAGATGAGACAAAAATTGAACTTTTTGGCCCAAATGTAAAACCTAACACTGCTCATCGTCCTGAGTGCACCATCCCCAGTGTCAAATATGGTGGGGGAGCATCATGCTATGGGGCTGCTTTTCCTCAGCGGGGACTGAGAAGATTGTAAGAATAGTGGGGAAGATGGATGGAGCCAAATACAGAGACATTTTGGAGGAAAACCTGCTGGAGTCAGCAAGAGAATTGAGGCTGGGGCGGAGATTCACCTTCCAGCAGGACAATGACCCTAAACACAAAGCTACATCTACAATGGAATGGTTTAAAAACAAACATATTAATGTGTTGGAATGGCCCAGTCAAAGTCCTGACCTAAATCCTATTGAAAATCTGTGGAAAGACCTGAAAACTGCTGTTCACAAACGCTCTCCTTCTAATTTGACAGAGCTTGAGTTGTTTTGTAAAGAGGAATGGGCTAAAATGTCAGTCTCTAGATGTGCAAACCTTGTAGAGTCATACCCCAAAAGATTGCTGCTGTTATTGCAGAAAAAGGGGGTTCCACAAAGTATTATTTCATGCTGTATGAATACTTATGTACGCCCACTTTTAGGTTTTCTATTTTTTGTAAAATACAGAATCATGTATCATTTGCTTTCACTTCACAGTTGTCTGTTACTTGTGTGTGAACTTTCAGTAAAACATTTTAAATAAAATCTTTATGTTTAGGGTTGTAGACATGACAAAATGTGCAAAGGTTCAAGGTGTATTAGTACTTTCGCAAAGGCACTGTAGGTCCTAGTATATAGGAAAGGCCGATATCGGCTATGGTGGAGACTTTCTGGGGTTTTTTGTATTGAAAAGTGCTCGGTCAGGGCTTTAACCCCTTAACTCACACCTTACCAAGCACATTTCAGAAATTTTACCCAAAATAAATATCTAAAAAGCTTCTCAAACAGAGAGCTTGCAGACTATAGGCCAGTGTAACGCCTCATTGAACGCTAAGACCTGCTAAACTCATCTAAGTTTCTTCCTTGTCTTTGTTATCACGGTATAGTCGTTTTCGCTGCTTTTTTGTCGCATTTATGGCCGTATTTAGTCACATCTATTGTTGCTTTTCATTGGCGTTTTTTTTGTCACATTAATTTTTGTCTTGTTTTGTTGCTTTCTTGTCATCACGTTTTCATTGCTTTTTTTGTAGCGTTTTGGCCACATTTAGTTTTTAGTGCAATGTAACTGGTTAAGCCACAAAAAAGTGACACAAAAGCAAAACACAACCAAAAAACTTGCCAATCATAACGAGAAAGAAGCTTAGATGGGTTTTGTTGGTCTTAGCTTTCAAATGAGGCGTTACACTGGCCTATAGTCTGTGAGCTCCAGTGAGAAGCTTTGGGACTTGGGAAAAGCTGGACTAGAGAAAATGCACTCGGTTAAGAGGTTAAAATGAGTTTGTACACCTACTTTATGTATTTTTTATATATTTTTATTAAAAATCTGTTTATAATTTCGGAACCATAAGAGATTAGACTACTTGTTTTGGAATCTGCTGATTTTTGCCTTCCAAACGCGCTCTCTGAAGTACCAACTACAACTAAACATTAATGTCCTGAATAAATCAGCCCTATGCCCCTCATATAGCAGCGCCCCCTGCTGCCACGTTTAGAAATATCATACACAGGAATATTGACATTTTAAAGAATTCCAGCATCAACCAATGATAATCCACAATAATCAGCATTGGCCTTAAGGGCCTGTCACAATTGGCGCACGGGCACTATACGATTGTTTGCGGCCTCAAAATATGAAGGTCGTGCGAACACTCTCTTTGGTGCACGGGCATCTGCACGAGCGACCGCTATTGACCGCATGAAAAGGTGTGAATCGCAGTTGGATCATCAGTCGCAGTTGAATGCACAAAATTCAGTGGCGGTCGATTGCGACTGAATATAGCCGCAGCAGGCCGCTATATACGGTCGCGAGAATGGTGAAAGATAAATCGTCTCAGTCACGCAGATGGTGAGATACTGGTGAGCGCCGGGATCAGTCTCGTAGAGGCTAGACGCTGTTTCCTCTTCCCCCGTTTGGTTTAGAGCGCGGATCGGGCCGTTTTTTTCTGTCCGAGCCCGGCCCTTGGAGGGGGCGGGGGTGGGGGTGATCGTAAACCCGCTGTTACCTCGCAGCGCAGGTGAATTCAATACTTGTCAAAACTTCTCTCAGTCCGTGCGCTTAGAGCGAACGCACACCGAGACACTTTGAAACAGTTTCACCACATTTCTACTGGCAGTGATGCGCGCGCTTCACAGAACCCATTAACCTGCTAAAAGAGCCACGTTTGCCCTCTCTCTTACACCACGGACTTACGTGTTTTATTTTATTTTTGATCAATATTTGGTATTTGGTAGGGACAGTGCAAGTTAATGAACAAGCCACACCGGATTGTAGCCTTGGGCTAATTTCCATCCATCGTCCCCCATGCGCACTCTCAAACACACTCTCATTCATCCTGGCCTATTATACATGTTTTTAGTGGTAGGGGAAACCGGAGTACCCGGAGGAAACCTACGCAGACACGGGGAGAACATGCAAACTCCACACAGAAAGGCCCCGTCGGGCCCTCGAACCCGGACCTTCTAGCTGTGAAGCACGAGCGCTAACCGCTGTACCACCGTGCCGCCATGTGTTTAAAGCGCTGCACGGTTTGAGAAAAGCCTTTGAAGTGAGGTTACGCAGCGCGTAATGTTGGCATGGCACATGGCGTGCTGCGCTCTACACCGCCACACAGAGTCCTGCACGGGTCCATTTTTGGAGACCAGCACCCATCCACTACAGCACCTACCCGCCTGTAAACCCGTGATTATATGAAGATTTAAATCTGCACCTGCCCGGACCCGTTAACATTCTACCCGTTACCCACCCGTGCCTGTGATAAATCACACAAATTAAAAGCATTATATTGAAGCACTTTATTTTTTTTCATCTGAACGAAACAACGTGACGCTAATGAAGGCTGAATGCAAACTGGTAATACATCGGTGCGGTTGATTCCTGTGTATTGTCAGTGGAAGTGCGTGCACATGTGCGGGTGATGAGTGTGCGTGGCGGCAGGGCCTTGGAGCTGTGGGAATCAGCGGCAATGCGCACCGCTGTTCAGAGCGGCGCGAGGAGGCCGGAGGAGTAAAAAACACAGATTCGCGAAAAATGTATTGATCATCTGAATTTGGAACATCATAACCACTCCCACTACATCATAGACACAAGTGAAACAGAGACACTGTCTGGAAAGAGGGAATCTTCATGTCAAGCAGCAGCGGTTGGAAATGCCTTTCCCGAGCCCAGGCATTCGGATCAGAGGAATCATACGCCTCAATAAACTTATGGAAACACGGGCGCGATCAAAATAAAGGACGCACTGGATTACAAACTTGTTTTTAAGTGGATTATATCATGACATGATCGCTGGACAGACAGGTAGGCTACTACACACTCCAAACCCACACATATTGAAATAATATCCAGAAGAGGGAGAGAGGAAAGAGGCGAGATTTGCCTCAAGTGTCAGAGAAATGTAGGCTCGTAAAACTATACTGTCACCAAAGTACAAATAATCAGGAAACCGTTTCATTCATATCTTAGAAGCAACAGCACGAGCTGTGTGGTTAATGTAGGTCCAGGTTAATGTAGGTTGTTTTAACGCGCTGATGTGTCCGAGTCCGACCCGAGCCCGAAAATAAATTCTAAATATTTGTCCGAGCCGGTTGTAGCACTCTAGTCCGCACCACTGTCAATGTCTGTGGCCCGTGAAACACTCACTCACCAGCCTCTCCTCACCCGCTCACCATTCGCTTTCTTCCATGCGCCACTCGCATTTGGACACTATCAAATCAACCGCATCCAGTCGCAGCCCGTACTCTATTGTGACTGTGACTGCGATTTCTTAAAAGTCCGCTTTGCGATCTTTGTGGCTGATGGCAATTTCAATTTTGGCGCAGAACAAATGGAGGACAAAGTCACTGCGGTCAATGCGCCAATTGTGACAGGCCCTTTAGAGAAACCCACATCGGTCAACCTCTATATACTTTTTGATATATTTCTATACAGTATATTTTTATGATTGAAACCTTTACTATAATAATAAATGTTTAACTATAGGCTGATTGAGAGATAAAAACTACATTAATTTGAATAACTTAAAATACTGGCCTATGTATCCACGCCAACCCCCTTCATATTGGTATCAGTATCGGACCCCAAAAATCCATATCGGTCGGGCCCTAGTGCACATATTTATTTAAAAAAATAATGAAACAGAC
Source organism: Neogobius melanostomus (assembly GCA_007210695.1). NCBI lineage: Eukaryota > Metazoa > Chordata > Actinopteri > Gobiiformes > Gobiidae > Neogobius > Neogobius melanostomus. The sequence continues at coordinate 757,126 of VHKM01000362.1, forward strand.
CTATTCCACATCATCATCTTTAGATTTAGCTGTCAACCAAGTTGTCCATGAACGTCTACAGAAAATGTAAAGTTTATCGTTTCTATTTCAGTGGTTGGATAAACAGCCGACCAGCCGATGTTTTCAGTGCAACATCAAAACAGTGCACAGTTAACTAAATGTGCACATTAATGCCTCATTTTCATGCCTCATTCTCATATCAAACTGGGGATCTCTAATCCATGTTACTATCAGCTGCTGTGAGAATTGACAATTGTTTACACATGGTAGCCTGGGAAGCTAATCTAGAATACCTCATTAGTCCCAATCCTGAATGCTGTGGCACGGTTGCCTGCTGCTCTGTGATGACCTGGTGGTGTGCATGTCCTGTGGAGACCTCTCCAAACTCTTGGACAAACTTGGACAACTTTGACAAAAACATGCTGCATTTTACCCCCTGCCCTCACAGGATTCATCTGTACTTTTATCTTTAAAATTCGAAATTTACTTCAGCGTATTCAAATCTACCTCTGCCTCCCACTCAAAGTGCCTGTGAGTGACCGTCTTGCTGCATTCAAGTGCCACCTTTTAAGCCTTTTCATTTTTCATTTGTGCAGTTTATTCACTAATTCAAGTTATACAGTTATTGAGGCTCAAAAGGAATACGCTGAAGCAAGAAAGCTTAAGTGCTCCTACCCCGCAATCAATGTAATAAACATTTCACAATGACAGTAAATCATGAGGATTATATCCACACCAAAATATTAGGGCTGTCAAAGTTAAAGCTTTAAAGCAGTACTAAGTAACTTGTTTACCTTAATAAATCCTTTTTGTAGTCCCTCTGGGGGTAATACAAGTGTTAATGGGATGATTGAGGGGTCTTTCATCTCCCCCTGGTGTCTCTGGCCAGAAAACCACAATTGCAACTTGACTGCCTCCGGGTCGGAGCAGCAATACACACTAATGAAATCACGAAGATGAAGCTAACAGGCTAACGGGCAAAGCTAACTGCGGGCTAGCACCACTTAAACAGTATTACAGCCAACTTTGAGTGAAAGAAATGATCTCCATTGTGTAATTGAATGTACAATATCCCTCTCTCCTTTTGTCTTTTCTGTCAGCGTAGTATTGACTCTCACGGACAATTAATAAGTTAAAAAAAAACGCAACATGCTACAACACCTGCAGTGGCGCTTATGACCTCTAGGGTGCACGAGTTACTTAGTACTTAGTACTTATCACGTTAACTCGCGATTAATCGGAAATATAATTAGTGCATTAATCATGAACTAATCGCATATGTTTTGATCAAATACACTCCTGTTTCTGAGCAAACACATGACCAGAAAGGCAAAGCACTTGTATTAAGTACATATTTTGAGCCAAGGGGTCTCCAACCTTTTTACATGATGAGTTACTTTTACATAACAAAAGCGACGGAGAGCTCCTAATGCATCAAAGAGACTTGTCTATTTTAACAAAAATGGCTGGAATTTTGCCCTTATACTCTACTTTATGTGTCTAAACGTTTGCAGATTCTGTTAGAAATGTTCAGCACCAAAGAAAATGTCAGGACTTAGGACTTATAAAGCTCATGTAGAAAGCCTTGAAGCCCTGAAGATCGCTGTTATAAAGCCGTTCGGCTTTTCCCATAGAATGATGAAACGGTGAATAAGTGGTCAATGAAATGTGAGCAACTGCTTTAAATTTCAGTGTTTTATGTCGGCCAAGTATTAATATTGAATATAATTATTAGGGCTAGGACTATTTCGATTAATTACGATTAATTAATTACATAATGTTTAGTGTGATTAAAAATATTAATCAAAAATAATCACACTTTACTTTAGGGACGAACACCGCGTAAAGCCAAAAACAATTTTTACTGTCAAACTTGTTCCTTCACACAGTTAAGTGGACATAAACTCAGGCCGGACAAATAAATCAAACTGCTATTGTCTTTGATATGTTTGAAATGATCACACAGGCCTCACATCTCCACTTCAAATGAGTTAAAATATAGGAAAATACAAAGAAGCATCTAAAATACACCTCTAAATAATAAATACAAACCCTAAATAAATTACGCTAAAATGTGATTAATTGCGATTAATTAATTACAAAGGTCATAATTAACTCGATTAAAATTTTTATCAAGTCCCTCCACTAATATTTATTTTAATTTATTTATTTAATATGGACATAGCAATTACATTGGACGAAACAGATGCATTGTTTAAAGTGATATAGCACATGTGCTAATTTTCAACACCTGTCCATAGAGGGCTTTTAGGTTACAAAGATAAAACACACTAGAAATGCAGCAATGGCTGCGCCATTGCGATTGACTGCGGAACTGCGGGAATCGAATGCAGAAATTGCATAAATTTGCATAAATTGGTTAATTTGCATAATCTAATGTTCATAAACTGGTGAAATTGCATAAACTGGTAAAATTGCAGAAAAACTGTAAAATGCATAAATTGGTTAATTTGCATAATCTAATTTGCATAAACCGGTAAAATGCATGAACAGTTTAAATTGCACAAACTGTTATGTTGCATAAACTGGTTAAATTGCAAAAAAAACGGTCAAATGCATTAATTGGTTAATTTGCATAAATTATATAAACTGCATTAACTGTTTAAATTTCATAAATCCTAAATGGCATAAATTGTTATGTTGCATAAACTGGTTAAAATGCGTAAACTGGTTAAAATGCGTAAACTGGTTAAATTCCATAAAGTGGTTAATTTGCATAAATTGTTTATATTGCATAAACTTTTTAATTCCATAAACTGGTCAAACTGTTGAAATCGCCTAAATGCTGAAGATGCAGAAGCTGCACAAATGGCTGAAACACATGGAGAGCCAGAAATCCTATTAAAATACATTGGCTGGATTCGCCATACACACTAATGGAGCAGAGACCACATACACACCAATGCAAAAGTTCAAATTCCTGTAGAAAAAAACTGGAAAACTGCAGAAGGCCAATTTTTTCTCAAATCCCACAAGTTGCGGAAGCTGAACATGCACAAGTTGCAGAAATTGCAGAAATTGCGGAAAAAAATGCGGAAAAGCATGAATTTGCGGGAGCCCCATTATGCGTCAATGGGAAAAATGTGCGGTATTTCGTCCGATTGCGGAAAAACCGTAAATCGCAGAAGTCCCAAAAGTAATAGCAGGATTCTCCTCAACATGCGGAACGTTTTGATGCATAACTTGCAGAAATTGCACAAAGCATGAAAGTGCTGAAAGGTGCAGAAAATCAGGAAAAATGTGCCGGAATAATAATAACTAGAAATGCAGCAATGGCTGCGCCATTGCGATTGACTGCGGAACTGCGGTAATCAAATGCAAAAATTGCATAAATTGCATAAATTGGTTAATTTGCATAATCTAATGTTCATAAACTGGTTAAATTGCAAAAAACTGTAAAATGCATAAATTGGTTAATTTGCATAATCTAATTTGCATAAACCGGTAAAATGCATGAACAGTTTAAATTGCACAAACTGTTATGTTGCATAAACTGGTTAAATTGCAAAAAAAACGGTAAAATGCATTAATTGGTTAATTTGCATAAATTATATAAACTGCATTAACTGTTTAAATTTCATAAATCCTAAATGGCATGAATTGTTATGTTGCATAAACTGGTTAAAATGCGTAAACTGGTTAAATTCCATAAAGTGGTTAATTTGCATAAATTGTTTATATTGCATAAACTTTTTAAATTCCATAAACTGGTCAAACTGTTGAAATCGCCTAAATGCTGAAATTGCAGAAGCTGCACAAATGGCTGAAACACTTGGAGTGCCAGAAATCCTATTAAATGCATTGGCTGGATTCGCCATACACACTAATGGGGCAGAGACCACATACACACCAATGCAAAAATTTCAAATTCCCGTAGAAAAACACTGGAAAACTGCAGAAGGCCAATTTTTTCTCAAAACCCACAAGTTGCGGAAGCTGAACATGCACAAATTGCAGAAATTGCAGAAATTGCGGAAAAAAATGCGGAAAAGCATGAATTTGCGGTAGCCCCATTATGCGTCAATGGGAAAAATGTTCGGTATTTCGTCCGATTGCGGAAAAAACCGTAAATCGCAGAAGTCCGAAAAGTAATAGCAGGATTCTCCTCAACATGCGGAACGTTTTGATGCATAACTTGCAGAAATTGCACAAAGCATGAAAGTGCTGAAAGGTGCAGAAAATCAGGAAAAATGTGCGGGAATAATAACTAGAAATGCAGCAATGGCTGCGCCATTGCGATTGACTGCGGAACTGCGGGAATCGAATGCAGAAATGGCATAAATTGCAGAAATTGGTTAATTTGCATAATCTAATGTTCATAAACTGGATGAATTGCATAAACTGGTTAAATTGCAGAAAAACTGTAAAGTGCATAAATTTGTTAATTTGCATAATCTAATTTGCATAAACCGGTAAAATGCATGAACAGTTCAAATTGCACAAACTGTTATGTTGCATAAACTGGTTAAATTGCAAAAAAACGGTAAAATGCATTAATTGGTTAATTTGCATAAATTATATAAACTGCATTAACTGTTTAAATTTCATAAATCCTAAGTGGCATAAATTGTTATGCTGCATAAACTGGTTAAAATGCGTAAACTGGTTAAAATGCGTAAACTGTTTAAATTCCATAAAGTGGTTAATTTGCATAAATTGTTTATATTGCATAAACTTCTTAAATTCCATAAACTGGTCAAACTGTTGAAATCGTCTAAATGCTGAAATTGCAGAAGCTGCACAAATGGCTGAAACACTTGGAGAGCCAGAAATCCCATTGGCTGGATTTGCCATACACACTAATGGGGCAGAGACCACATACACACCAATGCAAAAATTTCAAATTCCTGTAGAAAAAAACTGGAAAACTGCAGAAGGCCAATTTTTTCTCAAAACCCACAAGTTGCGGAAGCTGAACATGCACAAAGTTCAGAAATTGCAGAAATTGCGGAAAAAAATGCGGAAAAGCATGAATTTGCGGGAGCCCCATTATGCGTCAATGGGAAAAATGTGCGGTATTTCGTCCGATTGCGGAAAAACCGTAAATTGCAGAAGTCCGAAAAGTAATAGCAGGATTCTCCTCAACATGCGGAACGTTTTGATGCATAACTTGCAGAAATTGCACAAAGCATGAAAGTGCTGAAAGGTGCAGAAAATCAGGAAAAATGTGCGGGAATAATAATAATAATAATAATAATAAAGAAACGAAAACCAATAATTGACTGCGGAAAGTTCCGCAGTCAATCAATAATAATAATAAAGAAACGAAAACCAATAATTGACTGCGGAAAATTCCGCAGTCAATCAATAATAAAGAAACGCAAACCAATAATTGACTGCGGAAAATTCCGCAGTCAATCAATTATTAAACAAGGTTACAATAAAACACGTTATTAAACAAGACATGGCCCATTTTACACATGGGAACAAGTTTGGCCCGATTTGAGCCACTGTTTGAGCTCTCTGGTAAAGATGTTGATATTAGTCTGCAGTTTCAGTGCAGTCGGGAGAGAGTTCCACAGTGTAGCCCTTCTGAAGACTGTCCAAAAGATTTTCTAAACTTTGTGAGCACACAATCCCCGCTAACTGAGGCTCTGGTGGGAGGTCTGAGAGAGCCCTGACACCTCACCATGAGGCCAGAGAACAGTGGCGACACACAGTTGTTCAGACATTTAAAAGTCAATTTCATTATACTAAAATGTACAAAGTTTTCAAAAGTAAAAAGCTTGTGCTTTTGTATGATATCACAATGATGCCATTTCATAGGTTTCTTGTCGAATATCTTAATTACCTGTTTATACAGAGAAGTGACTGGTTTCAGAGTGGATGCCGATGTTTGTGACCATGCTGTAATGCAGTATGACAGATGTGAAAAAAACATTGGATGTATATATAATAAAGCCACGTGGTGTGATAACGCTCTTCTTATAAAACAAAAACAGTTCAGATTTGATTTGACTTAATAATTAATCATTATGAAAGAGAAATTAACCGTGAATAATCGAATTTCACAAGTGAGATTATAGATAGATTATAGACAGCACTACAAAATATTCTCCACTTGGGGAGAAAAATTGTCACAATGGCATCTACATCAAAGACACTGAATATACTCACCTGCATACATTCCCCGTAGGAAGTAATACTAATTACAGTTGTAACAACAGCACATCATCATAGGCAAGGTATTTATACCGTGTATTTCGTACACAAGACAACTCAATGCGCCTCACAAAAGAAGATATTTGAAATTACAATAAGGTTAAGGCAAAGCACATATATAGAAACATCAAGACATGGGAAATACACGATGACTGGCCATTGACCAAGGTGTGGGGCTGAAAAATGTGTTGAACGGGGCGTGGTTAGGGAGGGGTATGTGTGTGCGGTTATTTACAGTCAGTGTTATGCAAAATATGACCTAGAGAGCTCAGTCCTTATCAGGTTTAGCTCTGTGGCTTGGCCTTGAAGGAAGTGTTGACGTTGTAGAAGAGATAAGGGGTCTAGCTGCTTCAAACCTCCTCTCAGGAGGAAGAGAATTATTCCAGTAACAGCTCATACATTTATAATGAATTAGCTTTTTCTTGGTCTCAGCTCAGAGCAGGTAGTTCCCTTCACAGTTCATCCCTTTTCCTCCCAGAAATATAGTCGATCTATTGTCCATCTCCACAGCGAGCTGCCTGGTCGTACATAACAGTCCATCGTTGTGCGTTACTTTCCGGTGTAATTCCATCACTCGGTCACTCCCTGCTCCAAAGTGCTCGTTAATTTTAACGGACAGCAGCGTGGTCCCATTGCAAGCTGCTGTCAATCCAAATTTCCGATATAATCCAGGGCAGTCCATCCAATAAGCAGGTACCCTGTTATCAAGAGTCCAAATAAGTAAATATCTTTGATGTCTCCAACCGACAGGACCGCGAGGCAAACCGAGCTGTGAAAATCCAGTCAGGGAAGACGACCTCCTCTGTGGCCTCACTTTGTGAAAAAAACGTATCAATTGCACTGAGATTCCAGTTAATCAATTCCATAGTTTAGCGGTTTGGGAGGACAGCAAGCAGGTGGTCCAAGAGGAAAAATAAATGACACAGGCAGGAAAAAGCACTAAAGGAGAAGTGAGAAAACACGTACGCACTCGACAGAGACAGGAAGAGAAGGGTTTGATAAAAGAATGGATTTATCATGCAGTTTAAAAATAAATTGATCAGTCCTTTTTTTTTGTTTTACGTAATGATGACAGTATTGTTCAGATAGGAGTATTGTAAACCACGTAGTAAGCCAAAAAATTAAAGTACTGTACCGCAATATGAGCATACAGCCTGTAGCCATTTATGCAGTTTTTGACACGTTATGAAAACACGAAGAACTGTCATCCTTGATAAGCCCCCACAACTAAATGCCGCGACCTTTCATCTAAAAATCTAAGAAAAATACGTCGCTCACCTGGGTAATACCAGACCTAAAAGGCGAAAGCTGTGATCCCTTTATTGTTAATCATCGCCACCCACCACTCAATCAATGGCTATTTCAGTTGAATATTTAATCTCCAAAGTTTGCAGAAGTTGAAGCAAAATCCAATTATCTCTTGGCTGAGTGCACCACACCTTAAGAAGGAAGTCAGCACTGATCTTTAGCACCTTTCGCATTAAGAGGATATAATTGAAGAAATAACTAATGCTGTAGATAACAAGAAATATGCCATAGGGTTATTTATTGACCTGAGTAAAGCGTTTGATACAATAAACTATGATATACTAATTAATAAACTAGAACATTATGGATTAGGGGGGTAGCTCTACAGTGGGTTACCAGTTATTTAAAAAATAGAAAACAATGTGTGAAAATAGGTGATTATCAGTCGAGTTGTCGACAAATTGTGTGTGGTTTACCTCAAGGTTCCATTCTGGGCCCAAAATTGTTTAATATGTACATCAACGACATTTGTAAAACGTCTCAAGTACTTAAATTTATCTTGTTTGCTGACGATACAAATATTTTTGCATCAGGTGACGACTTACAGCAACTGTGTCGGATTGTTAACTTGGAACTCAAAAGTGTCAATAAGTGGTTCAAACAAATAAATGATCTCTAAATCTGAGTAAAAGCAAAATGATGATATTTGGCAACTGTAATTCCAATGCTCAGGAAGCAATTCAGATAGAGGGTGTTGTCATAGAGCGAGTGCATGAAATCAAATTCCTTGGTGTTATTATAGATGACAGAATTACTTGGAAAGCTCATATTAAATATATATCTACGAAAATTTCTAGAAGCATTTCAGTAATAGCAAAAGCAAAGCACATTTTAAACATCAAAGCTCTACATATCTTATACTGTTCTCTGATTTTGCCATATTTATATTATTGTACTGTGGTTTGGGGTAGTACTTATAAAAACACATTAAAACCAATAGTATTGTTGCAAAAAAGAGCTATCCGAGTAATTCATAAAGTTGGGTTTTTGGACCACACAAACTCATTATTTTTAAAATCAAAGATCATGAAGTTCTGTGACATTGTTGAGTTCCAAACTGTACAGATGTTATACAAAGCAAGATACAAACTGTTGCCAGGCCAAATACAAAGAAGGTTCCAAGAACGTACTGGTTGTTATGAATTACGTGACGAATTAAACTTTAGGACTCAGAAACATAGCTCAACTTTGAAAAGTTTTAGCCCAACAGTTAATGGTGTACAATTGTGGAATAAACTGGAAATGGAGTTGAAACGAAGTCCAAATATCAACCTGTTCAAATATAAATACAAACAAAAGACTTTTGAAATATACAGAGAACAAGAAATGTGTTACCACTAGGAGGCGCAGTAGGATCAATTATCTATAATCAAGGAAGAGTGTTGCTGCTTGGAACGGTTGTCATTCTATTGCTCAAATTTACAAATTGAGAATTAGGGTAGGCAAGTTATGAATCTGTTGAGAGGGACCCTCCCAACGGGCTCAAAACCTTGTCTTTTAATGCACCACTCAGCATAGGAACATCATCTACAAAATCAGCTGTTAGGGCAGCTGGGTGGGGGTTTGTTGAGGGGGAGTTACTGCCCTCTTCAACTGGCCCGTTCTACACCCTGGCTTTTTAATGCACCTCATTATGCAGGGCTTACATCATACTTCACATATAACTCAATTAAACAAATATAATAATGATAAATAAACCCGAATTAAATTATATTAAGGATGGTATTGACAACTGGGAAGTAGCAAGATCTCAGAATATAATATGTATTAATGCACCTTTAATAATGATAATTAATGATAATAAACCCAAATTAAATTATATTGAGGATAGTAATGACAACTGGGAAGTAGCAAGATCTCAGAGTATAATATGTATGAATGCACCTTTATAACATAAAAGTAGCACATTCTTTTGTTCTTTATTTTGCTGTTGTTTTTGTCTTATTCTTCATCATTTATTGTTACTTTGCCCTATGTTCCTTTGTTTATGATTTGCTACCTTGTAAATATTAAATGTAATGTTACTATTTTATTTTGGGTGGGCGCTTATAAGCCTTTGGCTTCAGCCCACTCCCTTTGAGCAGGTTAACTGCTCAAACAAATAAATAAACTAAAACTAAACTAAGAGGACGAGACGATTTTTCCATACGCTGATTATTACTATAGCAGAGGAAGCCGGGGAAAAAGGTGAACCAATGCTACAACAGGCAGTCCTCAATGAAAACATCTGCTTAATGGTTTTAATTACATCCAGTATATCATCATTAAACCCAGGCACAGCGCTGAATGGGAGTGATTGAGGTTCGACATCGGGGGAAGCAATTTGGAGGGTTTTGGTCTTCCCTTTCACGGAAACTAGGCTCATGCGCGTGGCCCCAAATGAATCATCAACACCGGCGTGGTTTGTGATTGAGATGGTTTCTGATTTCTTTTTTTTTTCTTTTTTTTTTTTTAAAGGTGTCGAAAAAAATTGTTGAGCAGCTCGATAAAGATCTCCAGTTCTTGTCATTGCCGCAACAGATGTTCACCCATCGAGCGGCTGACAGTTAGCAGCCGTTCAAAGCTGGAGAGTCGAAATCCAAATTCAAAACAGATTTTCATTTGTGCCACATTTTCTCTCATCGATGCTGTTCTTTCACGGCACTGCTGCCTTTCAGACCTCACCAATAGAGGTTTGAGTTTTCTTTCTCAAAGTCTGCGCGCAAGTTGTGAGAGCAAAAAGAAAAAGAATGGGGACAAAATTACGCGCGTGCAGGCAAACTAGTGCACCCAAGGAGCCTTGTGTATGTGAAGGTGAAAAACCTTTCTCAACGGGTTTAAATTGGCGGATTTTCACCGGATCTTGCAGCTCGAGGAATATGCTATTTGTCAGAAAGGTTGCCAGAACTTGCCAGACTTGTTATCTTGTCATCTTGTTAGCAAACTCAGAAAAGTAAAAAAAATCTCTACGGTAACGTGGCTCTATTTTAGTCAAAACTGAAATAAAGTCCAATAAATTCCACTTTTAAATGGTGTAACAAAAGAAGAATGCTAGAAATCAATATATCCACTTGGAGAACGATGCATTTCTTTTTAATAATGTTTTGAAATGACTGGAAGACGTCTTGGATGGAATAGGTTCAGGCCTTCTCCAGTTCTGTTTGTTTTTAGCGTTAGTCTCCAGACTTCACTTCCACTTGGCCTGTTATTTCTCTCAAATGATTGAAATGTGTTATCCCCCAGCCTCCTCATTCACTCTCACTTGACCTCACTCTGTGGACCTGAGCCTGGCCGTTGTCCAAGTTGTACCTACTGGCATGCAGCAGCATAAAGGCCCATAATAATGAGGAATCAATATCTTTTAAGGTGTTTAAAATGGGTGCTCATGACCACGAAAACAGACCTTACGAACCAAGAAACTAAACTTCAACTCAACGCTGCTTGTAAAACCCCACCAACTGTTTCTAAAGTATGGTTGAAGTGCAGCAAATTCACACATTTGAGGAACTTCCATCCTCAGTATTCCAAGCTAATTAGAGATCTGTTATGATTGGATATCTTCAGCAAAAAAGTGTTGTTGAAGGTGTGTCCAAACCCCTGTACCTCACAGTTGTGTAATCCATCAAACTCCTCTGTGTTTTAAAGTCTGGACGCCTTTTCCGGGCTGATTCTGATCGTCACTTGCTTCCTCGGTGGAGTTAACATGTCTGATGATTGTTTTTACCTCAATTTTGAAATGAACGGCCACTGTCTGACTGCTTCAATAGTTTTAAACCCCAGGGGGACCTGTCCTTTTAAACTGTTTGTGGCATCCCATGTGTTGTTTTTTTACCACGGAGGGATGAGTTTCGCTGGTCCCTGTTGTGTGTTGAGCCCATTACAAAACCACCAAGGCTCAGGTGTCCAAAGTAGTTTAACAAAGCATTAAATCGATACTTTAACGTTTCCAACAGTTCCCCTATCCACCAATGAACTTGTTCTTGATGTAGTGAAGGGGATACACCTACTCCTCCGAGCCATATTGTTTCTTTATCGTTATCCTTATTAATCATGGCTGCAGTGACCCAGGACATTAGCAGTTGATGGATAAGCAGGCATTTAGTTCTGGCACTGCACTCAAGCCTATTTGTTCATTCTCTGCTCAACTCATCTTTATAAAGTTAAACTTTGGCGGGTCAGATAGATGAGGAGACAGTGAAGGGGAGGGAGGCACACAAGGGGGCTGTCCAATTTGTTGATGGGCTAAATGATTGACAGGAAATGACCAAGACGCGGTTCGCTCGTCAAGCTAGCAGCGGCGTGACAGAGTTTGACAGATCAGGAGGGATGTGGTGGAGCGAGGCTGCTACCGGGATGGATGGAAGACCACAGTGTACTGCGTATTGTTTTGTTGTGGTTGTGGCGAGGGGTCACACATTCACCCTTTGCCTGTTTGGAATGTGTTCAGGGTAATTTCTGCCCAGGATAGTTTCAGTTCTGATGTTGTTCAAAGTCTGGCTGTTCCAGTACAGAACACAAACATCTACGGCTCTCACCGTACTGACTGAGAGAAACTTTTAACTGGCTATATTGATCACAATCTGTTGCAACGGAGAAAACCCACCCTCGGCTTTAGGCTCGCAGGTGGCGGAGGCAATGTCAGATGCTCGCTAACGGAAAACCAAACAAACACTCTACCCACGGGGGCTCAGACTTGGCATGGGCGTCCACAAAGCTCACTTCCAAGTCCCCTTCAGGTTCATCTCTCGCTCTCGGAATAATTACAGCCCCGAGTCAGTGTGCCAAACCGTGACATTTCTCTAGTCTGGCTGGGTGTTATCGCAGCAAGAAGAAATGTCCCGCAAGATAGAGATAAAATGGAAGTAGATGTTCCACTGTTGGGGCATTAGGAACGAGAGGTCGTTTGAATTAGGAAGAAGGTTTTCAGAGATGTATGTCATTCCCAAAAAAACACGTTCCGGCGTTCCAGAGTCTGGGGCTGACCACTGAGAAGGCCTCTGGTTTTAAGCCTCATCTCAGGTAACCTAGATTATTTGTGCCTCGGGGAATGGTACACAGGAAAACATAAATGCTTCTAGTAAGGTCCTGTACATTATGGTTCCTGACAAGACGAGCTCCAAACAAGCAATGGATAGAAGTGGCACTCTTGAGTAAACTACACGCTGCACAGCAGAACAGTAATGGTCTATTACAATGTCATTTCTGCCATTTGAGATTTCATTAACTTCCATTAAGCATATAAATAGAAATCCATGTTGAAATCCATTATGTCTGTCCTTCCTCACAGCCTAGCACTCATAATCTTCATTCAATAAATACTGTACCTAATTTGAGAGAAATATTAAAATACAGTGCCTAAGAACCAAAGGATGCATGCAACTCTTCCATTGGTCTTTCTCATGTGACATTCAGCAAATCATCTTCATCCACGTTCTGGAACTATATGCTTAGGACATAAAGGTTTTTCTCAATCTTAAAAATGTAGCTACATTCACAAATGTGGCATCACGTTGCACGCCTCATAGCCATTAGCAATCTTTTAGGCTATGAACCTTGAAAGAAAGAAGAAGAATAAAATTTCCGGGAGAGGCCCTTGTACCAACGCTTGTATTATTCAAACCCACGCTGATGTAAGAAGTAGAATATTAAATGGCCAATTGCCGCAATTTGGACTTGTGTGCATTTCAAACAGAAGGTCAGGCAGACGGGTGCAGTTCACTGAGCATTACTGTTCACATCATTAATCCGATTATTGCCTGTCGGTGCGAGGTACAGCAATTTGTCCGCACTCTAACATGTTCTAAGACTGCTGAAATGGTCACTAATGTTAGCGGATATTTTACTTGAGCTGCCTGATTATGATAACATTTAAAACCTTTTGCTAAAGCCAATAAAGCAACTCTACATTGTTGTCGGCAATACAATGGTCACTCGTTTCATAGTGATTGGTGGTAATTTTTGTTATCTCTTGTGTCCCAGTGCCAGCCCGGATCGTCAACATCTCCAAAGACGTGTCCGTGAATGAGGGAGAGAACGTCAACCTCTTCTGTCTGGCAGTGGGGCGACCAGAGCCCACAGTCACCTGGAAGGTCCACAAATGTAAGCCAAACCCATGTTCTCAACCTGTCTATAACCAGTATGTTTTTAGCCTGTAATAACAGATAATAAGAAAGATAATGTAACTGTACATTTTCAAAGTTGCTTGATGGTACGGGCATATTCCATGATGGATTCATCGGGCTCATATTGTGAAAGAGTGTTTTGGGGAGCATGGATTGGCCGCCACAGAGTCTGGATCTTAACCCCATTGAGAACCTTTGTGATGTGCTGGTGATCTTGGTGAAAACTTAATGCAACACTGGATTGTTTGACATTGTAGAAGCTTATTGAATCAATGCCACAGTGAATGCAAGCTGTAATCAAAGCTGAAGGGCGTTCAACCCGTTGGTCTGGGATTTGAACCCAAGATCATATATGGCTTAGATCTTCTTGCTGTTATGCTCATTTGTAATGTTTGTACTGCTTTATTTTAAGGTTGTTGTATTGATAAGGTATTAATAAGCATTAGTAATCTGTTTAAGGTTAGGGTTAAGGTTAGGATTATAGGGTAGGACATGAATAAGCATATTATGGCCTATTAGTATGTTAATAAATTGAGTAGCAATTTATAGCCTTATTATTATAGCCTTACTTAGCCTTAATAAATGACAACACTTAAATGTTAATTAAATATCTTAAGGCTTAATAAGGTGTAGTTATAATAAAGTGTTACCAATAATAGTATAGAAAGCAGCTTATTTAATACCTATACAAGCATTAGTTACCCATGCTTAATACCTCATTAATATTTAATGAGGAAATTCAAAGATTCAAAGATTTTATTTGTCAATTCATTTCACAATGAATCGAAATAGTTAATTCTCTCGTCCTTGTTGTAGAGCCGGGGGTGGGGAGTAAGGGGGGGAAGCACAGGGAGGGCAGGCAAGGGAGGGTGTTCAGCTTCCCGATGGCCTTGTGTATGAAACTGTTCTTCAGTCGACTGGAACTGGCCCGTGTATTCCGCAGTCCCCTCCCTGTAAGCATTACCTTGAAGAGACTGTGTGATGGGTGCGTAGGGTCCCTGGTGATTCTGACGGCTTTGCGGGTGAGACGGGTGGAGTACATGTCCTTAATAGTGGGGAGAGGGGCTCCACAGATCCTCTCTGCTGCTCTCATGATGCGCTGGAGGCTCCTTCAGCAGGAGGCAGTGCTGGCGCCGTGCCACACAGTGATGGAGCTGGTCAGGATGCTCTCTATAGTCCCTCTGTAGAAGTTGCACATAATGGAGGCTGAGACTCTGGCTCTTATCAGCTTGCAGAGAAAGAAGAGATGCTGATTACTTTTCTTTACAATTGATGTAGTGTGCATGGTCCAGGAAAGGTTCTCTGTGATGTGCACACCCAGGAACATAGTGTTGATTGTTAGAGGAGCATGCTGTTCCTGCGCTCTTCGAAAGTCCACCACAATCTCTTTTGTCTTCTCCACATTTAGAGAGAGATTGCTCTGTGTGCACCACATGGCCAGACTGCTCACCTCACTCCTGTAGTTTGACTCATCTCTGTTGCTGATGAGACCCACCACTGTTGTGTCGTCTGCAAACTTAATGAAGAGGTTTGAGTTGTACTTTGGAGTCCAGTCATGCGTCAGCAGAGTGAACAGGAGGGGGCTTAGCACACAGCCTTGGGGAGCCCCTGTCTTTAGTGTGATGGTTCCGGAGGACTTTCCGCCGACACGTACAGCCTGTGGTCTCCCCGTCAGAAAGTCCAGCAGCCAGTTCCACAGTGATGTGTTGATCCCCAGGTGGAGCACACCTTAATATAAAGCGTTACCATGCTGTTTATTATTTTACTTTCATACTGGTAGCAGAAGTAACATAAGAAGAGGTAAACATTCCAAACTATACTTAAGGACCATAAACGAGTCCCATTTCTATCCTTGAGATATGGAATATGTGTTGGACCACAAAAAAAATGCAACATTTTTACAAATTTGAATGCGTCTGACAGGTTATGATTGTTTGTCAATCGGATCAGAGCAAAAGTGCATCCCTTGTGGGGTTTTCCCAGCCTGCGGTGCTCAGTATGCTGCTCTACGGAGGGATGAACTAATTGTCTGCCCCATCTGTGATCCTGTTGCATTCCTTGTCTGTCTCTCTCCCTCC
This sequence comes from Neogobius melanostomus, assembly GCA_007210695.1. NCBI lineage: Eukaryota > Metazoa > Chordata > Actinopteri > Gobiiformes > Gobiidae > Neogobius > Neogobius melanostomus. Next base: position 772,796 of record VHKM01000362.1, read on the forward strand.
GCTTCCCCTCAGTAAAAAGGCTTATCAGCATTCCGCTCATGTATATGTCTTTATCCCTCCTTCTTGTGTCATCATTCCCGGGAGCCAGCTGCTTCATCTGCCCCCTCTCTCTCACTCATCCTCCCATCTTTTCCCCACGTCCCCACGTTTCGTCCCAAACAGCCACACATTACAGCTAATTATCCCCAGCACGCCACCAGTAATCAACGGCATCTGTCTTCATCCGCCCCGTCAACTAGCGTCACAGCGCCGGCGCGTGCGAAAGGTTTTGTCGTCAAATTAGCTCTATTTTTGGCCCGATGGAGAGCGCGGCGCGGAGGTGGTCGCCGCGCTGCTTGATGGATGAAGTGCGGACAGCGTGATAGGATCAGCGTGCTATTTAATGGTACCCTTGTCAGAGCTAATGTCCAAAGTCAGTCACGGCGCGGCAACTTGGCCTCCAGAGATGATATGATTTGAGGCTTTGTTTAAGCGGTAATGTGCCACTGTGTCATCTGTTTGGCACACAGACGGTATAACGCTACACTTAGGCTGTGAAAGGTGGAGTGTCTGATAGCAATTAGCGTTAGCCGCAACTGATGGCTGGACAATAAAGCGGAGGGAAGCGTTAGCAAACTTTCACATACTCTTTTATCATCTATCATGGGCAAATAAACAAACATTTTGAGGATACAGCTCAAGCCTGTTTTGACATTTTTTATTTAATCAGTAACAAAAGACTGTCCACCACAGTAACAGCTGTATTGAGTCTCTAATGAGTGGTTATGGTTTGCACGAGATCGTGGAAGTTTGGTGAAAATGAAAAGTAATTTCGCAAAGACTGTGGAGAACTTTTCTAATTTCTTCAGTTAGCCTTGACTTTAGCAACATGAGCAGTAGAATTAGCCATCCAGAAAAGCCACCGATAAACCGTGTGGACTGTTTGTAAAAAGCTGGTTTGTTTTCTTTACTCCATAACTTTAGCAAAAATAGAAAATGCGAGGCATGGCAGGTGAAGTATTGATTTTTCAGGCAGTGGTCGAAGTGGAGATTTTTAGCGAGTTTCCTCCGTAAACATCTTAGTTTTCATGCCATAGAGCAGGGGTTCCCAAACTTTTTGGCCGGGACCCCAAAATTGACACGTAAACATCTCGGGACCTCCATTGTATAAAGTTATTGCCTCTTACACTACTTTAGGAAAGAAAAACATTTTATAATCAAGTTAATATGTATCTAAACAGTTTATTTTGATCAACTGAATGAATTTACAGTAAAACATGTACTAAGAACAGCAGCATTTTTTTTGTTTCATCTTGAAATCATCTGGGGACCCCCACCCAAGGCCTCGCGACCCCCCGAGGGGTCCCGACCCCCACTTTGGGAACCACTGCCATAGAGCAGGGGTTCCCAAACTTTTTTGGCTGGGACCCCAAAAATTGACACGTAAACAACTCGGGACCCCCATTGTATAAAGTTATTGCCTCTTACGCTACTTTAGGTCCCGACCCCCACTTTGGAAACCAGTGCCATAGAGTATAAACTTACTAAACTTACCCCGTACAATGCCAAAACTGTCTTTCCCACAGGTATTCATTCACAAATAATGACAGATTTTCCATCCACGTGTCCTGTAAAATGTTCCCAGGATGGCGCTATAATCCAAATATGGAATTTTTCCTTCTGCGAGACACACGGTACGAAAGAGCGGAGAAATGTGTCGCACATGCGCACTCGGTACAAAACTTTAGGGCTGGTTTTCTCTAAATTAGGTTTTTGTTCCACTCATGCAACGACATAGCCACTGTAGTAGCTCCTACGGACTCCAAACTTTCCAGTCTTGGTCTTAACAAGCCTGATTTATACAGATTTGGACCCCACCCCACCCCGTATAAAAAGGCAAAATTTGAGTTATAACAGAATTTTTCACTTACAGTATGATTAGTTTATTTAAAGACTAAACAAGATCCAAAATCCCCTCTGAAAAAAATCTTTGTTAAAAGCGTGCAATTATAAAACATTTCCTCATATTTACATCAGTAATGGTCAACAAAAGTTTGAAATCGATATCTCTAAACTTAATTTCCCCCCATTCACCTGCAGAGTCTAGTGTCCAAAACAGTGAGTCAACAGCGAGTTTCTCAGAGTTTCAGTACATTTCTGTCAGTATTACAAAATGATTTGCTTGTCCAATTCGCTTCACAATAGCGATAGTTCCCCTCCATCTGTCCAATGGAATGGAAACAAATCTGTAGAAATGATATGCATTTTTTATTTATTTTTTACATTTGGGGCATTTTTGGGGATATTGTGCTTGGGGTTAATTGCCATTGCCAATTGCCAGAGCATTTAATTTGAATTGCTGCTACCCGTATTAAGGTAGAAATTATTCAATTATTGCAACCTTTTCACTCTTCAACGTCAAACCGGGCAATCGGGATTACTACAACAACAAGTTATAGAGACACAGCCCATTAGTCCGACAACCCTTTAATCCTACGTCTCATTATTACGAAATGTCCCATTGAGTGGGGGTTGAAAAAATAAAATTAGGTTCAGGCAAGAGTCCACTGACCTTAAGGTTAGAGCCAATGGTTGTATATGGCTCTTTAATCCACAACACAACTGGGTTAGAGATGTCGGACTAATGGCACCTCTGCTCAATGGTAAATTTTCGGAATAATGAGACGTTGGACTAATGGCATGTCGGACCAATGGCATGGCATCGAAAATGTATAGCGAGCACATGGAGCAGAGTGAGTTTTAAATAAGGTAACAACCCTAAGTGCAATTTTTTACTGAGACATGCTTCGTAGTGAAGGCAATCTGAGCATCAGGAGGAGCAGCAGCTGACTTTGTATGAACATTTAGATAAAAACCCATGGAGAAGAGTGGGTCAGTGGCAGAGGCAGAGTAACTTGTCCACTGCGAGTAAATCTTTAAGGGACAAAAGCTTCATATCGAGAATATAATAGAGGCAGTTTCGTTTACTTTATTCTTCAGTATCATTTCTTTTGACAATTTTGGGAAATATCTGGAATTGCACTTCATTTTATGTTTTGTTTCTCAAAGTTTATGTCCCTACTAAAAACATAAATCCTTAGCCGAGCGCATTTACTCCAGTAAAGGTTTCTCGACCTAAGAGTTTACAGCCTATGGGCCGGGGTAACGCCTCATTCGAAAGCTAAGGTCTACAAAATGGATCTAAGCTCTTTCCTAGCTTTTGTTGTCACATGTTTGTCAGGTTTTTGTTGCGATTTTGTCACGTTTTTGCAGCGTCATCACAGTTACATCACAATAAAAAAATCAAATGCGACCAAATGCTACAAAAATGCAATGAAAACGTGACAAAAATGTGACAACAAAAACATGGAAGAAGCTGTCCTATAGTCTTTAAAGGTTCTGTATCATGCTATTTTAGCCATTCCAAAGTAAAGTATAGGCATTTATATGATATATTGTACCTCTATCACTATGGAGTACTCATTTTTGAGAGAAATATAAGTATTTTTGGGGGTATTTTCCCTACCCGGAAGACAAGACGCTTCGATTCAGTTAACTCCGCCCCTCTCTCCACTCATTCCACATTTACATTTATATTTATAATACATAAATATAAATATCGCTGCAAAAAGTGAAGTTACTTCACATAATGCAGTTATAAGGAGTTGACATGTGCAACACAGTTCATAAATGGCTAACACACACGCTAACACACACGCTAACACGCGTTTTGATTGACTCACCGCTCAGCCTGGCCTCCCCATTGTCGGGTGTTTACGTTATGACCCTCGTGTTGGTTATAAAAGTTAATCCACTTTGATTCTGGCCAAGGTTCACCAAGCATCCATCAGGTTGGTTGATATAGTAGCTAGCTGAATCCCAGAAAGAAATTCCAACTTCTGGCGAGTGCACTCTTCTTTAGGAAGGTTGAATAGTCCTGTTCCTCTCGTAGCCAAAACAAGGATCTAATAGAGCCAAATGCGCATCCGTGACATTATCGTAAGCAAAATGAACAGGCGGTGTCCAGAGTAGGTTAGAAAGAGCTCCGTCTTCACAAACAATGCACCTTCCGGCTGCGGGAGCGCTTGCTTACTGTCCCGGGAAAGCACAGACGGTCGGAGACGGAGAGTTTTTTTTTTTTTTTTTCTTTATTCCTCTCTTACAACAACAACAAAAAAGCTGTTTTATAAATTAAAATCAGGCCGTAAGGCATTACATTACAGACGTAGAGCACTTCCGTTCCTTTGTGACGACACAAAGGAACGGAAGGAACAGCTCAGTCGTTTACCAGGAGAGGGTGGAGCAGCTGCTCAGAGAGCAGGATTCAGGAGGATTACTTAGAACTGCGTGAATGAAGCCAAAGACCGCTCTGGGGGTGTTTTTGAGAAGGAAATAGCATAACAACATGGTTACAAACTCCAAAAAGTCGATTTTGCATGATATAGGACCGTTAAGCTCACTGTAACGCACTTGGTTAATGCGGGGGTTAAGAGGTTCAAACTATATTACACATTATTTCAAATGGTCATTTCGATGCAAAATCCTGACAAATCGCTATTATCCAGCTTGCACTCACTATTAAGCACCTGCCTTGTTAACATCCCAAATGTAATACGCAAATGCTGCGCGAGTAAAAAATGTGCAAATGTCCGCTGCAGATCCACTTTTGCACGTGGTCCTCGTTTTGCACAGAAAATTGACCAACCTCAAAGCTAATTCATTTTCAGACCTGTCTCTTTTTTCAAGAGCACGTTGCATTGCTGCTCAGACGGACAAAAACACCAACTCCTGACACGTTTTTTTCTCCATTCAAGTGTTTATTTACCTCTAGCTTCGCCTTCGCTTCGGTTGAATCTTGAATCTGACTCGGTTGGCGCGGCGCCTGACCGATGGCGGGCTGTTTGTTCTCGGAGACAAGGTGTGATTCCGTGGTTTCTGACAGCTCCGCGTGGATAATAGAACTTCCACGGGGCGCCACGCCTCGGGGAGCGATTGCGGGTTTTTATACTCCTTTATTTTTGACAGGGAAATAAATTGGCCGTGCGCGCTGTACAGGCTTTAACCCCCCGCGGAGAAAATATCAACACCCAATTTACTTCGTGTCCATTATCTGAGAGTGAACTTTGTGGAATTTTGACTGCTGGCTTTCATTTTGGAGACATAACAAGAGAAATAATATAGTTTGGCTTTGGCACTTCATTGAGATGGAGATAATGGGGCGATCCGTGCCGTCTGATGCGCGCGGGGTTTTCACGGAGTTCGGGGGGAGGCCGGTAAACGGCGTGCTTCAATGCGACGTGGTAATAAATGGGTCAGTATGGACGCGCGCTAAACAGAGAGTAATTATAGAGCTTGTTATTGCGGATGTGGCGAGGCTGTAATGCACTTCGCCTTGAGCAAAACAAAGTCAGCATTGCAATTCCTTCAGAGACTACAGTATAAATTGATAGCTCACTGTAGTGAAGGGAATTCTTTTTTGCAGGGAAAGTATGATGGAACAGTCTTAAAAAAAGTCAGAGAAAAGCCAATTTAGTTTATCATGTACGGTGTTTGCAGTGGCACACACAAACTCGATGTTTTGATTGTTTGTTTTTCTTCTTTTGGGTAATCTTAGTCGACGAGCAGTCCAAATAGGAAGGACATTCAGCAAATTGTTGGAGCCAGAAGGCAAAATCACGATGCTGAGTGCCCAGAGTAGAGTTGCAGCATTAACTACCAGGCCAGGGGTTCATGGTGGGTCAGGATCAGGGAAAGGATAAGATTGTATCTGTTATGATATGACTCAAGACAGGAGGGACCCAACTAAAGGACACCAGAACGAGGAGGTAAAGGTTCAGGAAGCATTTATTGTCCAGGTAGGTGTGGAGCCGGTCCAGGAGGATGAGGCAGATATTCTCAGACGGGTAGTAGTCCAGGAGAGCGAACAGCGGCGTGGACTGGGGGAACACAGGAGGCAAGTGAGAAAAATTCCAAGAGGTAATAACAAGACACAAAAAATACAATAGTGAGCAGCCAACTAGTCACCGTGTAGAGGTAGTACAATCTGGCAGAGTCTGGCAGGTGAGCTGGGTCTTTAACCTGAAGGTCTGATTGCAGATCAGCTGCAGCTGCTCCAGGAGACTCCGCCCAAACATACACACCCACACACAAAGGAAGGGGAGGGGAGCAGGGAAATGGAAGTGCAGCAGTGTCACACAGAGGGGTGTGACAGTATCGATATTGATGCCAATCCAGTACTTTATTGATTCCGAATAAATCCAAAATAGGCTACAGTGTATTATGTGCATGCTTCATGTAGTTTTCTATTTGAACAGGTGTAGTAAATTGGCCACTTTTGACAGAAGTGTAAGCTACTCTGACATAAACGTTCTATCATACAAAGCACCATAGAATGATTATTAAATTAACTGAAATGTTTATTTAGGAGGAGCAGGAGTCACAGATTTGTTTGAAGGGCTTATCTCACCAACCTGGAGACTAGTTAGAGAGTTGCCGCTGGTCACAGAGATGTCTCGGTGAAAACGAACACGTTCGATTTCAGCAGAGACTGCATGGAGACTTTTTCCAAGTCTCTGTGTGGGCAGATACCAAGGAGATCTCAAAGACGTGTACGGAGTCTCTTTGAGATTTCCTTGGTATTCGACAGGTCTCAGAGACATTGCTCGGACGTAACAGAAATGTCTCACAGGTTGAGGACAACAAATAGTGTTGCCACAACTGCTTGAGACCACGTAGACCTCTCTGAGACCTCTGAGACCACGTAGACCTCTCTGAGACCACGTAGACCTCTCTGAGACCACGTAGACCTCTCTGAGACCACACGGAGACTTAGCTGAAATCAAACATGTTTTCTCCCAGACTACCTGCAGACTCCCCTTAGCTCCAAGGGACATCTCCGTGACCAGCAGCATACGAGTCCAGTGGACTGCTCAAAGAAAAGTAAAGAAAAGTCGTTACCATCCCTAGTCGGGGCCTAAAAGAGTCACATGTCTTCCTCTGGGAATATTTTTGTCAGTGATTATCAACTGACAGAGTACAAGGACAACATCAGGTTTTACAATCAATATGTTGAGTTCTGCTTCATGGAGTTTGAAATCAACAATCTGAGCATAACAGATTCAAGCTAAAAGCGTTTGGACAGGGTTGGAAAAACATTCTTCTTTGGGTCCAATGCCACTCCAGTCGAGAACCACTGCACTAGGCAATTGTGCAGTGCAGTATTGTTAGATTTTTGACAGTTTTTGGAGCAGAAATGGAATTGCTAAAGGTTAACAAAGGACTTGTTAAAAAGCTTAGTGTCGTTGGGCAAAACACAACACACAAACAAACACAGTAGTTAGGGCAGGTTGCAGCCGGAAGGGAACCCAGCATGAAAAGAACTTTGAAATCGGTGTTTACATTCACTGAATTCTGTACTGCTTGGCGCACAACCTTTTATATTAACCCTGCACCAGTAGACTAAAGCTAAATGTCATTAAATGTTTACTTTACGTTATATAACACTTGATCTACTTCATGGCCTGTCACACAACGTCGCCCTCACTTTTCCCTTTCCCCAAAGCCCGCATCTACCCGCACGTTGTTTTCCCCTCCGAGGGTCAGCTTCTCTTTAGCCTGCTCTGTATAAAATGTCCTCTGTGACACACTTTTCAAACCTGTGTATAGCGCCAGTTTCGGAACAAGAGCCTGCACACAGATATAGGGCCGGTGGTTGGGGGAAGTGTCCAACGCGCGCAAACCTGCAACTCCCATGCAACAAACAGGAGCTGACATCACGGAGCGTTGTCGCGGTGTCCCCACTCCATTCCCCTCTGTCAGCGATAATCTGCTCCTCGTAAACTGTCCCTCCAACACACAATCTCTTCCACCTCCACCTCCTCCTCAGCACTCCAAGGAACAGAAAAAAAACACCGCATTGCTGCTACACTTCAAGGGAGGCTTTTTCTTGTTCTTATGCAACCAAGCCTTCTGAAGCAGGCGACCGTAAGCGGGGTAAGGGGGTATGGCTGGTGGGTGAGTGGGAGTGGGGGAGTGCCCAAAGAAACAGCAAGATGCTGCTGGCCATCTGCTCCCATTACTCACACTCAACACAGGAACAGGAGGAGAGTGGGAACATGCTGTAGAGTTGGTAATGTTGATCGCGTTGGTAGATCTTGACCGTTATAAGTCACATCTGTTTGAAACACCTTTGTAATTTTCTTATTGAGTGAACGTTTTACTTGTCAAAACAGCAAATGGAGTATGCTTCGTGCTGCGTATAGATAGCACATAATTGTTATTTATCATCCATAATCTCATTTGGATCATGAATACTCTAGGGATGTCCCAATCCGCCTTTTTGAGCTTCCAATCTGATACTTTGACCCTCCATGTTGGCCGATACCGATTCGATACTGATCCGATATTCTTTTTGTAGTCTTAAAGTTTTCATCATTATATTAGCTCTTGGCTATATATTAATAATATATTTTAGGCTATATAGGGCGATTAGTCTAAGCCTGTCTATTAATATGCAAGAAGTTTTGGATTTAGCTTTGAATATTAAATTAGAAGTTGACATTGGGCATTTTACATTAAAACAAAAACAGTTTTATAATTGCAGCATTTTAAACTCCTTTATTAACAGCAGCAAATTGTGTTTCTAAAGGCCATTCAGGTCTAATATTCTGTTAATTGACTTTATAAGGCATTAACACTAGTAACATAGCTAATTATGCATAAACAAAAGTGAGTGGTCCTCAATCTGCAGCGGCTCAGAAATACACTGATCCTGTGAATAATGAGCACAAGTATAGCGTTCTTTACAAGCACAGGTTTGTCTTAGTCTTAAGCAAAATGAATGTCAAGGTCTTGCATTTATTCTGAGTTTGCAATGTCTGTGCCGTGTTTTCTTAAGGCCATCCACAGTAAGTTCTTTGTATTTGGGATATTTTGCCGTTGCAAAAAGGCACCAAGGCCCTGGAACTGCCTTCCCTTAAACGTTAAAATGGCCCTGTCTCTTAACGGCTTTAAGTCTTTGTTGAAGACCCATCTTTTTGCGCTGGCCTTCAACACAAGCTGCGCATTACGTATCATTAGTATTATTTCATGTTGCATACTTTGTAACTGGTTGCAATTGCAGTTGTTTGTTGTACCGCACTTTGGGCAGATGTAGTTGTTTTTTAATGTGCTATATTATTAAAGACATTAACATTGAGCGCAACAGTGAACGCTGGTCTTAAACTGTGTGAATGAAGAACAGAAACACTTTTGTTGCGATGGGGTCGTTAAAAACATGGTTAAAAACTTAATATGGGACCTTTAAATCTGAACTCTAGAAAGATGTTTACAACTATACGCATATGGTTTTAGTTTGGATAAAATTGACTTTGTTCCCTCCCTCCCCCAAGAGAATACAAGAGGTATATCATATGCACATCAACGAGCAAGATGGTCTACAGTTAGATTTCTGGCCATGTGCGGAGTCTCTCTGTCTGGTATTCATGCACAATCCTCTGCAGAAGAGATCTCGAGTCTCAGTGGAACTATAACGATATTATAAATTGATCAAATAAGTATTTCCTTCTCAAGCAGTAAGTTTTGCACTGAAAATGAACATGTCCACTGTGCCCGCTGGTGCAAAATGGGTGGCTGTGGAAAGCTGCGCCTTTGATAGCATGAAAACCCCACTAAACCTTATTTCGAGCTGTAAAGTGCACCAAGGGAGTATATTCTTTCTCAGCTAACACTTGTCTATCAGTCCATAGTGCTGTAAATGACATGTTTCACAGCCAGTTTCAGCCCACTGTCCTTTATTTCAACCCGTGTCACACCTGCCGGGCCCGTGGCACGGCCTGGAATGGAAATGCCCGACTTTTCAGCTGTCCAGGCGATGGTGGTGAAGCGGCAGTGGACTGGATAAGTGGATGATGGAGGGTGTTTTGTGGGAGCGGGGTCTTTGTGCGTCTGAGTCACAAGTTAAAAGGATGGATGTATTCAAGGTAATCTCTCTGGAGAACTAGTAGATTTGCTTTGTAAGGCTTTGTCATGGAGGTGTTTGTAAATATTCATGTTTTCAGGCTTGAAAAGTATGAAAATTGTAGGAAAAGATTTTTAGAAAATGTGCACTTTATTTTTTTATATTACTGTCTTATCTTTTTTTTACCACCCTATCACAGTTGCCTTGAAGAATTACTGATTGCTCAAACAAGAAACAGCTTAAAAGTCAGCAGCAAGACCAATATTAAACAATAAAACTTACTTAATTGTTGTATAATAAGTCATTTTCTCTATACACGTCTTTCCGTCGGAGTTCAGTCGGAGACCACTGGCAAGTGTGTATCTTATCAAACTATGCATCTCCACTGTTACTAAAAGATGGTGCATCCAAAAATAGTGCACCTCATGCAGATGAGTAGAGCTGATATTTAAAGATGCACTAGGCAACTGCTTATGTAAAAAAGAGATTAAAGGAGTACTAAGTAACTCATGCCCCTAGAGGCCATAAGCGCCACTGCAGGTGTCGTAGCGTGTTGCGTTTTTTTACTCTTTAATTGTCCATGAGAGTAAATACTACGCTGACAAAAAAGGGGAGAGAGGGACATTGTACATCCAATTACATAATGGAGATCATTTTTTTCACTCAAACTTGGCTGTAAATACTGTTTAAGTGGCGCTAGCCCGCAGTTAGCTTTGCCCGTTAGCCTGTTAGCTTCTTCTTTGTGATTCCATTAGTGTGTATTGCTGCTCCAACCCGGTGGCAGGCAAGTTGCAATTGTGGTTTTCTGGCCAGAGACACCAGGGGGAGATGAAAGACCCAATCATCCCATTAACATTTGTATTACCCCCAAAGGGACTATGGAAAGGATTGATGAAGGTAAACAAGTTACTTAGTTCTGCTTTAAAATGTATTTGCTTGAGAGGTTAGCATAGCGCTTTTCTTTACCATCCTGATGGCCTGTAGGACGTTCCAGGATCAATATTTTTTGGGGTTTTCACTGCTAATTAACCCATATCCGTGGTTACATACATACATTCCGAAAACCTACCAGAAATCCTAAAAAAACCTGAAATAATATTGATCCAGCATGACGCATCGTGGGGCCACCGGGATGGAAAGCGTGGGCGCTAAGCTAACCACCCATACAGCCGCTTGCACTGCAAGGTCAAATATGCACTAATGTCAACTTTCTTTTGCAAAGAAAGTTGCATAGTACACTTTTAAAGAAAAGTGAAAACTTAGGATTTGATCTTTATATACTGCCTGGAGAGTTACTAATAGCTACCACTTAAAAGCCGTAAAGCCTGCCCTGGAGAACATTTTGTGGACATTAGCTACAGCTGCTGAGATACAGGTCGTACAAACCTCTCCAAGAGAGGGGTGGAAGCAGATCTTTGGTAAATCCTGCTGTAGTTGGATTGACAGCGCTGCTACGTCTTTGCCTTGTGAACATTACCGCATGCTGGTTTGTTTGCATAAACGTGTGTTCTCTGGGGCTGTCTTTTAGACTTATCTTCTTGAGGAATGATTACATACAAAATGCTGCTTTAAATCAGTTGTTCTTCATTTTCATCTAAAGCAGAGATATTGACATGTTGTTGTACAGCATAATTAACTATGCGTGACGTCCTTGGAAACGCATGTACAGTATAGACAAGACACCGAATGTTACTGACTGCTCCAAGCCACCAATTGATCTAATTTCTTAATAACATTTCCAAAACATTTCTCTCTCTTTGCCAGACCACTGAGCATATTCTTGTTTTTTTTACGCACTTGTCATTCACAGCACATGACACAGAAAGTTAGCAAAGACATGTTCGTGTCTCTGCAGATTCACAGAAAAACATATTGACTGAAGAGCGTTTTCACCACTTGGAACATCATCTTGGCAGTGTGAGATCCGTCTAACACAAAGAAAAGGGCTGAACAAAGATGTTGACATGAGGCTCTTTAAAGATACTGTCCGTATGTAAATTAGACCAACTTACAAATAAAAGACCTGTATTATAAAAACGTCCTAGTAACACCTCCTGTCTCCATACACCCTTAAGAGACTGTTTCTTCATTTGCTTTGTCCTCTTCCCTCGCATCGAAGCCGCAGTCATTTCTCCAGTGCTGCTTGTCCGATCCTATCTATCCCCCTCCTTCTCCCGCCCGGGTCGTGTTGGCCGCTTTGCCGACTAGACTGAGATGTCGCCGTGAAACCATTGGAATAAGTGAATCTCGTTGCGTCTGGGCCCGGCCTCCTCTGATGTGGGCCGAATGGCACGGCACACAGACACCGCCGCAAACAATAATACGATAATCTCCAATTAGCGGCGCGACGCTAACGCTCCAATGGGAATAACTCTGGCGTTTAGTGTCTGTGTTTGTCCACTGCGTTTGAAGCTTGTAATAGTGAATTGCTGTTGCTGTGTTCAAGGGGCTAATGACTGCATACGGTATAGAGCGGCAAGGAGAATGGATCATGAAAGCCATATTTGAAGTTCGTAATAGGATTGTGAGGTGCTAGATGATTGCAAATTATTATGGGACTCATTTCGTTATTGAATTTAGTTTGCTGTATATATAAAAGCGAGCATCCTTTTTGTTGAGATTTTGGAGCTGTTTGTTGAGATTTTAGAGCTGCCTGGATCCAAATTTGTTTTAAAGTTGCTACAAAAGGTCACATGCTGTAATATTCCGCCTTTAGCTTTGATTACAGCGTGCCTTCACTGTCGCTGTTTCAATAATCAAAAGATCCAGTGTTGCATTCATTTATCACCATGATCTCGTATTGATGATGGGAGAGCGTGACCATTGCGCCAAGTCTTCTCCAACGGGATTAAGATCTGGACTCTGTGGTGGCCAATACAATGATGTTTCGTGTTCCCTGATCCACTCTTTGTGAGGCCGATGAATCCTGGTATTGTCACCTTGGAAATAAGCCCGTGCCATCAAGCAACACTGACCCAAAAGCGACTGCTGGTCATCAGTGTCCTATAGATCAATCTCTGCACAACTGTCACTTCCTTAAAAGCCAAATACTTATGCTGTATATTGAGATGCAGAGTGTTTCCCACAAATGAGAACAAAACTCATTTTGTTTGATTTTATATAAAAAAATACAATAAATAATACAATAAAACAAGTCATTTTTCCGATGATGATAGGAATTTCCTATGATTTTAATCAGTTTCGTGGTTAAAAATGCCCAAATGTTTTATCAGTTGTCGATATCGTGAAGAGGGCGAAATACAGTGACCTCGGTTCATTCGCTCAGCGCTGCATGGTTTAGGAGAGGCGATTTAAACGTAAAGGAGTGAGTAAAAGTGAAAAGTTTATTGATTAGACTGAGTTTTTATGGATGAAATGCTAGAGACATGTCTATATAATGCAAATGTCGGCGCCACGACGCACTATCCACGTGGCACATCAGGATTAACAACTTATTACTTGAGCGGCCGCGGTACGAGTCCCGGCCATGCACGCTGTGTTGTCTTTTCATTTTTATGTGCAATGTCATGAGAATGTATTTATGTTGAACATTATATTGGAAAATGCTATCGTTATTTCAAAGTAAGTTACATTTACACAATTACCAGACACTGCAAGATGCATTTTCCTTCAGTTTTGTTGACTTTATATTATATATCTATACAGGATGTGCCTCACCAGCAACAAACCTCACCGCACGTTACTGCTGAGCGCAGAGCTGTTCAGAATAAGTTCAGTGATGGATTGTGTGCTTAACATAAAAAGCAGAAACAGGTTTATGTTCCATCTACAGATCGGAGCGCTTTAGCAGTAAAACTCAAACACTTCTCTGGGTGTGCGGTTTTGATGACGATACAATTATAATAAATTGTTGCGTGACGTGTCTCTTTTAAACTATTTCATTCCGATGTTTACTTTTTACTTAAGCCTTTTACATAACAGCACTTAAGTGAGAGATGACTGGGCGCTCTGCAGCCGCCTCTGCTGTCATGTTCCGCACTTCTTTTAACAGGGTAAAGGCCAGAAAAAGCGCTGATACTCTTTGGAGGCTGCACGGAAGACATCTGGCTGTAAAGATTTGCAGAGAAATGGGACTCTCTCTCTCTCACTCTGTCTGTCTCCCACTCTCATTTTCTGTTCCTATGTCAATCCAATAACTCGCCTCACATCGTCCCCGAGCAATAAGTATGTCCCTCTCGCTTTGGGAGTACACGGCTGGGGGAGTGATTGTCCCGAGGAGTGCCGAACTGACTAATTTGGTTTGGGACACGCGCGCAGGGGGTGTATGGCGCAGTCAGTGGACACGTATTTGTAAAATGGGGAACAAGCGCGTACTCTCGATGTCCTCACAGTCTGGGAGAAGGGATGAGAATGTCCCCCGACGCAGGAGAAATAATGGCGTCAGTGCCAGTTCAGATTATATTTACATGTGTCACACGAAAAGAAGACACAATTTGAGAGAGGGGTCCCAGAGGCTGCCTCGGCTGTTCAGTCACACAAGTATGAGGTTTATGACATTGTCCCCTTAGAATTATAAAGCTCTATCTGCATTCTGAGTACTTCTGGGATGTTTTGGTTTCGAGTTTTTGACCACTCGTAGAACAAAATAGAAATGTGTAATAAACATGCATTTCCAATGATGTCTCGCATAGTTAAGGGGTGACACTACAGGCAAAACTAAATATTTTCAGTTTTCAGATTTTGGAACATAACAATATTTTAAAGGTTTTTGATTTATTGAGTTTTGAATTTCAAAAAACGAGGAGAAAAGGAGAATTTTTTACAAACAAAAACAACATAATCCAAAATCGCCTCTGAAAAAGTGTCTGTAACTAATATGTGAATAAAATAAAAACATACATTTAAACCTGGATCGATCCGTTATTCAGATTTCGTTGCAGAAAATAAAGGAAATTTGGGCATTTTTAGGCCTTATTTTTACTTCAAAACTTAAAGCAGAACTAAGTAACTCATGCCCCTAGAGGCCATAAGCGCCACTGCAGGTGTCGTAGCATGTTGCGTTTTTTACTTATTAATTGTCCGTGAGAGTAAATATTATGCTGACAGAAAAGACAAAGGGAGAGAGGGATATTGTACATCCAATTACACAATGGAAATTTTAAAAAATCACACAAACTTGGCTGTAAATACTGTTTAAGTGGCGCTAGCCCGCAGTTAGCTTTGCCTGTTAGCCTGTTAGCTTCTTCTTCGTGTTTCCTGTGTGTATTGGGCCTTCGGGTCGGATCAAGGAAAGCTGCAAGTGTGATTTTATGGCCAGAGACACTGGGGGAGATGAAAGACCCCCCCCCAATCATCCCATTAACACTTGTATTACCCCTAGAAGAACTACAAAGGATTTATTAAGGTAAACAAGTTACTTAGTACTGCTTTAAAATGACAAATCTCATGTTACCTTTTTTCCTATAGCCAGACCTTAGTGTTAAATTCGTACCTGACGGTTTCGGCTACAACTGTGGCCTTCCTCAGAGGTTGTCACGTGGTGTTGCTGTGACGTGTCTGGTCAGCTGATTTATACAGTTTTTGGCACTGTCTTCCTGCTTGTAGTAGCAGGCTGACAGTTCTGAAGGAGTCGGACTGCAGATGGCACTGTGTCCCAGGTGTGGGAAGTTGGTACGCCACCTCGACCTGGTTCACAGTCTGGGGGGCGCGTTTCCGGATCTCGATGGCTTCTCTGATCCAACGGTGGTATCTGTTGCTCTCGGCGACTATGACATGGGCATTGTCCCAATCCATAAAATGGCGCTCCCTCTTGCAGTGGTCTGATATGGCAGACTTCAGCTGTTCTTGTTCTGCTTGTCATCTGGTGGCTCGTGTGCATGCTTTTGATGTTTCTTTTTCACATTCTGTTCGATGTTCCTTCTTCCTGATGTTGAACGCTCTGCCAGTTTCTCCCACGTATGATTTGTTGCACGACAAACAAGGTATCTCGTATATCACATTGATATTGTGCTTGTACATGGCCCACTGTACCCTCTCTGTGACCCCCCTGACGTATGGAAGTATAACCATGGCCCTGTTTTGTTTCTCATTACTTTTGTTTGTTTTTTGTTTTTCTTTGATTGTGTTTTGTTTGACTTGTTGCCGCCCTTTCTCTATGGCCCACTTCGGATAGTTGCAGGTTCTGAGTGCCTTTGTAATGTACTGTTCCTTCTCCTTTCTGTCTTGGTCTTGGGTGATGAGATTGGTGCGTTCGAAAAGTGTTCTTACGACTGAGAGTTAGTGATTTGTGGGATGTTCTGATGTCCAAAGGAGATATTGATCTGTGTGAGTGGGTTTTCGATATATTTGCATTTTTATGCTACCGTCCTCCAAATGTTTTATGTCCAGGTCCAGAAAGATTATTGTGCTGTCCTTTTCTTCTTCGTGGGTGAATTTTATATTTGTTTCATCCAATGTATTGAGGTGATCAGTGAGTTCTTATGGATCCGGAAACGCGCCCCCCCCCAGACTGTGAACCAGGTCGAGGGGGCGTACCAACTTTCCCACACCTGGAACACAGTTCTGAAGAAGTTGGACTGCAGATGGCACTGTCAGCCTACTACTACAAGCAGGAAGACAGTGCCAAAAACTGTATAAATCAGCTGACCAGACACGTCACAGCACCACGTGACAACCTCTGAGGAAGGCCACAGTTGTAGCCAAACCGTCAGGTACGAATTTAACACTAAGGTCTGGCTATAGGAAAAAAGTAACATAATTTTTAAAAGACCTAATGAACAAAATCTCATGTTTATGTCAGTAATCTACAGCAAAAGATATCAAATTGATATATTTAAATTTAAAAGGTTTGCCTATTCACCTGTAGTGCCTGGCCTTATTTTGAAGACCGAAGTGGAATTATGCTGTAGAATTTTGTATGCAATCGTAATCATTGCTCAAGAAGATAAGTGTAAAAAGACAGCCTCAGAGAGCACACGTTTACAAAGCAGCATGTGGTTATGTTTACAAGGCAAAAATGTAGTGCTGTCAGTCCAGCTACAGCAGGATTGGATCTGCTTCCACTCCTCAGACTAAATGAACACATCGAAAAGGTAGTTTGTCAGTCTGAGTCAGTGTTCAAGCTGCTAAGGACATTAGCATACTGCCGTTAGCATTTCAGGTTCAGGGCTTTCTCTTGGAGAGGTTTGTATGACCTGTAGCTCAGCAGCTATAGCTAATGTCCTCAAATGTTGCTGCTTTTATATGGCGTCAGTAACTCTGCGAGCATCGCTCATCGCTCTTTATGACTTGCCTTCAATCAGTGGAGATTCAGAGCTTGATATGATATATATAGTCTACACTTAGTCAGCGGTCTCCAAAATGGCAACCACACTTACAGAAGTCGCGTAACTGAAAGGCATGTAAATGTTTTTGTTCCTCATGAAAAACCCCAAGAATATGTAAATAACTCAGTGTTGATGGAAATGTAACATAGAACCTTATAATTCTAATGGGCAACATGCTGGAGGAAAGTGGCATGGTGATACAGTATTTTCATTTATGTACCGTCTATATTCATGTGTTTAGTTTGATACAAATTTTACTTGTAGTTTATTTCAGTTGCGCATCGTTTCACCTTGGGCCAAAGCGAGCAGCTGCTGCACTAAAATTTAACATTTAATCAACTTAACAGCTGCCGACTCACTGGAGAAGTGACAAGACAGTGGCTATAACGCATTGTAAATTGTGTATTTTTTACAGACTGCTAACCTCCTAGCATTAGCCGCGGTTCGTTTGCCTTTGTTTGTCTTAGCAACTTTGTTCCTTCCTGCTCTTCAGAATAACTAGAATAAGTTTTGGACAATAAAGCACTGTTATGGGAAATCTCTGGGGATCTGCCGGGTAGAACCAAGTAGTGCCAAGCTCATAGTGGAAAAGGCAAAGTGATTAAAGTGATTAACCAGAGGGTGGCCGGGTGGCACTTAACTTAACCCAGTTTGCTAACTCTGGAAGGTCATACAGCGCGCATTTAATGGAAAACATTGGCCAGTTCACACTATGATGGCACCTAACTCAACGCAAACCATTACTGCATATGCCTCAAACACATAAGAACTTGGATAATGAGGACAAAAAATAGAACTAAGCATGTCTCAATATAGTCCAAAAACACCACTTTCATTGAGCTCAGTTAATATTAATCACGGATTTGTTGTGAAGCATGGCTCATTACAGCATATCTTTAAACCTTGTCCTTATTTTCCTCATTCCATTATGGCTTTGTAAATATGACTTGGCAAATTGTGTGTAAATAAACCAGGGATATGAGTAAATCACTGAGATGATTAATATGTTGTTCTTTTTTCCCCCAAAGACTTTGGTATTAGATCAAAAATGGATGGATGTGTTTATTTACTGCCATGTGCCTTTTGTAAAGAACCAATTGGCTGTACTAAGCTTTAATCATTGGCCCTTGTTTATTTTGATATTAATCTGGCGGTGATTACAAGCTCAGGATTGTTGTTATTTCCACCATTTCCCAGATTATTTTTTTGCGTGTTGCCGCTGCAGGCTCACAAACCTTCACCTCCCAAATGGTCTTAATCTCCCACTTCAACTTAAGGCCAATTAGTTTAATTTGCGTTCTCAATAGTGCAAAATCATCTGCTTATTTTTTGCATCAAAAAACATTATCTTATGGTGAAACGGAGGTGATTGTTGTGGTGGTTTCAGCTGTAGCTTTTGTGTTACATGGGTTTACACACAGTATAGAAAATGCTTACGCTTCCGACTGTCTTTTTGTATTTATTGATTTCTAAAGGGGCAGTACGTGTTAATGAACATAAGACAATTTCCATCCTTCTGTAGTAATCAGCTGTCTTCGGCACGTCGCTAATATCACTCGACAACGGTCTGACGAAAGAGAAGCCTATTAGTTACCCCTGACTAAATGAACTCCAGAGTGCACAGGAAACCTTAAACGTACCTTTTCCCCCTCTGACCGTTGTCGTTTCAGACGGGCTGGTGAGTGAGGGCGAGTTCCTGGACATCACTGAGATAAAGAGGCAGCAGGCCGAGGACTACGAGTGCGTCACCAACAACGGGGTAGCTCCAGCGGACAAGAGCAAAGTCAAAGTCACCGTCAACTGTAAGTTCTGACAGATGATACCGACGGGAATTACCTGTTAATGATGCATGGGAAATTGAGGGGCGATTCATTTGTCTGGTCACTACAGTCTTTGAAACCATGATGTTCCTATTTTTTTGTTACTATACATGTCATGGATACAAACAAAAATCCGGTACGTTATCTAAATTAAGATTAATGTGTCTTCCACAAATGCTGGCAACACTTTTGAATTCATAAGAACAAACCCTTTCTTGTAAATTTATTGGTGAAGAGAACGTACTCCAAACAGTAACTGCCAAGTCCATCACCAGAAATAATGAAAGGACGTGTTATTGGTCTCCATTTTGGCTCAATAAACTGTCAAGGGGATGGTTCCAGTGGCCCAAGTCTCCATTTATCACTGTGGGAGATAGTTGTGTCTCTCGGGTCAGAAATCCTCCAAAAACTATACGACCCAAAATAACCGCCACCCCTTAGGGTTTTATTTTTTATTGCTAAAAGGAAAAGTATGTCCGTACAGTTTAGATGAACCGTGTAAATGTGTGCAGACCCACCCATGATCACAGACGTGAAGAACATGCCGGCACACCTGGGGAAGACCGCCATCCTGCGCTGTGAAGCCATGGCAGTACCAGCCGCCGCCTTCGAGTGGTACAGAGACGACCACAGGTGAGTGTCCACACCTGTCCCGGGGCAAATACCTACCTCCATTCACATTGATACAAGTGAACTTATGCTGGCTTCAGGGGCTTAGAGAGATCATCCTTTACCGGTGTAAACTGGACATGAATGAATGAGTGTTCTAATGCTTTCATGGATGTAGCAAAATTAAACATGGCCGACACACACAGGCATAGGAGAAGAATAGTGGCCTTCTTTTTTATTATGCATTATGCATTAAATGACATTAAAATAGGACATGCTACTTGATGTGCTTGGCTTAATAACAGTTAACAGCCCTTTTTTGTCATTGCGACTCCCTGTACACCGCATGATTTTGGCCGTCTGCCAAGAGATCACTCGCCGTGGGGAAAATCTTATGTTGTAGCTCAAAATCGCAGGTTGTAGGTCGTACAGTGAGACAGGGGAGATCGTAAAGACGAGGGTTAGGGTTAGGCATCAGGCTGTGTCTGATATTTTGGAAGGCTAATCGCAGAGTAAGCCTCCTCTCGCTGCAGCTAGGATCTCTGTCAAACATCTTGTCAACAAATCAGCGCACCCCGCACCACGTCAGAGTCTCAAGCAACAGAGGCCGGGCATGAGCCGGACCGACTCCGCATTTTACACGACTTTCCATGCGCTTTTCCACAAAAAAAAATAAAACTGCTAGCATGCGGCACTTGCCTCAGTTAAACACACGCCGTCTGTAGCCTGATATCTGCTACAACAAAACTTTAGTCCGTGCTACGATTCTCTCTTTGAACCATCGCACAGTGGAGACGAGAGCAGCTCACGATTTTACAATCCCTTAAAATCTCAGAGGACAAAAAAAAATCGCACAGTGTACACCGGCCATAAACCAGTGATGTCCAAACGTTTTCCATTGGGTGCAGCATATGGGCGGCAGTGTTTGCGGACGGTGTTCAATGTATTAAAGTCTTGCGGGGGTTTTTTTAGGCTTTAAAATGTTATTGTGGTTATAATTGTTAGAAGATAACATTAAATCGCTATTTATCATACTGGGTCAAGCTGTAAAGTCGTACTGCCCGTGGGTCAAGCTGTACAGTCGTACTATCTCTGTCATAGCCCTGACTATGGGCTCAGGCGCCCACTATCAGCCACTGAATGTTTTGCTTGCGTATTAGTATGACGCTCTTAGACAGTATTTACCCTCTTCTGTGGAAGCATAAACAGACTTGAATGGTGTGACTAGCGCAATGTCTCGAAGTTCATGTCTCCGGGTCCCGTAACGATGGTAAATAAACTTCTCCTGCGTAAGACATCCTGACTGCTGCCTATTCTTCACCAATCCTCTCTGGCACTTTTGTTATTTCCCTAACAATAATTGTGTCAAAATGATTAAACTTGCAGTGAAAATTACGCTGTCTGGTGTGTGTGACAACTAGGCAAGAAGTATAGCTGCTCTCCGCAATGTCAAAATGTCAAACGTTGACTCATCTCGCAACGTATTCGAATTATCCCCAATTCTCCGGTGAAAACGACAAAATGAGGTGGTCTTCATGTGCAATTTTCACCCAGATGCAGTGTAGTATATTGAATAGAAATTTTAGTGGTTACTGTAGACACCGGCAGGAATCATTATGGATTTGTTCTGGACAAGCAGCAAAGGTTTGTTCAATTCAGACCATTTTGCATTGTGTCTGTCCATGTGGTTTTATAATATCATCCTTGCGCATGTTCATTATTTGTGCATTTCCAACATTCTCCAGTGCCTAAATTAAGCCTTTTTTTTTACTGCTCGGAGGTAGAAGGAAGATGCCAGTATTTTTGATAATAAGCAGATTCCGCCGTCTGGGATTTGAGAGCTTGTTTACTCATCACTCCAGGTCAAACTCCTGCCAGCCTCGTAAAAATGATCCTCTATCTCCAGATAATGAGGTAATTAGACGATTTAGATGAAAACAAGAGGTCATGTCTGCTTGAAATTAGAGATTGCTTGAAAACAGAAATACATAACAAAGTTCGGCCATGATCTTTGTTGCCAGAAAACCATTCAGTGTAATATACTCTCTGTGTCTCTGTGAAAAATAGAGACGATCCCGATAAATGTGTGTCTGTAATGAATTAAAGACCGGACATAAGCATAAAGTCTTCATGTAAATTGCACAAACCGGCGTGCACGGAGATCCACGTGGGACCTGGCCCCATATGAACACCTGACTCTCACATTTCATCACGAAGACAGGGAAACGTCCTACATGTGTGTCTTTTCTCATGTCCTGTCATTTTCCCAAACTTAAGCTGACATAATCTACAATGTCAAAAGTATTGTTTGAACTACTCTAAGATTTTTCTTACTCTACTTACTCTAAGATTTTTCTTAGAGTAAGACTAATGAGTAAATGTATTGTTCAGCATTTTTATTTAACCTGTTACCTGCCGTCCCCCTGATCATGGCAATGTGAAAACAGGAAGAAACCTCCCTCTCTTCTGGTACAACTTAATTTTTCACCTTTTTCTGCGACCTGCA
Source organism: Neogobius melanostomus (assembly GCA_007210695.1). NCBI lineage: Eukaryota > Metazoa > Chordata > Actinopteri > Gobiiformes > Gobiidae > Neogobius > Neogobius melanostomus. The sequence continues at coordinate 794,954 of VHKM01000362.1, forward strand.
TTAGTGGTTTCTGTTCCACATTGTTTTTCTGGATACTTTTGTACGTCTTTGCTGAGTTTTTGTGGAGGTTTGGTGGATTTGTTTACTTTGAGAGTAAAATGGTCCTGAAGAAAGCAGCTTTTTAAAGGTAAACAAAATGCTAGCTTTTCAGCTAAACCCATTTGAGACCTACACATTTCTTCTTCTGAGACACTGAAGAGGCACCAAGAGCCCCCACAGCTGCAGCACAGAGGAGTCACAAGAGGAGCTACAGGAAACAAAAAAGGACAAACGAGGAGATGGTGAAAGACTGGAGGAGGGAGCTGCAGGAGGAAAAGGAAGGAGGAGGAGGAGCTGACCAGTGCAGGACACCACGCTCTGAAACTGGGACAAACCCAGGAGGCGGTGCACCGTTTCAGAGGATCAGAGGAGACAGAGGGCAGCCAGCCAGGCTTCTTCTGAGTGCTACAGTTTCCCCGACCTCCAAGGTCATGCGGGTCAGGTTGACACACAGTGGCAGCACGGCTCAGCCGCAGCAGCTCAGGACTAACACCTGAACACCATTTCGTTGTACACTTACTTACTTACTTACTTACTTACTTACTTATCAGGGGGCTAGGGTTAGTTAACCCTAATCAGGCTATAATTAGGGTTAAGAACGGCAAATGTGATGTAAGCTGTGTTTCACTCACACATCTCACACATATTTTTAGAAACTTGACTTTTAAATTAGGTATCAAACTGGCATAAAGGCTGTAAGCTCTCTAGTCAATACGCTTTGAGATTTGGATGTAAATAATTGTTAACCCTAACCCTAAGGTGGCAGTTAACTAGTTAAGTTATTATTTCGTTTTCATTTAACGTTTTAGCGTGTGTACCGCTGCTGAGCGTCTCCCCTCCCTCTCTGTCCCTCATGTCTTGGTACAACCCACTCATTATTGCCTCATGTTTAGGCAAATCTCATCCATAACTCACTTTGCATTAGCCTGGTTTTTACCATCCCCTCCTACTCATTTTGTTTCGTACAGAGGGTTTGGACTTTCTCAATTGAGCTCCGTTAACAGGTGGGAGGGGTGAACTCCTTTGAAACGATTGGATCTGATTTTCGCTAGCGTTTGGTCGTGACGTATGTAATGCGCCCGACGCCCGTGTTGAGTGAAGCGAGCTATCATAACTCTTGGGAGCATTCCTTACGCATTCTAAGGCTTCAGTTATAATTTCTGGATATTTGGGAGCCGAGCCAGAACGGATTGAAGAGCTTCCTTTACGTTCGTATCCGCCGCCATTGCCGAACTACAACCAGCAAATGCTTGACGTCACCGACAACACCCACCTCCCCTGCTCGCCGAGTGGTAGGTTGAAATTCAACCGATGAAACGCAGCCACTGAGATCAAACCCAGACGTACATGTAGGGAAAAGATAATTGACCGGAGTTTACAGGATGGCTAAGGCCAGGCTAACTTTGCATGGGCCTTTATGGTGAAATGCAGGATGCAGTGCAGGACACCACACTCTGAAACAGTGACAAACCCAGGAGGCGCTGCACCGTTTCAGAGGCTCAGAGGAGCACTCAAGGCAGCCAGCCAGGTTTCCTCCGGGTACTTCGGTTTCCCCGACCTCCAAAAACATGCTGGTCAGGTTGTCCCACAGTGGTGGAGCGGCTCAGTCGCAGCGGCTCAGGACTAACCCAACACCTGAATGACAAATAAAGCACTTACTTACTTACTGACTTTCCTTTGCTGTGTATGTAAGGTTTGGCACACTTATTCAAGTTTTGATAGGCAGTAGTTATTGTACAAATACAAAAGTGGTTCGCCCTTGTTGGGGGCAACATTAAGCGCAGATTAAAAGCAGTCAGTTGGAGTCAGTCACGGATGAATGTGCAGTACACATCAACATTTGACAGATATGTACTTGCAAATTTGCCACTAGATGTCACCAAAAACAAGACTCAACGCTACACACAACAACCGTTGAAGCTTTCAGCCGCTCCCATCTTTCATTCTTCGTAGGTGCTGTGTTTTCCTGACACTCTTGTTACCTTAAACGCCACACGTCATAAATTCACACGCACTAACCATTAACCGCCCCGCGTTTGAATGAAGAAAGTGCTTTACAGCCACAGATGCAGGTCCTGGCCAACATCCATTTACCCTTGGCATTATTACATCTCCGATAGTAATCATATATGTTTATTTATTTTTTTACAGTCTCTGGAGAAGTTTTATCCGGCATCCGAAACCTATTTGCTCTCTATTAGCTTCACATAAACTGTCTCTTCAAGTTTGTAAGGGGTCCCAAAGTGCACGCAACGATTTAGCGTCGAGAAAAAAGTAGATAGGAGTGCCTTTTGTCAGCCAGGCAGAGCTGTTAATCGAATATAATGGGCCCCAGCAGGAGGTCGGCGTTATTTATGGACTTGGATCTGACTATTGGTACAAGGTGAGACGTGAAGCCGCTCCCCAGAGACAAGAGACGGGGAGGTAAAATCAAGAGTTCTGCTGGTGTTATCGCACCTAGTCTCTTGTGTTGAGTGAGTTTATGTGCAAAGTCGTGAGATGCAAATTGCCTCCTGCTTTTTTTTTTTAGTTGTTTATGAATGAAAATAACACGCCAACAAGGAAGCATTTGATTTGGCTTTTCTATTTCTCGAAGCAGAGATATAAATTCAACCTGAAAGACACCTATTTCTCAGTCAATCACAACTCATGCCAAAGGTTAACTGTGGTTGGAGTGACATGAGATCGGAGCAGTTAATGTACCATCGTTGTGCGAAAGACACGTCACCTGCATATCCTCCAAAGACGACATAAACTGTAATAATAATATTAGTAATGCTTTACACTTGTATTGTGCTTTACAAGCCTGTATTACCAAGTTTGTAGGTGTGACTGACTGGAAAAAACGGATGGAAATGACTGTCGTATGAGTCAAGCCTTAACCGAGGGCATTTTTCTCCAGTTCGGCATTACCCAAATCTAAAAGCTTCTCGACTGGAGCTTGCTGCCTATATCGGCCAGTGTAACGCCGCATTTGAAAGCTAAGACCTACAAAAACCGATCGAAGGTTTTTCCTCACAATGTCGCCGCATTTATGTCACTTTTTTGGTGCTATTATGTCACCTTTGCATCACTTTTTTGTCCCCTGTTTTGCTGCGTTATTGTTGCATTTATGTCACTTTTTTGTCTTTGTCTTCTTTTTTTTACATTTTTGTTGAATTTTTGTCGCTCTTTTGATGCTTTTTTTTTTGCTGTGTTTTCATCATTATTTACGTCTTGTTTCTGTCGCTATTTTGACACTTTTATCAACAAGCTTGTTGATTTGGTTAAAGTCGAACTGGAGAAAATGTGCTCGGTTAAGAGGTTTTTTAAACTAACATGCACTGTACCAAAAAAAACAACACTTTAATAATTAACAATTAACACACGTCCTAATTGAAGAGAAAATTGGATGATTTTTAAAACGTCGTCCACCTTGAAATGTCCAGCTGTATTGATGGAGAGTGCCTTATTGGTTATGGATGATTGAGGGTTCTTTTTAAATGGAATTATAGTTGCTAATACTTGAAGTATGTCAGTTACCTAAATGATTTATTGTGTTTCCCTTGTATGGAAAAGTGCTTCTTACTGTAACCCTAAATGTTTTGTTCAAGACTTTGACACTGAAGTTGTTTTTGATTCCTTGCTCCATATCTTTAGGACAATTATTTAAATGAGGTCATGTTGAGGTGGTGACATTTGTAACAATCAACTATAACACAGTAAAATCAGAGCATAGGTTGCAAAACATCTCTCCATATGTTTTCCCTGATCATTATTTGGATTGATTGGATTCACAAACCTGTTACATTCTTCTCATACAGTAGCATCAAGCACTTCATTTTGAATATTGTCACCACTTTTGGACACCATTTTGAGACAGTAATTTGACCTTCGTATGACGTCTCCACATCTTGAGCAATTGCTGAATTATGGATGTAATTTCAATCAAATAGAGATACAGACAAATGAAATTACAGGCTGTTAGAAGGTTGTGAAGGCATGGGAAAAGCACTCGAAATCTGTGCTGGTAAAAAAAAAGAAGTTCTGACTCTTGTATTTTTGCACAGGCCGGTAGAGAGTGACAACACCCTGAGGATCAAAAACGAGAAGACGCGCTCGCTGCTTCTCTTCACCAACGTAACGGAGAAACATTTCGGAAACTACACCTGCTTCGCCTCCAACCGCCTGGGAGCCTCCAACGCCAGCATGCTCCTGTTTCGTAAGTAAAGCAAACACACTTAACCAAAACCTGAGCCGTACAATATGTACAGTACACATAGCTTCAAAAATGTGAGATGATGCTTTGAGCTAGCAGCCGTACCGGAAAGTATAGTTGGAATTTGCAAGCATGTCTGATGATATTGCAGTGAATAACCTACCTTTGTGCGTCACTCACTGAGCACCAGCTGAAGAAGCCCGAGTTCCACCGCACATGTATCAATTTGACAACCATTTTCTAAATAGTTGAAGCAGTCAATCATTGTGCTACTGTAACCAATTGCAATTTTCTGTGCTTAACCTCTTAACCCCCGCCTTAACCAAGCACATTTTCTCCAGCTCAGCTTTACCCAAATCTAAAAGCTTCTCGACTGGAGAGTTCACAGCCTATAGGCCGGTGTAACGCCTCATTTGAAAGCTAAGGCCTGAGCTCTCTCCTCGTTTTCGTTGTCAGGTTTTCTTAATTTATGTTGCGTTTTTGTCACTTTTCGTTATGTTTTTGTTGTGTTTTCCTTGTGTTTTCATCTCGTTTTTGTCACGTTTTTCCCCCCGCATTTCCGTCACACATTTGTGGCTTCATCATAGTTACATTACACAAAAAACTAAAAAACTAGCACCTAAAACATGACAAAAGCGCAACGACTAAAACTTGACAACAAACAAGGAAGAAGCTCAGATGGGTTTTGTAGGCCTTAGCTTTCAAAGGAGGCGTTACACTGGCCATGCCTTTCAGTCATGTGACTGAAAGGCATGGCAGTACTACAACATGTAACAATAGCTCTACTCAGCATATAAATGAAAGACAACTGATTGACAGTGGCATTTTTATGTACTCGTAATCATTGTTTAAGAAGAAAACAGTAAAAACATGACCCCAGAGACAAACGTTTATGTGAAGAAACCAGTGTCAGTGTTTAAGCTGCTCAAGACGTTAGCATGCTACCGGTTAGCATTTAGCTTCAACAGCTCAGCTCTGACCTCTCCAAGAGAAAGCCCTGAACCACCCTCCAAACATCTAGCCTTGGATACAACATGTGACAGAGGTCAGAGCTGAGCTGTTACTGTAGTATTTCCTCAGTGTTCGTAGATGTGAGCCACACATGTGTTTATCGTGTTGAAGCCACTGACAGTTGGTTGACAGTTGCTAACCGGTAGCATGCTAATGTCTTGAGCTGCTTAAACACTGACTCAGACTGAGACTCTGTAAAAGTCACAGAGAAAGGTTTTCTGTTTCCTCTTTGATGAGTTAATTTAGTCTGAGGAGTGAAGCAGATCTTTAGTAAATCCTGCTGTACCTTGACAGACTGCGCTGCAACGTCTGTGCCACATTTGCTGGTTAAATCATATAAACGTGGTTCTCTGGGGCCGTGTATTTACTGTTATCTTCTTGAGCAAAATGCCACTGTCAATCTTTCATTTTCATCCTGGGTAGAGATATTGTTACATGTTGCAGTACTACATTATTCTCCTTTGGTATTCAAACTGGCGGCCGGAACTATGCGTGATGTCATTGGAAACGCATGTAGGATGTCAGGTCAAGAAGCTTTAGGATTTGGGTAACACTGGACTGTAGAAAATGTGCTCGGTTACGGTGGGGGTTAGGAGGTTAAACCCACACAACGTATTTCCGAAACGTGAACTTACATTTCACACAATTGCAACACCACCAGGGCGGTTCAGGTAGCGATCGTTCCTAATGCGATTTGTGTAATACACTAATGCCCACAGAATTCAATTAGCAACACTTCTCTTGTTTAGATGCTCAGTCTCCTCATCTAAAACTCCAACATTTAATTTGCTAAACCAAGATCCATGTGTAGGATTTGGCTTAAAGATAGATTTGGAGTAGAAAGTGAAGGCGACAGGTTGGCAGCGGTCGTTCATCTGCCCATGCCTGTGCGGTCACAGACGCGTAAAGCTAAATGAGCAGTGACCAGAGCCCCCCCAATGCGCCAATACCGGCCCATTGACTCAAAGCCTCGGGTACTGCTCTGTCAAAGCCTGTTTTCTTTGCATCTTGATCAAGAATGTGTTTGTACAATTGATTGGTGTGTTATAACGTCAAGCATTGACACTCCCCCAATGTTCAATTACTTTTCTCTTAAAGGTGCATTATGCAACTTTTTATTCGGGGGAAAAAGTTGATCCCTGTGTGTATTTGACCTTGAGCCAGTGGCTGTATGAGTGGTCATTATGGCGCCTTTACTTTCCATCACGGTGGTCTCTAAGACGCCCCAGAATCAATTGTTTCGTAGGTTTTTTGGTGAGAGGCAGTGAAAACCCTCCAAACAATTGATTCTAGAGCAGGGGTGCCCAAAGTGGGGCCATATTTGGCCCGCTGGAACAATTCCATTGGCCGGCCAGAGAGTGACCTAGTTTTGCGTTGCATATGGTTAATACCAACTCTCTCCCATTCATTCTCAATGGTAAATGTGGATGCAGTACACTTTCTGGCCACCAGCGTCAAATTGGGGGCGCTGTTTCACTCCTTTCGCAAAGTTAAAGAGGGGGTATTATGCTTTTTTCAATCACATAGCACCAGTCTATAGCATACTACAATGATGACGTAACCTTCTGTTGGTCTGTATATGCAGTAAATTAAAATAACTGCCTTGAATAAAATTGCTCTCTCAAAATGGCTGTACTGAACGTCTTGAAATAGGCCTCTGTCTCTTTAAGAAGCTTTCTGACACGCCCCCTTCAGCACACTGCTGTGGCATCTAAACAACACTACTGTGCGGGCAGGGGGCTCTGCTGAGCTGAGGAGCAGTGGTTGGTGGCTTGGCTGGTGACAAAAGGTCCAGAGGCGTCTCCAGGAGGTGGGGGCGTTCCTAGGAGGACTGAGGCATAGCTACACCTAAAATGGTCGCCGTCTAAGTTTTTACTGATTACTCAAAAATATGTGAATGAGCCAAGGCAACACTCCAGGCATGTGTTTAATGAGGGAATGACATAATAACATGATATAAAGCTTGAAAAAGTCGATTTTACATACAGTAATACCCCTCTTTAAGGAAACACTGTTGTGGTGCCTTGGTGTTTATCACAGAGCGTTGTAGCGTCAACTTTCCTAGTTTTACAACTTTTACTGCAAAGGTTGTTGACATCAACTGGTACGTTAAAAACTGACTTAAGAATTGATGCTGAACAGACACTTTAAAAATGATCTAATGTGGCATTCATTGTAGGTAGTCATTGTAGGTTCTGTAGATACAGGTGTTGTTGTTGTTTACATTTTGCACTATATTGCTGCAATTGTGGATTTTGTTCGACTAAAACTAGGCTTTTGCCATAGTTAACCTTTGTTTTAATGTAGCATGTTATTTGCATATAGAATCAAATGCAAATGTATAGGCTACTGAAAATAAAACAAAGTAACTATTATTATTGCAGTTATATGTGTTTCACGCTTGACATCGCCGTGTTTGGCCCGCGACCCACAGGCACTTTTTCATTTTGGCCCTCAGAGACAAAAAGTTTGGGCACCCCTGTTCTAGAGCGTCCTACAAACCAATGTGAAATGTTAAGGCGTCAAACTGACCACTCGTACAGGCACTGGGTCACAACAAGGTCAAATGCACACAAATATATTTTCTTTTTATTCACATAATGCACCTTTAAGGAAGTGAGCTTATAATATTAGTATGTAGATTAGTCAATACAAGGCTTGTTCAAAACATAAAAAAGATTAGTGTGAATAGAGGATGACATCGTTTAAATGAGGCTATAAGCCATAGCTGCTTTGTGTTAACCTCTTAACTCCCACCTGAACCGAGCACATTTACTCCAGTTTGGCTTTACCCAAATCTAAAAGCTTCCTGAAAAAACCAAAAAACGTCATAATAGAGATGCAAACGTGCTGGAAAAGCAACAATAACACAATAAAAGAGCGACAAAAACCCGATGAAAACACAAAAAGTGACAAAACGGTAATGAAAAGGCGGCAACAACGCCACAAAAAAGTTTAGATCAGTTTTGTAGGTCTTAGCTTTCAAATGAGGCTGTAAGCTCCCGTCAAGAAGCTTTTACTGTAGATTTGGATGAAACCGAACTGGAGAAAATGTGCTCGGTTAAGGTGGGGGTAAGAGGTTAAAGCGTTAATCACAAATCTAATTGCTTTTCTGAAACAATTGTCTGGAAAAATTGCCATTAGTTTGTCGTTTTCCCCCCAAAATGTGCCGCCCTAATTCTAAACAACCCCGTCCAGTTGACTAGTTTTGTTAGACTATTTGCTGTAATTGCTAAAACCTGCTTCCCCCATCATCTCTACTTGCACCCCGCCATCCCTCTCCCCCGGCCCGATTCACATTAAGCGTCCCCAGTGAGCGATTTTATAGCGTTTCCCATTTTCCTCCTTCCTCCCGTTTAGCCATTACCATCTTAAGTGAGTCCTTCATCTATCCCTCCTTGTTTCCTCCCCTTTCCTCCGCTCCCCTTTTTACTCATTACATTGGCCGGTTTCCCCTTCAGTGATTGACTCCCTGGCCGGGCCCATACGTCTTCCCCGAGCGTTTTTGATTTTTCAGTTTTCCGCCTGTTGAAGCTGCTGTCAGCCTATCGCTCCATCAAGTGTCCCGCTGCCTCCTTTCTCCTTTCCCTAATCTCCGCGTGGCATCATCAGGGCACAACAAATGGCTTTTGGTTCCAGACCGGGCGCGACTATTTCGGGAGGAGGGGAGCAGTGAAAAGATGTGGCGATCACGAAGAAAGAGTGACGATGCTACGGAAGCTGAATAAATATGCCTCTGAGTGGAGGAACTGAATAGAAATATATTAGTAGACTGTCATTTCTCACTCCTTCCCATTTACATTAATTACTTCATTTGAGAGAGAATCCATGATGGCAACTCAGTCTCATGGTCCAAAAGAGGACAAAAAGTCAGGAAACTCTGCCCCCATGAGGCAGTCTGAGCAGCAACAAGCCTCCACAATGCTCCAGGGCCTGTCAATCAAAGGCCAAAGCTTAAAGGTGCATTATGCAACTTTTTATGTGAAAAAAAATAAAAATGTGTGCATATTTGACTTTGTAGTGAACCAGCGGCTGTATGAGTGGTCAGCATGCCACCTTTACTTTCCATAGAGTGGTCTCTAGGATCAATTGTTCACCAGAAAACCTAAAAAACAACTGATCCTGGAGCATTGTAGAGAGGGGATGGGACTAAATAAGGTCACACTCAATGGGCGAGGAAAGCCCTTCTTTTTGGTCCTCATGACCAGGAGCTGACATTGCTGTAATACCATTGCTATGACCCATGTGACAACGCTGGGGTATATATCATATTTTTAACTAGGGCTAAACGATATATCGTTATCGTATCAATATCGAGCTATGTACATTCAAAATATTAATATTGAAAAGCAAGAAATAAATGATATAGATTTTCATCAATAAAAGTGCACTCTTTTGTATTATGTTTTATTTTTCTGAAAAATGCTTGGTTTTCACCTAACCCATTGTTATATCGTATCGATATCGAGATATCTGGCATGAATATCGAGATATGAAATTTGTCCATATTGTTCAGCTCTATTTTAACCCTTTCTGGTTTTTGTATGTCAGCACTAAAAAGGAGGAAGCCAAAGACTGACAGGCTCTAGAGCGCTGTGGAGATTCGTAGCCGGTCCGCCCGCCCCGTGAGGCTTCGCAAGAGGAGACTTTGCAGCCATGTTAATTTCGCAGACCACTCGGGATCGTTACTATGAATGGGGCTGAACAGAACACCGGTTATCTCTTTTATCTTATATCTATGGTCACACTTCAACCCACTCCTTTTCCCCGCCATGAGGACCAAAGAGAAGGGCTTTCCTCGCCCATTGCTCCCTCCGCACCCTCACTACGTTACGTTAGATGACAGTTCAGTTTCATCCTCTTAAATCCTCTTGAATGCGGGAGTAAATGCCTTCAACACAAAAACAAACTGGTTCAGAGGTAACAGAATATCCCGAGATGACGGAGAGCTTACGTCGACGTTATCAGCTTATAGTGTGTGCAATCATTGTTTTATGATTGAAAGTACGTTCGGCGAGAGAGATTCAACAAAAAAGCAATCAAGACTTTGCAGAGCACAATTCATCTTCAACAGCAATTCACAGTGTTTTAGAGAACTAGAAAAACTGCGTTGAAAAAGCAAATCAAATGAATTCATGGTTATGAATTTTAAAGCGAAGAGCGCGGATATAATACTTTCAGTGGTGTCAGCATCACAGCTAAATATTAGAGCTGAGGCCTGTCTTACATTTTCAGGGGACTGTCTTCAGCTGCAGAAATCAACTCAAAAACACGTCTCTATTCGCAGTTATCATAGATTATAAATATAATGACTGGTGAGTAATCTTTCCAAAAAAAAAGAAAATGTACTCTGTTCAGGTGCGGGAGTTCAGAGGTCTGTGTGTTGAAGAAAGACAGGATGTGAGTGGTCTGTATGACCTACATATGAAAATACACTGTCAGGCTATTGCGTTACTCACATAATAGACATCCACTTGAGGATACGGTCATTTTCACCCTATATAGATATATGTGGGCCACCTGCTGCTGAAGAATAAAATAAAAAGAGTTTCAATATGGTATAAGTACAGACAGTTTTGCCACTAAATGCATGGGCTGTATACACCTCCTGCTGACAGCCGCAAATTGCCAGACTGCGGACTCCAACAGATGGCAGGACCCGTGATTGTGCAGCTATTTGAGCCTGAAGTACTGAGAAAAAAGTTTGCTCTCTTTAATCCAAGTCTATAGGAATACTTAAGTTATTATTCTTTCAGTCTGCTTGCAATAGAAGTTGAAAGAATAAAAAGCTACTGATCAGATGCTGCAACGACACAGCCACAACAACGGAGGTGACAGTAATGTAATAATGTAGGCTTTTGATCACACTTAAGTCAGCAATGTTAGCTTATTTTCTTTCCCCAAACCTCAAAGCTCCTCGACTGGAGTTCACAGCCTACAGGCCAACATAACATCGCATTTGAACGCTAAGGCTTAAACTCTTTCCTCACGTTTTGGTCGCCTTTTCGATACGTGTTTGTTGCGTTTTTGTCATGTTTTTCTTACGTTTTGGTCTCATTTTAGTGGCTTCATCACAGTTACATTACACCAAAAAAAAAAAACATGCGGCCAAAACGCTACACAAAAAACAACTTAAATGTGAAAAAAACGTGACGAAAACGCAAAACCCCCCGACACAAACGTGACAAAAACCTTACAAAAAAAAGCAACAGAAACAACTAAAACTTGACAGAGCACTTTTTCATTGTTTGGCTAATATGTGAGTGACTAATATGTGATTTAAAAAAAAAGTTTTTAATTCAAATATATAATTCCACATGCCGCTAGAGGGCACTGCAGGCTAATCGAGTAGCAGAAAGAAAGTTTGGCGTGAGCGAGAAAGCACAATGAAGAAACAAAAAAAGCTAATCGCGGGCTAAAGGCAAGATGGCCACAGCTAGAGGAACGAGTTCGCAAATGAGAGCTTGAAAAAGGTTCTGCCGGGAAAGGCTTGACAACGGTGCAGTTACACCTCCGTGTCCAGGTAGTTGTAAAGTGTTTATGTGACGTTAACAGACACCTGTTTACTTTGTTGTTTACGCTTCATGTACAGTAGCTAACCATCAATGGGTTATGTTAGCTTACCGTACGCCTATTTAGCTTGTTGTTTTTTCTTCATTAGGCAATTTTTGGCTAGTGCGTCTTATATATTTGCTCGGTTACAGTGGGGTCTCTGTGTGCCTCTCCTCCGATCATCACCATCCTCATATCCAACGTCTGAAGCAAACGTGCTCTTGGTCCCCGGAGTGTCAAGATCCTAGTGAGTCCGTGTAAGAGAAAAACAAAGTTGGGCTGTGCGAGCTAAAGAGCCGTCATGAATTGTATGCTATGTTTAGATGCTGTTAGCTAACGCCATGCTGCTGTGTGTGCTCAGATCATTTTGAACTTCACAACAGCCTGGGGACCATGGCCAAAATCTTCACATGGATTTGGGGACCAATCACAGAACGAGGAGGGACGGCAAGACGATGACGCACTATTCGAAGCTTGTAGTTTGTTTAGGGGGGGGAAACTGTTTATTTACGGATCCAACATGACAGCAGCAGACGCCATCTTTCGATCAAGCTTTAGACTGTTGCTCCATCCGAAACCAGTAAATTGGTAAGAGGTCTGACGCCAAACCGGATGTGCGTCAGCGTCCGCCATGACAAGAAGCGTCCGAATTGGTCTGCCAGTTAGGAAGGAGTTAGGGAAAGTGGCCTGTATGCTAACTATCATAGCCACTTTACTATAGGGACCTCTGATGCTAACTCACTGACGATTAGGAGCTATGTGCCATCCCATAAGCCACTGCGCCAATCTCCCCGCCCCCACCCTCGAGTGATTCATGCGCAACCACTGTTGATTGACAGGTGCACATTTAATAAAAAAATTAATAAAAAAAGATTCTGCACAAGCCAAACTTTATAAAAGTGACAAAATACATGTTAAAGTCACCACAGCACATTCACATGGTTTTAAAGAGCCTCCTCAGTAAATGGCCTAAATGAAGGCAGTTTGTGCTTTTGCTTTCATTTAGTAGAAACTTAAGCCACATGGCTAATTTGCATACTGTAGCTTTATGAAACTGCTGTTGAGATAAAATAAAGGGATATGTGAAGGATCATTTGGATGTTTCTTTTTTTCTGCCTTAAATGTCTTTATTTGGACACTATGTTGTTGTTGGACAATATACAGTAGGTGGCGGTATGCACTTTTAGGCGTCGTTCCACATAGCGCGAACCGGCCGCGCACGCCACGATCTACGTGCTCGACAAAGCGGGTGAAAGAGCCATTCAGCTGACACGCGCCTGCATGTGGAAAAGAGCCTTTTGTTTGGCCTCCACTGAACTTTAAAGAAGAAGAAAAACAGCTGTTAGTGATGTCACTTCCCCTTCCCCTGGGTAAGGACGGTCGAATTGGGCAAATGCTGCTGAAGCTCTAGTTCACTAACTGCATAGATATCTAACAGTTGACCCCAGGAAAGGTTAAGGATTAGTTGCTAGTGTTAGTACTTAGAGGCTACAATTTAATGGTTTCGGATGCAGCCTCTGTCCTAAATAGTTTAGCTTGAAAGTTTACAGCGGGTACGTCATATGTCATCTGAACAATTGGTATGATTGGCTATGGCTACGTGCTGACGCATATGATAGACATTCGTAGCGCCCAATAAACGGCTATGGACAATCGTAGACCACACCTCTCCTACAAGAAAATGAATTGGTGGTCCCCAGACTAAAGGTTAAAGGTTCTGTACTATTTGATCCATATGCTCCTATCATAGTGTCTAATATTCCACATAGGCTAATCTCTGTTACAGTCAAATGACCACATTATTGAATTCGGTCCGGCACTGGTGAACCAAATTTCTGAGAGCAAGAGCACGAATAGCTTCCACAAAGAGACAGATCCAAACACTTGGTTTAGAGCCGTTGTCGACAATGAATTGTTGGCTTTATTTGCTGACATTTTCAAAGCAGGGCAACGAACTTCGACTGACTCATTCTTCCACCGTCCAGTCACAGGTAAACCTTCAAAAGCTAAAGTCATGGTCAGGCTAAAATTGTGTTCTTCAGTTGTATTCAAAGCTGAAGTGTTATGAGTGAGTGGGCCACTTTTCCCTTGCTTTCACAGCAGCTTAGGCTTATACAGTAGGAAAAGATCTTAACGTTTTAGTTTTTTTAAAGAGGTAATAGTGCCTTTGACCATTTGTTTGTTTACATACATTTATATGCTATACACACAGTATAATACAATATGATGCTGACTGAAACAATATTTTACTAATTCATGTTCAGAGGTTATGCAGGTGACACCACAGCTCTGCAACAGCATGGCAAAAGAAGCCAGACAAGTGTCAACATTGAGTTATGAAAATGTGTATTATTTGTTTTGACTCTCAGTCCGGACTGTAGATAGTTCTGTTGAGAATGGAAATAAAAACAGATACATGTTGCATAAACACGTATAGGGCTTTCATTAACCTAACAAACAGGCTGTTGGATATGATGTCATCAAACTGCGGGGCTCAGTTCATTGATCCAATGATAGCCCTTTTTCATTTCCAAAAGTTTGCATTTTGGCACTTTGGAGACTTCAACTACCGAGTACAGAAGATGACTCAAGTACCTTCATTGAAGATAGACCACTCCTGTACGACTGAGAACTTACACAGACATTTTGGCTGCACTAATTGAACCCTGGATACGGCACCAATTCGTGAGAAGTTCATTTTGAATTCAGAAAGTATGATTATTTTTAGCTTGCAAGAAAGTACAGTAATGTTCGGACTATTGAGCGCACCTCAATATAAGTTGCAACAACAACATTTAAAATATATTATTTTTTTTTACTACATACTGTATATAGGCCGCACTTGTCTATATGCGTCCACTTTGGAACATGATGTAGTATTGACACAAAAAGATGGTACACAGAACAGCAGGAAAAAGGCAGTAACATGCCTGGTTAAAGAAATCCAAAATACTTTCGTCACCTAGAAAACTTATTGATCGCTATCTTCCTCTTCTTCATCATATGCACTTATTTACAAAAGAATTGGTACGTATTTCCCATAAACTGCAACAGTCTTTAAGAATGTTGACCAAAAATACAACCGTTGTCCTACAGACCCCGTTTCCCTTCTCTACACGCATGAATGAGAGTCCCCTTTTGGAGGCGGCGTGTAAAAGGTGCCCGTGCAGCAGCCTCTCACTCAAAGCCAGATGCAGGTTAAACAACAGTCAGGCAGATCGTGGCATTGAGAACAGCTTCTGTGCTTCCGCGAAGTTTCTCATCACAGTTTATTTGATGAAATTTGGCCTCATATTCACAGGAAAAGATCCAAATTAGGGAATACACAAAGTCACTGATTTTTCTTTCACATGTGTTGTAACTGTAACAAATGCAGCATAAAACAGAGTCTCAGACGTCCTCCAGAGGCTGCTAATTAAAGTTTGCAAACTTTCTGGAGCTTAGAGAACTTCTTTTCTCTGCACAGTCCAGTGAGGAACAAAAGCTGCAGGCACTGAGCATTCGCACACACATACTCCAGCATTAAAGTCGAAATAATAATATAAATCAATCATAATGCGGTCCCAGTCAGAGCAGAACAGCAATTGTCAGTTTATTTAGTATAAATTGATTTTAATCTTGGTGAGGTGTAAAACCATTAAATCCAATACAATTGTTAAAAAGAAAAGTAAAAGGTCAGGCATAAAGTTATAGTTTATTGTGATTGAATATAATGAACACATTATATTTAATCACAATAAACTTCCACCCCTGGATCTCACGAATGGTCGGTGCCTTTGTGGCTCTTCACAGGATCAAGGTTGAACATTTCGGCTCTTGGTCTCTGACTAGTTTGTCACCCCTCTTCCTCGGCACATTATCTCTTCCACCTGTCTGTGTCTACAGTATAGCTGTGTTTCCATGACTTGAAGTAACACGTGATGGAAACACCCATTTTTGCAATTAGAATCCTTAGTAAGGTTTTACTTCATTTATGCGAATAAGTGTTAAGACGGAAACAGATTTACTTTGCGCTTCCTGCTAGAGCACCCTAGAGTGCTGTAAAAATCTACTAATTTTCCCCATCGGTGTTCATACAGGGTTCAAAGCGTGTGGAATAAAAAGTAGTGGATTATAGTCTGGAAATGACAGTAAAGATTATCCAAAAAAAGGCACCAGACTGAAAGCCTAAACTAGGATACAAATCTTGGAAAGTGAGTTCATCTTGGCAAGGACAGGCATGCTTATGTATACTGCGCATTTCGTACACACAAGGCACCTCAATGCGCCCAAATGTTAGGAACAAGATGTCAGTCACTTTATTTAAATGAATACAGCCATACAATGTAAAAATAAATCTCACACAGTATTCTTTTTAGCCGGTCCGTAATCATAACTTGTATAATTTCCCATGTTCTGTCTTATAGAGGTCTCTCTGTAAAATGAAGTGTTCATCATTACTGTGATTATAACTCCATGTGTTCCAAGTGGCTGTTCTCCCCGTCAGCCACACTTTGACATTTTCACTGCAGCCTATAATTTTCTTCCACATTTTTGAGTGAAATTACAGAGAAAAAAAAAACAAATGACTTGTGCCGTGACAAAAATAATGTGATTTTCTTTTTTCCCCTTTTTTTAAATGCAGTGATTATAATATATTGTTTTTCTTTTGTCGTCGATTGTAATAGCTGCGCATTTTCTAGCAGAGCCTGCACCTCTGCACAGCTATTATTTTAATCACTTGAATGGGTAAAATAATTTGTCTTTTCAGCTCAGAAATGTGGACGAAAATAGTGAGCGTAATATTTTTACGGGGAGACCAGCACTTTTCCGAGCATTTAATTGGGAATGAAATCTTAATTAGGCCTAATTGGATGAGGAAACAGCAGTCATGTTTCCTTCCTGGCTTTATCGCCCTGTTTATCAACTCGCTTGATTGTTTCAGCAAACTTTTGAAGGTTAACTGGGAAAGAAAATGTCCCCAAAAATTGACAATAAATGAGCACTATTTGGCTCTTAGTGTGCGCTTTGCAAAGCACTACTTGGAAAAAAAACAACAGCAACACACGATCATTTATGCAAATTCGCACATCAACGCGTCAAATTTAGGACAGTGTTTTTACAACATCGAGGCTCAGTTATATTTCACTTTTAACTCTCTTTTCATCTGGCATCCATCACTTTTCATACTTTTCTGCATATTTTTCATTATTTCCCCCCCTCCCCCGGTAATTTACGATCTGTTGGATGATTTAAAAAGAAGACTTTAGTCCGTAATGTTCCCAGGAAAAGTCCATAAACTGCTGGAGAAAGTGATAAATGCGGCTCGTTTATCATGTGGCTTTGTAAACAGTGTTGAGCGTTTTAAAGCTGCGTAAGCTAATGCAAATATGAGAACGCACGACTGAAGCAAACAGACCGCGGCTGTTTTTCGAACAGAGTCATCGCCACGGGCCAACTGGCGTGATCAAAATGATAAACATGATCGTATTGATGTGCAAAGCTTGGTCAATGTTTGTACTTCTGTATATGGGCTTTGTAATATACATTCATAATATACTGTAACACGCATGCTGTGACACATGTATGGAATCAATCTTGGGTAATCAGCGCCAACAAAGCCTAATCGTAACTACTCACCCATTGTAATAATAACAATGATGCATTGGTTTTATATAGCGCTTTAATCTCTTAAACCCCACCTGAACCGAGCACATATTCTCCAGTTTGGCATTACCCAAATCTAAGAGCTTCTTGAAACCAAACGCGTCAACATAGCGACGAAAATGAGGATGAAAACACAAGTGGCAAAAGCGCGGCAAACACGTGACGAAAACCTCACGGAAAACTGACAAAGGCGGTTCAAAAGTGTGATCAAAATGAAGCGACAGAAAAGTTACGAACCATTTTGCAGGTCTTAGCTTTCAAATGGGCGGCACGGTAGCGCAGTGGTTAGCTCTCATGCTTCACAGCTAGAAGGTCCGAGTTTGATTCCCACCCAATGGCCGCTGGCTGCTCTGCTTTATGACCGCAACACTGGAGGCCGCCATTGCTGTAGTACCTCAATATAGCCGCTAGTCTCCCATTGAAAAGCATTGGACTTTAGACACGTTAAAAACAACTTTAACGCCTGGTTTCTATTTTTTCAACACTTTCTATGGCTACATATTCCTCCTGAGATAACGCTGGGTTAGTCACAAAAAAGAAACCAGGCTGATTTTCGAAAGAATTTTTAAAAAATCTCCTACTTAATGAGGGTCGGACTGTTAGCATTGGAGCTGCGCGAGCTACACGTCAGACTACACGGAGTCTACAGTGAAAATCCCGCCCTTATGCCCTTTATAGGAACATGCTTCGTCAGAGCTGGGGAGGAGGAGTCTGTAAATCCGCCATGATTTCCCCCTCGAACGTGGTCATTATAGTAAACGGGGAGGAGTGAGGAGGAGTTGTCTATTCTTTTTAACAGTCTATGTTCCCACCAGGACAGGGCCTTTCTGTGTGGAGTTTGCATGTTCTCCCCGTGTCCGTGTAGGTTTCCTCCGGGTGCTTCGATTTCCCCTACCACAAAAAACATATGCAATAGGTGAATCCTCCAGCCAGGTGTTTCTGACCACCAGCCTGGCTCCCCATCATGGAGATGGGTCCCCGTTTCTCCGCTGCCCACTGCTCCCTACAGGTCATCCAGTGGTGTCGAGGGATGGGTCAAATACAGAGGACACATTTCCTTGTACAGTTCATGTATAATGACAAATAATCCAACAAACGAACAAATGAGGCGTTACACTGGCCAAGCTCTCCATTCGAGAAGCTTTCAGATTTGGAGGGTATCATTCATTCCATGCTTGGTGGTATACAAACGGTACGCACCCATACCTGTAGCCATCCATACCTGCCTATACCTAACCTCTATGCACAAATTAACTCAGGTCAATGTTGGTTATTATAGAACATTCAGCAAAAAAGATGAATATGGAAGTTTTGAGGACCAAGTCTTTAACAAATAACGATCAGGAGATTTCTTTCAAAAACAGTGAATCGTCCACAGAGTTGGCCCTTGACGTCCTTCTGAGATTATGGCATCAAATTCATAAGCATGATCGCAAACCTATGAAGTCTAGCTAGAACGAGCTAGAATCAGAAAAATTCTATACTCTTTGATTCAATTCCATCACTGTATTAATTTCAATAATTAAAGAACTTTTGAAGTAACTCTCTGGTGTCAGGATAACAGTGCAAGACAACATGTATAAGGCCGGGAGAAATGAATGCCACAATCACTTTACTTCCTGTTGGTGTTGAGAGCTGTTCAGCTGTTGCATATTGTCGGGAGATACTATTCCTACCTCCTTAGCTGCAAATCTACAGTATTTATTGAAAATTAATTCTATGTTACAATGATATAAGATACTGTTGAGCCATGTCTGATGAACAATACCGACTACAGCACCCAATCGTGTTACCTCAGGTCGGGTCACGATTATAATCTGATCACGTGTCGCCTCTGCTCATTGTATTGATTGCAACTTTACAGACGTTTTTTCGCGTAAATATGAAGCGGATTTTCATAAAACAAGCAGCGCAATATGCGCCCACTCCTGAATTCTTCCTGTGCTCTGAGCAGGAGGGACAGAGAGAGAGGTAGAGACAGAGATAGTGCACGAGGGATGAGACATGCCAGTCCTGTTTATTGGGGAATGATTCAAAATTAAGATTTCTTTCTTTCTTTCTTTCTTTCTTTCTTTCTTTCTTTCTTTCTTTCTTTCTTTCTTTCTTTCTGTCTTTCTTTCTGTCTTTCTGAACATGTGAGCAACACACCTTTACAAGACTTTAGACATAAAGGCTGTTACAAATCAAAAAAGACAGAAGTAAACTTGTCAGTTCTCTTGAAAAAAAGCCAAAATATATAATAATATAATATAATAATAACAAGATAAACTATTTATTTATTTATTTTGGAAAATGAAAAAGAAGGCACACACATGAGACAAATCACTTAGAATCTTTAAATTCTGTTGTCTCATATTTCACAAAAAGGTTTTCTCTCAATTTCTTCTTGAACCGATTCATACTTGAGCATTCACTTTAGATCTGAGCTTAAATCATTCCATATTTTGGCACCGGTAATGGAAACACAAAAACGTTTCATAGTTGATTTGAATTGTTGTATTGTAAAATTATGGTCATCAGCACTCCTGAGGCTGTACATTGTTTTTGTATATTGTTTGGTAAGGTATTCTGCTGTACTCTAAACATTATTTGGGCTGTTTAATAATCTACAACGTCAGCAAATTTAATGACTTTTGATTCCAAGAACAGTATGTTGGTATGATCTAGATAATCGGATTTGTTGGTAATTCTCATGGCTCTTTTTGAAGACGAGTTAATGAAATCGAACTTTCGTAATTATTTCCCCAAATTTCACCACAATAGCTTAGATAAGGTAATACCAGTGAACAATACAAACATGAAGTGATTTATGATCTAAAAGGTACTTTGACTTCTGCATTATAGAAATGTTTCTTGATATTTTATTCCCAATATGTTCTATATGACCTTTCCATCGAATTTCATCATCAATCATTTTTTCACAATTTCAATAACTCATCACACAATTCATCACAACCAGTTGATACTTTTGTTTTACATTTCAAAACATTATCAATGACCTCATTCTCATTTACACATGAAAGAAACATGGTACTTTGGTTTCTGTTATTCAAAGTATAATCAGGAGTTTCAGGACAAGACATTTTAGTGGCTAGCTGCGGACCAATGTTTACAAAATACTCATTAAATTTATTTACTATACATCATCCATGTTATCAAGAATTTCCTCGTTAACTTCGAAATAACTTGGTAAATGTTTTGGACAGGTAGCCTTACTTTTTATTATATTATTTAAAATACCCCACATACTCTGCATATTGTTTCTACTCTTTGCAAGTATGTTATAGTAATGTTCTTTCTTAGCAGCCTGAATTATAAATGTTAATGTATTTTTTTATATTTCAAGTTAAGAACACCTTATTACGCATCATCGCTGCCTGGCACCACCAGAGGTGGGAGACTCGAGTCAAATGACTTGACTCGAGTCAGACTCGAGTCGCAATTTTCGGGACTTGAGACTTACTTGACCAAAGCTCCAAAAAGACTTGACTTGACTCAGAGTTGCCTGTTTGTGACTTGAGACTTAACTTGGACTTGAGGCCAGTGACTCTGAATGACTTGCTGTGACTTTATAGTTATTATTTATTTGAGTGAAACTGTTGAAAGAACAGGATTCATTGCGTAAAAGCGGCGCATCTATGTTTACATATGGTAATTAGCCACATGCTTTTTCAGCTTCCCACGGAGCGTCTAATCAATACAGCGCGAAAAGGCAGGAGGAAATACGACGTGTTTCTTTGGATGCATTAAACGTTTTGTACAGTGAGTGAAAAGATGAAGATTCATAGACATTTATTAAGGACGGGAAAACGTTCGAAACAATGACAGAAGCAAGGGTGCGTAAACAGGCGGCCTCCAGAACGACGATGGTAACAGTTGGATTAATGACAGAAATCTTGGGGGCTTTTCGGTGTTTTAAGGCGTTCTCATGAAAGTTACAGCATTTAGAGGCTATTTTCCGCAGCCACACAGAGCCCAGTGACAGCGGGACTGAAGGCTGCACGAAATCGACTTTAAGCAGGGGCGAATCCGAGTATGCAGGGACTGGGGCATTACAGGGGAACCCCCTGACAGAAAAACTGCCAGAAACAAAAATTAAAATATAATGTTATATTTATCTTTCAGACTGCAGGGAAAAGCAGCTCATATTTAAAAGACTCTGTTTCAATTTTTTTTAAGTAGGTCCCCCGGGCCCCCTTCCTTAAAATGCTGTCCCAGTAATTTTGTACATAGACGGGAGCATTTAAAATATATATATATATATATTTTACATTTTGTGGCGATTAAATATTAATTAGACTTTAAATCCAAATCCATTATATTTTAAAAAGTGTGATTTTAGCCTACATTTTCAAAATGGCTAAATCTTGAGAAAACACTTTATATTTTCAAGTAGATTAAAGGGGGGGTATTATGTAAAATCGACTTTTTCAAGCTTTATATCATGTTATTATGTCATTCCCTCATTAAACACATGCCTGGAGTGTTGCCTTGGCTCATTCACATATTTTTGATTAATCAGTAAAAACTTAGACGGCAGCCATTTTAGGTGTAGCTATGCCTCAGTCCTCCTAGGAACGCCCCCACCTCCTGGAGACGCCTCTGGACCTTTCGTCATCAGCCAAGCCACCAACCACTGCTCCTCAGTTCAGCAGAGCCCCCTCCCCGCACAGTAGTGTTGTTTAGATGCCACAGCAGTGTGCTGAAGGGGGCGTGTCGGAAAGCTTCTTAAAGAGACAGAGGCCTATTTCAAGACGTTCAGTACAGCCATTTTGAGAGAGCAATTTTATTCAAGGCAGTTATTTTAATTTACTGCATATACAGACCAACAGAAGGTTACGTCATCATTGTAGTATGCTATAGACTGGTGCTATGTGATTGAAAAAAGCATAATACCCCCTCTTTAAACACATTTTGAAAAGAAGAATTAGGCTTAACGCTGACGGTTGCGACTTGAGGTGACTTGCCGGCTAAAGAAAGACTTGACTTGACTTGACTTGGCAAAAGCTATGACTTGACTTGACTTGACCCCATGACCAATTGACTTGGACTTGCTTGGGACTTGGACCTTAACGACTTGGACTTGACTCGAGACTTGCATTTAGTGACTTACTCCCACCTCTGCGCACCACGCATCACCAGCACCCAAACACAACACTGTGGACTCTTAGCATTTGCTCAACTCTTAGTGCAGTTAATGTGACTCACTTTTTCTCTTTTTGTCTGTGTTCCTCCAGGACCGGGGGCTGTATACGGTCGAGGTAGCGGTCTACAGTCGGAGCTGAGCGTCGGCGTGAGCGTCTTGGTGTCACTTTCCGCCGTTCTTCTGCTGAAGGTTTAAAAAAAAAAAGAGGAAAAAAATGCAGCGACTGGAATTTGACCCGCCGAGCCCACTCTGTCCCGTCTCCTGTTCTCTCCCCTTTACTCTTTTCTGACGGAAAGAAGACGGATATAAAATTCTTTAATTACGAACCCATCACTGTGAACTAAAAAGAATATGCATTGAACCAGGAGCCATCCCACATTGCCCACATCCGACGGCAAACCACCAACACCACAACGGCGGAAAAGCTACTCCCTTTTATTCATCTCTCTTTCGTTATCCCACTTTTTTTTTCTGACTTGGTACTACCCTATTTTGTTACCCTGCCATCACCACCACCGGGCTGGTCAAGAGTGTATATTAAAGATTATTGTATCGGTGACCACATGAGAAAATAGCTAATCTAACACCTTGGACGATCAAATACTGTATGTAAAATTAAAAGAAATTAAAAAAAAGACTTTAATGACTGACCTACAATGTTTGCCTTACAGAATATCACCAACACGGATTGTACCGGGGAATGGGATGTGATACGGAAGGTCACGTGATTGCACCGTGGTTCCGAAAAACAGGTGACCATGTGAAGTGTCACCCAACGCGCGCATTGACAAACATGTATGGCTTTTTATCTGTGTAGCAGTGAGTCTGCTATGAATGATGTCAAATTGTACTCCACGGAAAGGCTGGGTGTCGACGGCGTCAGTCCTAACCGTGTCCCCCCGGGTGTAATTTTTAGAGGGGGTTATACTTACGCATGTGGACCCCTGACTGCCCAAACCTTTATCCACCCCCTGTTTGTTGCTGTCTGATCAACCCTCGAAATGCTTACGAGTCCAGTTTCCACTCAGTGGTGCGACACGGCGCAGTTTGGCATGTTGCGTTTCCGTCATCGTTGTAGGCTGTTCTAGTTTCTCCCATGCTCAGAACGCGAGGGACGTCTAACCAACATCCAATTGGGGATGATCGGAAGGAGGTTTCCCAAAATCCCGAACACCCCATTGAACGAACAGAATTCAAAGTTAATTGAAATGTGTTTTTGTAAAGCTGGCAAAAAGGAAGTAATGTACCTACCTACAGAACATGTACTGTTATTTCTGTCTGTATATCATAATCTTAACCTTGTTAGAATCAAGCACACAGAAAACCTTATTCCTCACTGAGTGGTTAACATGCTCATGTCATAGCAAGAAGGTCCTGTGTTCAATTCCTGGGTCGGTTGGGGCTTGCATGTCCTTCTTGCTTTCGTAGGTTTCGTCCGCTGAATATCTAGCAGCAGTCCTTCGATATTCCTTTGAGAAACCATTCAGTTGTTTTTAGATGTTTAATGTAGAATAATTGAACCACAAATAAAATCAGGTGTACGCAGCATGGTTTTGGCTGTCTGAGACGAGCCATCACTGGTCGTAAGGACAATCTTAAGTCCGAAGACGAGCTGCGACGGACAGCAGTCAATGTCCGATATTTTGGAACAGAGTGCGCCACCCTCTCGCTGCGGCTAGGATCTAAGTCAAGTGTGCCGTCAACAAAATAAAAGCACCAGCGCACCGCCAGAATCACAAGCACCAGCGCCCAAGCAGCCATGAGCGGAGATGGCATTTTACGAGCAAGCCGTACTCGCTCACGACAAACTTTGCTCGTAGCGTGCGACTCACTCTTTGACCCAACCACCATACGAGTGCAGGCTCACAAATTTACAATCCACTTCTTGCAATACGTCATTTAGATATATCGATAAAGAACTTGCGTCGCGTAAACCGGGCTTAAGATGCGAACTTCGAAACCTGAGCCATACTTTCCTGCTCGGTGGAAACAAGACTCTAAGCGCCCTTCATCCCTCAACCCCTGTGTAAATATATATGCAGTACAGAGGCCACGCTGGCGCCGTCTCCCCCCTCCCACGGCCCGGCAACAGAATGACACCCTGCCCCCCCATAAGCTTCAGCCTCCCCTGGACAGCGATTGGACTGTTCTTCAGTGTCTTGTACTGGGAAGCTGAGGCTCCGCCCCCAACCCCCCTCCGTTTTGTCGCTTGTTGATAGCATGTACCGGTTAGCGATGTTCCTATCGTGAGTCCATAACCCCCTTCCCTTGCCCCTCCCCCTTAACCCCCCTGCACTGTGTCTGTTTTACTCTGCAAGGATACCTGCTTTTACTTTTTTGGTGTTGATAATACTACAGATGATGACGATGATGTTGAATACGTATTTGAAAACTATGGCTAGTAAGTCGGTGTAAGAAAAAAAAAAAAAAATCGGTCCGATGGCTTGAAGAGTTGTGCGTGGGGGAGAATCATTTTTGTACTTTGAAGTTCACGAAATCACGTCGAAAAGAGAAGCATAAAAACGATGTAAAGTTGATGTGCTCTATTTTGCCATGACGAGCTTTTTAACACATTTGAAAACGGTCGAACTGGGATAAGTTCATATCAATCCACAGGCGGCGAATGGCGTAATTTATGAGTTGTCGCCACACCTCAACAGACATTTTGTTTTGTTATCAGCATACAAAGCGTATCACACGTTTGTGTCGACTTTTTCGCAGCGTGTTTCTCCAGCTAGGTGGGTGATTTTTTTTCTTTTTGATTTTTTTTTTTTTCGGGAAAGCATGTCTCACGCACAGCTTTGCTTCTTGGGGAGATAAAGATGTAATTAGCCATTACCTGTGGCTGGCTTTGTGACAGAGCCCGCGACTCCGCTGGTCCCACCTGCCAGCCGCCCCCGCGACCCCCATAAATCAAACTCAATCCCACAGTTGACAGGAATACACTTCAAGGACAAAGGCTTCCGTGCACTCTTTCAACCCTACCTGTGATACGCAGAAATGGCCTTTCACCATGACACAAGTATCCAACAGTTGTCCAATAAGGTGCAGCACAAACAATGGAAGCTTCTACGGAACTAAGTGGTACAGGAAATTTTGCAGGGGGGGACATTTAAGAAAACCTATTAAAAACCCTGCGCTGAACGACCCGCCGCTTTCGATAGTTTGAAATCAATTGTCTGAATGTCTTATTCTTTTGATTTTGTTTCAAGCCAGCAATAACCCCTGTTGTGCAAGAGTTGACAATATGGTGGAAGCTGTGGTGTGACGCCATTAACAAGATATTATCAATGTTGTACTTTTAAACTGTGTACAGTACTCTGCAATGATTGTGAAGCTCTGTTTAAATGGCCCTTAATCTGGAAAAAAAAAAAACAATACATGTCGTTTTCAAAAATCTTGCCCTCTGAGATGTATTTGGTTGGATGGTTGTGACAGAGCAAACTGCGTCTGTGCATGTGTCTTGTTGCTCCGGTGGAAAAACAAAACAAAAATCGACAGATTCCGTTTCAAGCACAAGAGCAGGAGGTTCGATCAACGTTTTTTTTTTACCTGTCTCCGTCACTCTTCATTTTACTTTTTCCTATTCCTCCGTCTTCTGTACATTGTTCTGTGTCAACGGCACTAGGGGTTTTATAGAAACATATAACACCTGTATGTACATAGACTGTCCACGATGAAAAGAAAAGAAAAACGCCATGAAGAAAATGTCTAAAAAAAAATAACCCCAAACAAACCTGTCATGTTTCTGTGTGTGAGTTTGAAAAAAAAGCACGTCAATGTTCACGTATGGATGGATTTTCAACAAAAAATAATAAATCAAGTAAAAAATGTTGTGTTATGGGCAGTGGGTTTGATAGAAGTCTCAGTGAGGTTTCATTGTGGACATACGTAATGTTTCATGACGATGTCGGCACAAGCATTTGCTTTTGAAGAAAATGAAGAGCTATCGGGTGTGTGTTTTTTCCATTTCTCTCACAGAACACTCTCCGCACAAGAACGAAGCCACAGCGGATGATTTATGCAAAAATTGATGGACCAGTTCTAAAGCAAGACGGTTTGATTCTGAATTCTCTCAGAATGTCATAAATTAGACAAGCCTAACTGGCTGTAAGTGATGTTAGCAAAAGATATCGATCGACAAACAGAATCACTGAACAACCCTTCACAATGAACACAAATGACTAATTTAATGTTGAACAGAAACAATAAAATAATAAAACATGGTTGAATTTTGTTTTTCGGGCGGTTGCTTGAAAAAGTTTAGACTGGACAAGACACTGTTGCATTATATTTCAAAGTCAGGTCTTGTTTTATACACTATACACTATTAATCAGTTTAAGGGGGTTACTATGCAAAATTAACTTTTTAGAGCTTATATGCATCTTCAATGAAGGTTCTTGAGTCATCTTCTGTACTCTGTAGTTGAAGTCTCGAACGTTTCGCCTCCCATCCAAAAGGCTTCGTCAGCGAACTGAGTTCAGCTCAGCCCGCAACCCAGATAATGACCAAAAGGAGGAGTTGAGCTTGGCCCGGCTCCTCCCCTCTAATCACAGCTACTCTCACCTGTGGGTAAACACCTTTGAAGTAGAGCGTCTCACCGCAGTATTGATAAGTCCTGTCCTATTCATAGATGACCACTGCCAATTATCTGTCCTATTCATAGATGATCACTGCTAATTACCTGCCTATTGTTGTTGGCTGAGGGGCCATCTCATTGGCATGACAGCGCCCTGTCGGCTGGCTGCGAATGAGATTAGCATAAAGTGGAGAAAGATTAAATCTGAGCCCACCATTACGGTTCATGGAGGGATTTTCTTTCTTGACAAAAATAGCTTCTTTCACTCCTCGTTCAAACCAACCCGACTCAGGGCTGCTTCTGGTTTCTCTTTGGTGTTGATAAAGTCTCGTCTGTAATACTTGTTTTGTTTCTCCAATATAATGTTCATTGCATTCTTCTTCTTTGCATCGAATAGAATAAACCACATTGCTTTGTTTGTGGCTCAGAGTTTTGTCTTTGGGATGAACCAATATTTTGTCTCAGTGTGTTCACCGGTTTGTGGTACACTGGAATCCTGTGCTGCCTAAAGATTATCTGAAGTTTCTCTGAGACCCCGGCTACATACGGCACAGAGACTCCCTTTCTTCTGGGCTCTGTAGTCTGTCTGTCCTGTTCTTTAGGTCTTTTTGCCCTTTGTGCTGAATTTGGACTGCGGGCTGAGCTGGACCTTAGTTCGCTGACGGAGCCTTTTGGATGAGAGGCGAAACGTTCGAGACTTCAACTACAGAGTACAGAAGATGACTCAAGAACCTTCATGGAAGATGGACAATTCCTGTACGACTGAGAGCTTACACAGACAGCTTATATGCATGCTACAGTGTTCTTCACTCAACAACAACAAAAAACTGTTAATTGTGTTTTGAGCCACTCATGAATGATTGAGTCATAATTGAATCTTTCCCAGAGACTCTTCTCACAGCAGCTCGGACCCTTACGATCTCTGAAAACCCTTGTCCCTCCATTGCAGGGCAAAAACATCCACTGAACCTTCAACTCTGAGACTATTCTGGACACGTCCTGACAGTAAGCTATAGAGGATTGTTGTGAAGGGGAGCGAAGGGAGGGAGAGACGAAAGGCTTAGGGACAGAGCACTAACACCTTTGAGCGATCGCTATACCTTTACCACATTTGCTAGGTTAGCTCTGTGCTAACGGTGGCTAGCGAAGGCTCTGCCCATTCTCTACCACAATAGAGAGATTTGCCGTGTGCTAACAGAGGCTCACGAAGTCTCAGCTCAGTCTGTCATAAACTAGACGAGCCTAATCAGGAAGAATAGCTGAGAGATACCTCCGCTTTAAGTCATCCTCAATGCGGGTTTTTTCAAAGTCGACAATCAAGTATTCCTCATAACGTTCGGCAGCCACGTCTCAAATCCTCTCTTGGTGGGAAGCGAGGAACGCGCTCGCAGATGAATTAGCATTTCAATCAAAACCAAACTGAACAACAGCCCGTTTCCACTCATCCAGTATTCACGCGATGAGTCATAGTTTTAGTCCAGGAGAGCACGAAAAGTCTGGTGGGACTAGAGAATATACGAACAAACTGTAGACAGAGCCAGCAGTCCCATCGGGAGGCTATCCCTGACAACCGCCGGCCGCACAACACACTCCTCATTTTTCATTTCCAAATCTGATCTGCGTCGTCTTTTCCCTCAAGAGATGGACAAGCTACCGCCATGCACACTATTTCTGGTCCCACCCCCCCACCCCCTCCTCAAAGTAACACGAATCGCATTAACATAAAACTAGATCGCAAACAGTCTACGGCCTATTTGGGGACGGCTAAACAGCATCTCCGAAATGAGGTCTGGCGTGTTGGCGACTGCTATCAACAAGATGTCTGCCGGGCCCCTAATTACATAGACAGGAACGTGTTGATTGCCTCCCGCAGCTCAAGGTTATGAAGAGTTGTTTACTTTGCTAATAAGGTGCTGTGAATTTGGAGACGCTTGCTGCCAGTTTGTACTTCACACGTTGTCACGTTTGTAGATTGAAGCCACTCGCTATAGGTATGGGTTTTGTTGTTGTTGATCCATTAGCAACGTTGAAGTTTTAATCAACAAGGTTTTTCGGAAATTTGGCCCAAAAAAAACAAAACCAGGTTGGAAGCGCAGTGAGAAAACTAATTAATGGTGTAAAAAACAGTCTGTTGTTCCTGTTGCACTTAGGTGGCAGAATAATTAGTTCTGGCAGCTTAGTTGTGATTTCTTTCAAGGTTAGAACACTGCTGTCGTTCATGTCGCGCTCTTAAGTTGTTTTCCAGCTTTCTATATGGAACCAATCCAAAACAGACTTTAACATTTAGAACGCAAGGGTCAATCGATACATGTGAGTCACTGGCTTTGGGAATGGAGCAATTTCTCCTTGGTCTGCCTCACCCGGGTCCCCACAAGTCCAATCGATCAAGCGTCTATATAGACCTGACTTAGAGCGGGGAGCATTATTTGTCATGGCTGATATAAGACACACTTAATCGTAATTGTGCATTGTTTTTTTTTTAGACCCTTCTCCGAAACCATTTGGGAAAACTCAAACATCAGGCATCAAGCATGTGTTAAAAGCAACAGCCATGGGAGTTGCTTGTTTGTGTATTTAGGGTAATCAAGGGAGTCTTTTCTGAAGTTATTGGATTTTTCTTTTGCAAACCACAGAAGTACAAAACCTTAATTATATAGATTTAACAATCAAGTCTGTATTGGTCTACACATGTGCTTGCCTGGCCAGCCAGACACTCCTCTTTTCTGTTCAACAATCACGCCCATTGGGAAATTGCTGAGATCACGCTCGCCAGACTACATGTCTTTGAAAAAGCATAGCTTGGCAAGCCAGGGCAACACCTGTGATTCCTAAAGCACTCATGAAAGGTTGTTTTTTTTTAAATGTTTTTTTCTATTTGTTACTTACTTTAATGGGATAATGTCCCAGGTAAGTATTAATCATTGTTTTACAACATTGAAGTGGCAACTTTATGAAGAAAGCCTTCTGGGTTCTGGCCCTTGTGTACAGTATGTTTGCATTGTAACATTAGGAATGTTTACTTCTACTTGTGCCACATCCTGTGCCCATAAAGAAGAAGTAAAATAGCTGGGCCAGGCTGCGGGATTTTTTCAATGCAGGACGGCAGGGGAAGTGCTGCCTCTGATTGACTAGCTAGTGAAGCTAAACTAACCTAAACCAGCCCTAAACCTAACCTTAACCTCAAGGATAGTGATGTCTACTAAAGGCGTCTTATTGAGAGTCATTTAAGTGAGCCAATCTAAGATGGCTGTCGGCTGCGGATTTGCCCTGCCATCCTGCATAAACAAAATGATCATGGCCATGGCTAGTCAGTAATTAGCCTTGAGCTCTCTCTACAGACCGCAGTGGGTTTGAGGCAGTGAAAACTAGCATTCAGTTTGTTCTCACAGCGTGGTTAGTAACACACTTTTGTGCAGAACTCCTATCAAATGTTGGATTAAAAATACGAATGACAGTTTTGTATTTCATCTATTAATCAGTTTAACCGAGGAAGTACAGAACCGAGTGGCATCAGTAGAAGAAGTGACCAAAGGGAATAAGGGAACAGGATTACTCAAAACTGAGTGAATAAAGGTAAATACTACTCCAATATTATTATTATTATTTTATTTATTTTTTTAAAGAGGGAATAACATCCCAAGAGCTCCTTTAAAGTAACAATTTTTAAAGTAATTATTTTGGATAATAAAAAGGGCAGTTTATATGTTGACAAATCATTTCTCGATATCTCACACAGATACCGCAGCAGGAGGACATTCTTTCTCCACAAAAATATAACATTCTGTTGACGGGTGAACATTTCCGATTTAGCTGCCCACATCTCTTGCTGTTATTCGTGGTAATCTTTCATATTAGCAATGACAAAGCTGTAAAACAAATCAATTTGCAGCCGCCGGAGTCAGCAGGCATTGATGGTGTTTAATTAAAGGCTTACGGCTCGCTGTACACAATGTAAAAAAATAAATAAAAAAACAACAAGGTGTCTGCAAGGTGTCTGCCTGCTGTGCAAAAAAGCGGAAATGAACGTCTCCGCAGAGTCAGTATGCCAAACGGATATAACACCCAGTGACAATTCATGTAAATACTGTGCTAAATCCAGCGCTTGTGTTCTTCTCAACAGCTAAATACGCTATATGTGATCATCATTATGTCGACCAACCATTCAGCTCTCACAGGCAGAGTCGTTTTCACAGGTCAATTACTGTAAGGCCCACACTCACAGTGCTGAAGATAATGAGAGCAGAGCTAAGACAGCGTGATACACTGGACCGAGAAAGAACTCTTTTTCAACATCAAAAAGAGAATTGATTTATATGTATTCCTTTGGTTAATAAATAATTATAACAATGATCTTGTTTTGATTAGAGAACATTATGCCACATGGTTAATAGCTCAAAAAGGTAAATTTTGGACGGTTACTTCAGGAGGAGGAGAAAGAAAATCCAATGCAGCTGAGGGTTATGCAGCTGAGATGGAGATGGGACGGGACAGGAGGGTTAGCATCATAGTGAGAAAGAGAGAATAGGCTATTGCAAAAATGTCTCAAGAGGTGAGACACTGTGTGTGCCTGAGGTTTGTTATAGGCAAGGCAAGTTTATTTATATGGCACATTTCATGTACATGTACAACTCAATGTGCCTCACAGCAGCACCAGACACCCAAACACAATAAAAATGCAATAAAAAGCATTAAAAACACGATACAATTACATTAAAAAATACATTAAAATACATTAAAAATATGTATATTGTATACTGTATATTAAAATTTGTAAAAATACAATCAACTGCCATAGGCAGCAGTAAAAAGGTGTCCTTTCAGCCTGGACTTAAACATAGTCAGGGTCGAGGCCTGTCTCACGTCCTCACTGAGGCTGTTCCAGACTTTAGCTGCGTGGAACTGAAACGCAGCCTCACCGTGTTTGGTGGTGACTCTGGGAACCACCTGGAGACCCCTCCCTGAGGATCTCAGGGCCCGAGATGGTTCATATGGCTGTACCATATCAGAGATGTACTTTGGTGCCTGACCATGAAGAGACTTATACACAAGCAGAGCTGTTTTAAAGTCTATTCTCTGAGTGACAGGAAGCCAGTGCAGAGACCGGAGCACTGGACTAATATGGTCGTATTTCTTTGTTCTTGTCAGGACTCGAGCAGCAGCATTTTGGATATACAGTTGTCGAACAGCTCGTTTGGAAAGGCCAGTGAACAGACCGTTACAATAGTCTAGCCGGCTGGAGACAAACGCATGAATTAATCTCTCCAAATCTGGTTTTGACACAATGTTTTTTATTTTGGCAATGTTTTTTAGATGGTAATAGGCCGCTGATGTAATGGACTTAATATGACTGTTAAAATTCAGGTCTGAGTCCATGATTACCCCTAGGTTTCTAACTTGACTTTTCAGTCCCAGTGAAAGAGCCTCAAGATAACCAATGACAACCTCTCTGTGTTTTTGTGGGCCAAAGACAATGATCTCAGTTTTATCTGTATTTAACTGGAGGAAGTTATTTTGCATCCACACACTGATCTGTTTGATACAATGACACAGTGTATCCACGGGCCCATGTTCACCTGCTGTTAGTGAAACATAGATCTGAGTGTCATCTGCGTAATTGTGATAGGACACATTGTTACTGAATATCAGTTGACCTAATGGAAGCATGTACAAATTGAACAAAAGGTATAGTTGATTATTACACATTTGCAAAAAAAAAGCTACACTTACAGGATCTATGCACTAGAAATAGGCTAATTAGCTTTTAGGACCTATCATAATGTTAGCTTTCCCTTGTTGATACAAGATAATTAGCTTGTTTGGAAAGTGTGTTGACTGATATTTGAAGTATTGGTAGTACAGTAATTATAAAGCAGTATTTAAACAAATTGCAATTACCAAGTGACTCTTCATTGTAGTTCTTTTTTCTAGTGTAATTAAAAAGAAAACAAAACGTGTATGCTCTGTATCTTTGTTCTTGTTGACCACAGGTGTTGCGATGTCACTTACCCACATAAACATAGCTAATGGTCTGTGTTTTTGTCTTTTAGCAAAGACACACAATAGAAACGCGTCATTAAAGCGCCCACCTCACTTCTCTGTGGCCCTTGTGAATCTGCGAGCCCACGTCTGCCATTTCGCCTGTCAATCAAAGGCGGGCGTAAATATTGGCTATGGCGCGCCCGACTGACAGAGGGGACTGTGTCTCGCCGACAGCGGCGCGTGTTTTCGTGCTGATTTATGCCGCGGTCAGGAGAGGCGAGGGAACAGGGTATAATTAAGTCACCTGCACAAATGTTCTGCTATTGAGTGAGGTGGGCTGTTGGAGCTCGAGACGGTGACGCAAGGTCAACAAGCAGCTCTATTGCAAACGCACAAGAAACTGACTATTTCAGTAACTATGAAAAGCATGAAGTGTTTTGTTAATAAGCTGGTTGTGAACTATATTTACACTGACCAAAAGAAAAAAGTCACCACAACAAAAAGGGTCACACGCTCACCCAATATTTGGCTGGACCCTGTTAGCTTAGATTGCACACATTCGTTGTCATTGTTTTAAAAAAAAGAAGAAAAAAAAAAGTTGCTGCGAGGTCAAATGATCCAGTGTTGCTTTCATTTTTCACCAAGATCTTGTATTGATAATAGGAGAGTGTGACAACTCTGCAAAGCCTTCTCCAGCACATCCCAAAGATTCTCAATGGGGTTACAATCTGGACTCTGGGGCGGCCGATCCATGTGTGAAAATGATGTCTTATGCTCCCTGAACCACTGATGGAATAACCTGTCATTCGGGATGTTCAGATAGTCAGCTGATCTCATTCGTTGGGCTCATATTGCTGCTGAACCTAGAGCTATCCAACAACAGAAACCCCAGAACAGGAGAATAGTTAAATCCAGGTGGCGATGTATTTTTTGGTCATGCAGTGACAGCACATTGTATTCAAACAAATTGATCATTGGTAAACAATTTAACCTGTTTTCTGCCAGTTTCGAGTAAGGTTTAAGGTTAGAGTTAGGACTACATAGAAATCATGCATGTCCAAAACTCAAAGTGTATTGACAGGAGAGCTGACAGTCTATATACCAGTGCGATACCTTATTTGAAAGCCAAGTCCTTGTAGTTTCTAAAACTATGTGTAAGATCTGTTTGAGTGAAACACACACAGATCCAGGCGTTCCCGGGCCATCCAAACAACATGCAGTCAGTCTCCACGACCTCCTTGGCGCCCAGGAAGCCAGTATACAACTGCTGGCTCCTCTCGTTGTGGAGAGGCAGCGGCTCTACTCCGAGCTCCTCCGTGATGACCAAGTCTCGTGGATAAAACATATTTTGACTGTTTGTTGAAAAGACGTCTAGATCAAGACCCAATGCTCAAGGCCAAAGGCGAGGGTAGGAAAGTAAAATAACCTATTTGTATCTTGGACAACCTTTTCAAAACCTAAACCTGTTGGTGTCAGTACGTCTTGAGTCACTCATACATTCATTTGATCTACATTTTAC
Organism: Neogobius melanostomus; assembly: GCA_007210695.1. NCBI lineage: Eukaryota > Metazoa > Chordata > Actinopteri > Gobiiformes > Gobiidae > Neogobius > Neogobius melanostomus. The sequence continues at coordinate 829,624 of VHKM01000362.1, forward strand.
AAAACTATTTGACCTGCAATCTTCTCTTCTGTGTGTGCTTGTGTACACAACTGTATTCTTGGCTCCACTGCACTTGGCTCATGCTGTCTGTATCCTTCATTATCTGTGCAGCCCAATGCTCAAGCTTACATCTCCAATTTTTCACAGCGGCGACATGTAACCTCTCCTCTCTTCACTGACCTGGATAAAGTGAAAAACATTTGTCTTCTAGTGACAGATGTACGATTGTGTTGCTTGTTTTCATTTTGTTGAACGTTGTCTTTGATTTTTATTCCCCTCCCCAAACCCATGAAGGGGAGATAAAAAATGATTTAAAAAAAAAAAGAGGGTGAAACAGATTAAAATGACTTTTGTTATTAAGAGAACTGGCTCAGACTGGTGTGTGTGAGAGAGAGAGATTGTGAGGTCAGGCGTCGGCTTCCTGCTGAGAGGAGACGCGAAGAAGAAAAGCAGACTTTTTGAGAAAGAACACAACGTAACACTTAAGCTCAGAGGTGTTGTGCAATTCATGACAAAATTATAGCTTTGCGCATAACATTAAGGAAATGTCTCCTTATATTCACGATATCAACATTTCTTACATGGATATTGCCTAGTTTCACCAACTTCCAAAAGGAATAGCATTAGGTTGGAACGCAAAACATTTCAGTGCGGATGATATCCTCTATAGTGAGCTGTGTCACTGTGAGAGACACATTATGGGTTGCCAGATTGGACTTTTTTCCCACCCTAATCGAGTTATCTTTGTTCACCTTTAGGAAGAAAAAGTGTGTTGGGCTACTTTTGGTTCTACATTAGAGAGTAACACATTTTTCACCTCAATGTTGACTCTCATTCGGCTGCCCCCGTCATGCTGTTGCCGCTGTGACATTATCGGCATGTGGGAAACATGAAATGAACTTTTTGTAGAAAGAAATAGTTGCCCGTAATTATTCTCTGATTGCACATACAGTGACCAATTAAAGCTGATTAGGTTCAGACAAGGTGAGTGCGTCTCTCTGTGTTTCAACTCTTTCAAGTGAGTGAATCTTCATAATTTAATCAATACTAAATCATGTATTTGCCTGGTTTGGGGCGGATTGTCAGTGTCCATGGTGATTTCCATCTGCCAGAATGGATAGCATACAGTATTTTACATTGAAAACAGCAAGGCAAAAACAACACAGATGATTCCATAATTGTATCACACTGTATCACACAGTGTTGGCGACATTTTATAGGCGCATTCTGGTGGTGAAAAGGCATTAGACCAGTGAGTCTGTAAAAAGCGAACTCAACACTGACCAAGCTCATTTATTCTTGTTCAGAACCAAATCATCAGGAGTGAGCTGCTTAACCAGCTGAGGGTGATCACTTAGAAAGAGCTTGCTCAGGATCACGAGAAGGAATGAGCTACAAATCCCAAATGACAAAATGAGTCAAGTGTTGCTCTCGTTCAACTGGCGCCACGACACTACATGATACAAAATGACACAGTGAAAGTGTTGGTCACGTGACTTTTCTTAAAATGATACACCCGTGACACAGCTCAGCCGGGGTTTTGCTTTCTGTGCTTGATACGTGTGTCGATACCTCGGCTCTTTTAGTCCATCACTAGATAAAACTCAATGACAGGCTAGCTCACAAGTGGCACCAGAAATCAAAACATCATGTATGCACGTATGTCTACGTGACAGGAGGGCTGTGACAAATATATAGAATGTTCTCTGTACTCTGTGAAGAAGGTACAGTATGAACGTAGGAATGCCTGTGTGAAGACTGTTTGCTACTGTCTCAATAAATCTGGTTCTGATTCCATCTGAAGCTGCCTCTCCAGGTTTTTATTATCTCGACTACGCAGCTTTAAAGCTGCCCAATTCCGCAGAGCTGGCAACCCGGTGCTTGTGGAATGCGTTGCCTTTATTTATTTACATTCCCTGGTGATCTTGGTCTGATAATATGCACAAAAGTGGACACAAACGGGTTTGAATGGCTGCTTAAGGTATGTATCCTCACCTGTGACCTGTGTTTGTAATTATTGTGCGTGTATAAAAGGTCAGTGAGTTTTTGGGCTCCTGACAGACCTTTGCATCTTGCACCCAATGCTGCACTGGGGTTTCTGGTTTCTGAGTCATGAGGAAAGCAAAAGAATTGTCAGAGGATGTGCAAGAAAGGTAGTTGAACTGTATGAAATGGGTTATAGATATCCAGGGTACTGAGTGTTTAAATCACCAAACAAAACCACGGTCAGGTTGACCAACAAAAAATCCTGTGTGACCGTAGAGTATGCAGTTACAATATGGCAAATACTCCTAATTTTCACACTGTGTGTTATATAGTTGTCATCCTTTCAAAACGGTGTGTGCGTAACAAGTTCATTCGGAGTAACGATAATAGAATGTGTCATTGCATAACTGCTGTTGTCATTGTCTATTTCCAGATGCACAACTTCACACAACACCTGCAGCCTCGCCTCTCTCTATTCCAAACTATTTTTACTCTTACAGACGGTACCAAGAGAGTCGACTTTTTGACTTTTCACAGGAGAAAAACTCTTGATCTGAGCTGGGAAAGTAGCTCAGCTTCTTCAGATCAAGAGTTCTGCTGAAAGGGCGCACTCATTCAGCATGAAATAATCAAATGGTCTTTACGGAGCAGCTGGGTTTAAAGCTCTTTTACAAATGAATAAAAGGGTCATAAAAGGCATATATCAGATAGTCTTGGCATTGCTTGTGGTGTCCCCCAGGGGTCAGGGTTAGGGCCGAAACTGTTCAATGTGTATTAGGGCTGGGACAAAATATCGGATTGGACTTGGCTTGCAATACGTTTTGCTGCAATACCAAGTATTAATATTTGTGTTTGGAGGCATTTTTATCCTACATTCCTTTGTTTTCCAGTAACAGTTAGACAGCACTTTGTTATACTTTGTGTTAATGTTGTTTTAATCTTAACACTTCAATAAATGTCAAATGACAATTAGTTTATAAACTTTGGACACATTACTGTTTTTCTTTTTACACATTTTAAGGTAAACATATTATTTAGCATAATTACTTATGACAATACATATCAGATCGGTGTGAGTATCGTGATACGTATCGGCTCGTGACAAAAGTGGATTGTCCCAGCCCTAGTGTATATAAATGATATTTTTTATGTATCCCAAACTCTCAAACTCATACTCTTTGCAGATGATACAAACGTATTCTGCAGTAGTGATAATTATAAAGAGCTTGTAGATACTCTGAACAAGGAATTAAAAAAAAAGTGGATGGACATAAATAAATTATTTAATAAGAAAACTAAAGCAATGTTGTTTGGTTGTAACTTTTGAAGGGATCACAAATGAAAATTGAATTGAGAATACATTTTTGGGTGTAACAAATTGCTTTGGAAACCCCAGTGTTGCTCTCTGCTGCGCTTTGCGTACGACGCTATATGATACAAAATGACACAGTGAAAGTGTTGGTCACATGACTTTTCTTAAAATGATAACCCCACATCAGACATATAAAAATGTTTTCATTTATGTTGGGAAAAAAAAGGGAAAAAAAGATATGCACAAAATAATAATGTTAGATTTTCAGCAAATGTGTCTGCTTTTGTGGGGTCAAACCTATGTAAAAGAACAACAGCAAAAACAACACTTTCCTGCAGTGCCAGCAGAACGTGTGACCTAATACTATGTGCTTGCTGCTGCACTGCGGTCGGTGTCAAGGCCTGTTTGTTTCCCAACACTGTGACATGTGTTGTTTCTCACCCCGAACGGCCCCCGATCAGATGGAGCTTTGAGTTTGAACATGACCTATTAATGAAGCGTTCACCCCAGGAACACGCTGATACATCGCATTTAGAACACTGCAGCCCAACGCCATTTCAGCTCCTCGCCATTCAGAAACATGAGCAACTACGTGGCACTCACACTCCTGCACTGTCTCCTGTGGGCTCGCCAAGCTGCAGGTACAGTAAATATGATTTGTAATGCTGTCCTATGCCGGTTATAGAGGCGCAGTGTCTTGGTAAATAAGTACACTTTTGCAGTACGCTTGATGACTAAAAAACTTTATATGGGGACAGAAAGAGACATGATTTTGTCATCTAATACTTGGCAGGCAAAAAATTGTTTGCTATAAGGTACAAGCGGCAAATTTGCAAGTTGCCAAATAGAAAAATTGCAAAAACATCCCCAATGAGTGGTTAATGTTTGTGGGCATAAAATAAAAACTACAGACCCAATAATGGTATTTACTTATTTTCCTTATTATTTCAGGATATTTTGTACCAAATTTCAAAATCGTAACCCAAAAATACAGTTCCGGTACCAAACAGGGGTGAGATGAAACAAAAATGTATGATTCAAGATTCAAAGATTTTACTGTCAATTGAATCGATATTTGTGTTCCTCTCAAGTCCTTGGTGAGTATGATCTTATAATAACCAGGGTTAACTCTACCTAAAAACAGAAGTTAAAAAGCAAACAAAAATATTGTTATTGCAGATGTCACATCTTACCAATTTACTGCATAGGAATCATTGAAACCACTTAGGCAAATGGAACCTATTGAAACGTTTGTGTTGCAAAAAAGGTCCTATAAGCATCACATAAAATATTTCAAATTTGGCACATGTATCACAGTGTGAAGAATTTGTCCCAATAAAGGGCTTAATCTACTCCAAACATTGTCTCCCAAAAAACAATTTGCCATTATCAACCTGTCTACACAAATGAAACAGTGTTGGGGGGTAACGTACTACAAAAGTAATGAGTTACAAAATGATATCACTTTTTTCAGTAAAGGCAAGTTTTGTGTAACATTACTTACACAAAATACGGAAATATATTAGTCATTACAATGAAGTAACTCGAGTTACATTTGCATTTAGATGATTTGTATTACACCATATCAAGTTTGAAGTCGGTATAAGATCTGCAGTCGTGTGTAGTTAATGTCAAAACAAAATGAGAGAATGGGGGAAAGCGAAGGAAATCTTTGACTGCACTTTTGAACACACATTTTGAATTACACATTTTTAAAGGAACAGGCCACCGTTTTTCATTCTGAGATATGTTACATTCTGAGATATGTTCTTTGACATCTTATCGATGTCAAACTGTCTGGTCTTTGTGCGTGCGCTCAGACACGCGAATGTTGTTAGCATTTAGCCTCTCCCAGTAAAGGTATAGCCCCAAACTGGGGTGAAGTTAGAAGCTATCAAGCTGTTCCACATTTTCCCCTATTTAAATACAGTTTCACCTGGAGTACTTCAATACATTACTGAGCGGATGTAGAAGTACTCCAGGTGTTATTACGCCTCACAATATAGTACCCCTTTTTATCCTCTTAGATAATCGTCATGTTTAATTTTGTGTAACTAGACTTGGATCGTGTAGCGTTTCACGTAACTGTATTTAAATAGGGAAAACATGGAACAGCTTGGTAGCTTCTAACTTCACTCCAGTTTGGAGCTATACCTTTGCTGGGAGAGGCTAAATGCTAACAACATTTGCGTGACTGAGCGCACGCACAAAGACCAGACAGGTACACATCAACTAGTCTAAGCTCAGGTAAGAACACATCTCAGTAAGTAAAAACGGTGGCCTGTTCCTTTAAAGCTGTAACTACTAATAAAGAATATATTACCATTTTAAAGTAACTTGTCCAACACTGAAATTAAATACATTAAAAATAGCTAAAATAATGTATATGAATAATGAATGCCAGCTGTAGTACTCATGTAAAAGCCTACCATTAAACCACTATAAAACTATAATGTAAGGCAGTGGTTCTCAACCTGGGGGTCGGGACCACCAAGGGGGTCGCGAGACAAATTTGGGGGGTCGCCAGATCATGTAGATAAAATATACATATTTTTATTAGTATATAATATAATATTTTATTGTAGCCTGTGTGTGCTTTTTTACCAGAGTGCCATTATTTGTTCTTAATTTGATTAATTTTATTTTAGCCATTTGTTTATTTCCTTTGTTTTTTTCAGAATTATGTAGGCTAATGTTCCTATTTCTCACGGTGTGACCCGGGCAGGGGTCACGCACCCCTTAAACTGTTTTAATGGGGGTCGCAGCTCCAAAAGGTTGAGAACCGCTGATTTAAGGAACCAAATACAAGTGCACTTATAAAGTATTCCCTGCTGCAACCCTGATTCAGTTAAAGGCTATATCATATAGACTACACAACATCGAACCATGCGCTGTCGTAACGACATGACCTATTTTATAGTCTGTTGATGCTCCACCTGTGAGAGCGACTGGCTTGTATTATCTGCGATCTTTCATTATGGTACTTAATAATCAGTTCATCACACTCAGGCTGATAAGCAGCGCTCCAATCAGACACGCGTCTCTCTGCTCTGCAGACCTGGCCTTTGTTGAAGTCTCTCCTCCAAGTGCACTCGTTTCTTTGTGAGGGAGCGTTTATCTCAGCGGGAGACTTTTAGTAATTGCGTGCTTTATTGTACAATTGGATCAAATTGACGTCTCAGTCTGTTGTTTGATTGTTCGCTGTTGTGTTTGAGCCGACCGTCGCAGAGTCGGACAAGTCATAAAGAGAAACACTTAAGTGCTGGCGATAACGACGAAGCCTCTCAACCCAGTCAGTACTCCATAGTTTCATATAAATGCACATCCTCTTTCCGCCTTTGTCGTTCTGTTTAAGATGCTTCATCTGCCTCGCAGCAGCAGAACATGTCAGCCTCTCCATCATCTCTCCATTCTCCATCACCAAAGTGTAGGTCCCAGGACGAATGCAAATAATCATTATGTCACTTCTTAGCATTCAAAATAGCCTTGCATAATGTAAACATAAACAAAAAAACAAAACAATTAATGATCATATTACGTAACTGGAGTGACATTTTGCAATTTTAAAAAGAAAGAAGAAAAGAATGCTATGCACAAATGTCAATTTCTTTTTACAAAATACAGTGATTACTTCGTTGGACGCAAACAAACCCACTTTATAAAATGGAGCCACCATAAAACGAACAATGAACAAAAGCTCGAAAACTGGCAATCTGTATTTTTGGTGAACAGACCAGCTCTGGGAGAAATGATAAGAGTCCAACTGTTAAAATAGACACAAAAATCAAAGTTGGGAAAGTAGAGCTGTGGAGAGAATAAGGGAGGGAAAGAAAGAATATTGTGGCTGACGTTTTTGTTTTGCCTTGTACCCATTATAAGAACAATTTATCCATTCCGAAAGAAATAAGTATATAATTTTAAAGGTTTAAAGCTTTGTCATTACTATTATCATAATGTCATTAGGAATGTACAGTATAAACTACTTTTTTATATCAGCCGTCCATGTTTGTGCGGAGTCACATTGCAGCGGCAGTAAGTCTCAGCAGAAATTCAACATGACTTTAGAACACCTCCCCAACCAATTACCGAGTCACCTTAGCTCCCTCACTGTGAAGAAGCAGCGGCTGTACTCCAAGCGGTAACACTTTATCATAAGGTTACATGAAGTCATGCATGAATAAAAGGAAATTATACATGAATTAATGCATGATTTCATGATGTATTCATGCATGAGGATATCATGTCTCATCATGAGTTAACATGACTTCATGTTTTTCATAGATGACTTCATGCATGAATTAAGTAACTACTGTAATGATTTCATGAGAAAATCTTGTTAATATATCATGATCTTATAATCATGATGAATACACTAAAACATTTACATTTTTTTTAACAAAAACATTAACTAATCGTAATTATGAAGTGTATGCATGAATATCATGATTCATCATGATTTTTAAGAAAAATAGTTTGCAAGATATACCTTAATACAACATTTACAGCTGTAATTAACTCATCATTAGCTAATCCTTAGTTCATTCATAAATTCATGATGATTGCGTCCACAATTGCATTGTGGACAGTTCTAAATTATAATGTCTGTGAAGTTTGTGTTTGTTTTGTCCTTGATCATTGTCCAAAGCATAAAAGTGCATCACTTTAGTATAGGGGACGTAATCATCATGAATTTATGAATGAACTAAGGATTAGCTAATGATGAGTTAATTACAGCTGTAAATGTTGTATTAAGGTATATCTTGCAAACTATTTTTTTAATCATGATGAATCATGATATTCATGCATACACTTTATAATTACGATTAGTTAATGTTTTTGTTAAAAAATGTAAATGTTTTAGTGAATTCATCATGATTCCAATATCATGATATATTAACAAGATTTTCTCATGAATTCATGACAGTAGTTACTTAATTAATTCATGCATGAAGTCATCTATGAAAAAACATGAAGTCATGTAAACTCATGATGAGTCATGATATCCTCATGCATGAATACATCATGAAATCATGCATAAATTCATGCATAATTTCATTTTATTCATGCATGACTTCATGTAACCTTATTATGAAGTGTTACTCTCCAAGCTCCTCCCTCTCAATTTGTGCGGTAAACTAATTTTGACCATATCTGTGTGTTGAGTACAGTCTGCACCAGGGAAAGGCAAGTTTGCTTGGTGGCGGGCACAATTTCTTCCTCATCAAAAGACATGAGGTCAAACCCATACTATGTGGCTCAAAATAAAACATTTTCTACAAATGCCCACTTACTACATGGAGTTAGTCCTTAAGGAACTGACTGTATTTTCAGTCTTTTTACTATACTTAAACAGACATTTGATCTCTGATGAACATAATATATCTCAAATTCATCTTGTGGGGGCCAGAGTTTCTATTTTAGAGGATTGGATTTTGCCCCCAGGCCTTGGCCTACACCATCTTGAAAAAGCAGTAAAAGATGGATATATGTCGTGCGTCGCCCATAAAAGCCATTTGGGAACCCGTAAATCCACATTAGTATGTGACCTCTTGTCTTCCTTGTCTGACATGTTTCACTAACAGCTCTGCCTGCAGACTCAACAGCGCCTCCTGAGGGACTGGCGGTCTTTCAGTCCCCCGCGCGGCTCACTGTGATGCGGGGTGAGACGGCCTCACTGTCCTGTCATTTCCAAGTGGGGTCCCTGACGCGCGGGGTTAAGTGGTTCAGAGAGGAGTCAGGCCAGTCCATCCCCAAGTCATCCCCTCGCCACGTCCAGCAGGACAAGGACCAAAGCTCCCTGCTGCTGATCACCGGGGCAGCAACCACGGATTCTGGGACATATTACTGCGAGGTCACCGTAGTAACGGGACCAGAGGACCCGGTGAGGGACCCGGAGAGGGGCAATGGAACAGAACTCATGGTGTTAGGTGAGGATTACCAGGGGAATATTCAGGTGATCTGGGTCTTAAGTTTGCTTGAAATGATGGTGGTGTAACTCAGGATGTGGTGTTGTACATTGGATGGTGCATACTTTTATTTGAATATCCTTATATTCATTTTCAAATCTATACATTACAAATTTGCCTTAGCTAAATGCTATGTCGTAGCATGCTCTTAAGCTCATGAAACATACACTGACCTGTCACAAGCTCTAATATTTTGTTGGAGCACCTTTAGCTTTGTTTACAGCATTCATTCACTGTGGTATTGTTTCAAAAGATCCAGTGTTGCATTCATTTTTCACCAAGATCTTGTGATGGTAGAGTGTGACCACTGTGCAAAGCCTTCTCCAGCACATCCCAAAGATTCTCAATGAGGTCTGGACAATCCATGTGTTAAAATGATGTCTCATGCTCCCTTGATGAATCCTGGCGTTGCCATCAGGGAAGAAAAAATCCAATGATGGAATAAACCGGTCATTTATGATGTTTCAAGAAGTCAGCTGAACCTAGACCTGACCAACAGCAGCAGCCCCAGATCAGAACAGTTACTTAATCTCTTAAACTGAACCTTACAGAGCGACAAAAACGTGCCGGAAAAGCAACAATACCACAACAAAAAAGTTTTAAAATGCAACAAAAGAGTGATTAAAATAAATAAAAACAATCAAAATCCACAATCACAACAAAAAAGTTACAAAAAAAGAGACAAAAAAGAGACAAATCCGCTTCAAACATTTGGCAAAAATGCGGCGACAACAAGACAAAGAAGTTTGTAAGTTTGGGAAACAACAACCCCTCAGTCATCCAGGAATTATTAATCTTATTTTCAAAGTATTGTAACGTCGACTGGATTGGGGTTGGTTGTGTTGAGAGAGTTTTGGTTCTATCTTCATAGCTTCCTCTCTTTCCCATAGTCCAAATGTTGGACGTCCATACGTCAATGTAAAGACATAAAAGGGCAGCCAGCATAAAATCCCTGTGAGTCCAACTTTGTGGCTGAGCAGTCTGGTGACAGATGCAGAAATAATCACCTCAGCCTGGCTGTGCCGCGCTGGTATCGATCCGGCCCGCGGAATTGAAACTCGCCACAAAACAAGGCAGGGAGCGATGGTAAGATTATTATTTGGAAATCCCTCACGCGGAAGAGCAGCGTATTTTTGATTTTCTGTACATACGTAAGATGCTGCCTCACACACACACAAAAAAACACAGCTTTTCAGTTTTATTCATGCCAAGGACTCAAAAGTAGGTTACAATCAACGTAAACAATGTAACAACACTTTTTATGTACACCAAGATAATAAGCTATCATTAGGCAACAATTCATCCAAGAAGGCGCTTCAAAAATGAGGTCGGACCAAACCAGTTGCGTATGTAGCCCATTTCCTAACACGCCACGATGATGAATTGAAAGTGATTAACGGTCTCACACAAATAAATAAGTAAGTCAAGGCCCGTCTCCTTTTCTTATTAAATCCACTGAAATACGTCCTGCTACTTCATGTCGCCGACTTTTATCTCCATTTGACAGAACTATGGCCAAGTTGAAGGCTTAATAGTAATAGTAGGAGCCTTGCACCGCGATGTTGTGACACTGTTGACACTGTTGACCAATCGGGACACGCACATGTTTTTCCACGCTCACACTTTTTGAACAGAAAATATAGCTGCTGCCTACAGGCTACTCCTTATGGCGGGATGATGCACTGATGACATAGTAAGCAGGTGCGCGATGGGCTCAAGGACCACTGGAAACGCTGAATTTGAATTTCCAAAACTGTTCATTAGAGTCAGTGGAGTTTCTTCCGAGTTTTGGGTTGTTTTGAACACATCATAGACTGAAAACAGTATAAACACTACACTACATTTTGACTGAGGGGACGGGACCCTCTTGACGCCGGGACTGTGCCTAACATCGGCAAAAATTAAAATAGTGCCAAGATTTGCATGGGAAAAAAATCAACCTGTCTTTGTTTACATTTTATTCCGCTCTGAAAGTATTATCTTGATGCCCTTTTCAAAGACCATTTACACATTTTGAAGCACTTTTGGACACAGAGAAACACCAGTCACATTGATGTTTCTATACATTGAGGTTTTGTCTATTTGTTGGAGACACAATCTGGAGACTGGAGACTAAAGCGAGTCTCCAGGTAGTCTCAGTGAAAACGAACAGGGTCGATTTCAGCGGAGACTGCATTGAGACTTTAAAAAGTCTGAGTGTGGCCTACACTGGCCTACAGGCTGTGAGCTTTTGCATTTGGGTAAAGCTGAACTGGAGAAAAGGCACTTGGTTAAGTCGGGGGTTAAGAGGTTACGTATCAGGTCGAAATGACATGTCCCCAGAAGTCAAGTAAAATGGGGCAAATTCTCGAGCTTTATTTTGGATCAATTTATTTACCAAACCTTATCTCCAGCTGGTATACCACCAATCTCGATGTGTGCTGCCTATTTTCTGAGCGTGCCCTTGCGCCGTCCTTGGTGCCAGATCAATCCATCAACAGTGCGCTTTAATTGTTTGTCCTACTTTTCCTTTAATGATCGTGTCTCGTGCTCAGACCCAGTTCAGTGTTATAAATGATGGGGCGGCTGTTTACTTCACCCTCTTGTTACCATGGCGCCTGCTGGGTCGGGTGGCACCGGTTTTGTTTCTTCGGATGTGCCTTTGACAGGAGTTTTGGAAACTATTTGACCTAGTTCACTCTCTTAATGTGTAGCCTAAATGCTGAATGAAGTGACCGCACCATTTGTTTGCATGCAACCAATGGCCGCTGGTTGCTCTGCTTTGCGACGACGACACTGGAGGCCGCCATTGCTGTAGTATCGCCATATAGCCGCTAGGCCCCATTGGAATGCATTGCACTTTAGACACGTTAAAAACAACTTTAATGCCCGGTGCCTAATTTTTTGGAACTGTCTACAGCTAGATATTCCTCCTGTGATTACGCTGGGTTAGACACAATCAGAGGCACCGGGCTGGTTATGGTAGGATAAATTTTAGAAATCTCCTACTTAACAGGGGTCGGACTGTTAACATTGGAGCTGCGCGAGCTACACGTCACGCACGTCAAGGGCCGAGTCTACAGTGAACATCCCGCACTTATGCCCTTATTAGGAACATGCTTCATCAGAGCTGGGGAGGAGGAGCCTGTAAAACTGCCATGATTTCCCCCTCGAACGTGGTCATTGTGGTAAACGGGGAGGAGTGAGTATTGACGGTCTTTTAATGTCTATGGTCTCAACCTTTCAAAGTAATACAATCGAACTGGGAAAGACCTTTATACGCCATAGTTTTTTAAACTTTTTATGCGGAAAAAAAAACTTGATATTTGTGAGTAATTGACCTTTTTGTGAACCAATGCTGTATGGGTGGTCAGCATGGCGCCTTTACTTTTCATCACGGTGGCCTCTACAACTCTCCAGGATCAATTCCTCCCTGGTGAAAGTGTCCGTCTGTGGTGAAAACCTACCAGAAACTCTAAAAAAACGAATTGATCCCAGCTAGCTGTCATTCTCTCTTGTTTGCACACAAGCTGAATTCTCGCGGTATTTGTCAGTTTACAACCACAATTGGTTCCGGCAAAAAAGATGCAATTTAACAACGCGGTGATCATAAATATTTCATAAACATTGAATGGATTTCTTGATCCAGTCAGCAGCAGATGTTGCTCCAAACGTGCGACCTCTCCCCAAACGATTCAAGCCGGATTGATGTCAGTGCAAATGTTATTATCAGTCTGGCTCTTGTCTCAACTTGACTCAATATTGAACAAGCATATATTATTTCAGAAGCGAGGAATTGTACAAAAGAATTACATAGATCAGATGTTGTTGGACATTATAGTGAAGTAAAACTAGATCATTTGTGTTGTTACAGTATATAAGGCGTTTATTGACCCTGCAATGTTATTGTAATTGTATGTAGTTGGTCATTTTTATTGGTAATATGACAGACTAGACCAAATGCAGCATATACTGCTATAAATTCCATTGCCGTACCTGGTTAACTGCTTCAATTTAATTCTGTCCTTGCAAGACAAAGGTGTCCCACTGTGCTCAGGGGTAATAAAAAGAAGCCCAAAGACAGGACCAAAACACATGCTTTATGAAGTGTTTAATTATGTATGACTATTCTCTGTAGGATGGCTATTCCAATGAGTTATTCAAAGTCAGTTTTAGCAGAAACCCAACAGGCATTGGGCGCAATTAAAATGAATTATTATGATCAAGTAGGTCATTACATCAATGTATTTTACATACATTAACTACAAAGTAGGGTCACCTTGGGCTCCGAGGATAAAATGTAATAATATGACATAAAAGTAAGATTTGAGAGTAGCCGGTTTTCCCTCCGAGCATGTAATGTAACGTGGCCGGAAGCAAAGGGAAGGACGTCAAATAATTACTGTGGTCTGTTAGATATGATTAAAGGGGGGGTATTATGTAAAATCGACTTTTTCAAGCTTTATATCATGTTATTATGTCATTCCCTCATTAAACACATGCCTGGAGTGTTGCCTTGGCTCATTCACATATTTTTGAGTAATCAGTAAAAACTTAGACGGCAGCCATTTTAGGTGTAGCTATGCCTCAGTCCTCCTAGGAACGCCCCCACCTCCTGGAGACGCCTCTGGACCTTTCGTCACCAGCCAAGCCACCAACCACTGCTCCTCAGCTCAGCAGAGCCCCCTCCCCGCACAGTAGTGTTGTTTAGATGCCACAGCAGTGTGCTGAAGGGGCGTGTCGGAAAGCTTCTTAAAGAGACAGAGGCCTATTTCAAGACCTTCAGTACAGCCATTTTGAGAGAGCAATTTTATTCAAGGCAGTTATTTTAATTTACTGCATATACAGACCAACAGAAGGTTACGTCATCATTGTAGTATGCTATAGACTGGTGCTATGTGATTGAAAAAAGCATAATACCCCCTCTTTAAGATATATGGATGGATTTATTTATCGAACAATGACAAAATGACAGTCGCCAAACATTTATCCAGATAGTTTACAGTGCCATGGTTCCCAACATGTGGGTCTGGACCCAAAAGCAACGCATCATACGAAGGTGTGTGGCCTAGCGAGGGAGAAGGAAGCCTGCAATGGAAATTGTGATTTATTTATTTTTTACACTATTTTTAGACGTTTTCTGGCAGACTATGAGCATATTTAACACACACCGTATGATTTTTTTTTACAGAGGAGACTGTCCACTCGAAAATTAAATAAAAACAACTGGCACTCGGAATTAGCCGTTAGCTTGGCTTGTAGCATAAAGCTAACATTAGGATTATGGTTATTCAGGATTCCGAACCACTTTGCTCCCCCCTTTATTTTGTAAAAAAAGTATTGTTCTTTTTCCTCTTAGTGGGTCATTTATCAAGACAGGTGCTAAATAGCGAGTGCAAAGTGGGAAAAAAAACATATTTTGTGGGAACGCTTGACCTGATTTAACATTTGAGATAATAGGGCCACAAATCTGACATGTAAATGAGAGAAAGCTACGTGAGTAAATAATACACAAAATACTGCAGGTGCTGTTGTAAGGTGCAGCGTAAATAAAAGTCGATGGTACTGTTACTCCACTTTAGTTCGTGCTACTTGTTTTTCCCCTCGACTGTGGCCATTTGTTGGCGTTCCCTATATATTCATAATGGCATTAACTATATCGTACTCTAGTGTTGGCCTAATTCGTTATGCAATATTAATAACTAAAACAATGTTGTCTCTGTGTTGTATTTTCCCAGCCCCTCCCTCTGTGCCCAGACTTTATTTGCGGACTCCAGCCGACCCCCTGCTCGAACCTTATTCCCTGGTGTGTGTCACCGTGGGGTTCTACCCGAGTGACCTCAGCCTCTTCTGGACCAATCAGAGCGCCCGCAGCCCCATCGATCGCCTGTCAATCAGCAACTGCACTCTCTCCCCTGCCTCTGACCCGAACCAAAACCCACAGTGTGTCCAATTGTCGGACCTCCAGACCAGTGAAGCGTATCTGTTCAGCCTGATCCCTCTCCCAGACAGACGGGCTTTGGAGACAGGGGTCACCTACACGTGTGCTGTGGAGGGACATCCCGCCATGACTGCTCCGCTCACCGCATCCTACACTTGGGGTACGTAAGGAACCATACCAAAAAGAGGAGTTTCAGTAGAATTGTTGAAACTTAAAGAAAGCGTGAGAAATATTCTGTTATTGAATCTAAAGCGTCCTGTATAATGTTACAACTCCATTCAACAAAATGTCCGATTAATTGATCAATTGGCTTAATAAAAAAAATAACACTCCCAATACTGTAGCACACACTTTTGCATGCTATAGGTGTTTTCTTTATGTTACATGGTAAAAAAAAAAAAAATAGTAAAAAAGCAAAGATTCACATCATAGACCCGGGACCCCTCCAAAAAATGTCTACAATCTGGGACCCCCTCAGTAATATCTATTCAATAATAAAGAAAATACCCAGCAAAAAATATTATCTTAACCCCTGCCTTAACCCAGAGCGTTTTCTCCCGTTCAGCTTTACCTACAATGTTAATGAGTAATGCCTCATTTGATAACTAAGACTTTGAAGGATATTTTTCCTTGCATTGTTGCCGCGTTGACATATGCCGCATTTTTGTCACATTTATTTGCCACATTTTTGTCGCTTTTTTGTGTGTTTTTTTAATCACTTTTTCATTACTTTTTTGTCATTTTCTGTTGCTTATTTGTGGCTTTTTTGTTGCATTTTTGACGCTTTAGTGTCACTTTTCTGTTGAGTTTTTGTGACTTTTTCATCCTAGTTTCATCTCACTTTTGTCGCTATTTTGACACTTTTTTCAAGAAGCTTTTAGATTTGGGTAAAGCCAAACTGGTGAACATGTGCTTCGTAAAAGTGGGGGTTAAGAGGTTAATGTCTGATTTAATAATATGTTTTAAATACATTGTTTACTATGTTATTTGACCGTAACTTGCAAAACTGTTTTCAGGAGAGTTAAATACACTGTCAACATATATATGTTTATTAAAAGTCTTGTTGGGACCCCCAGCTCTGCTGGTGACCGTGTTGGGAGTCCTGACTAGGGCTGGGCGATATGACGATATTAGTTCACAAATGCGCTGTTTATCCATGACTTTGAAAATATAAGACTTGTCCAACTTTGGTGAATTACTTGGTCAAGTAATAACTTATGGTAATTATCTGCTTCCGGTTTGCCTTTTACACAATAAAAGACACACTATGTTGTCGCTTTAGTAAGACTCTTATTGTGAAAGGGTCAGACAGCGACAGAGCGCTGTTTCACAGCAACTTGACGTCACGAGAGAGACGTCTCAGAAAAGATGCCATCAGCAACAGACACGAACAACAAGCCTTTACCAAACTTAGTGTTACTATTTTACTTTTATTGTCTGGAGTTTTATTGTGTTGTTTAATGTATAGAGTTAGTTTGCTGTAGTTCTAAGTCTAGTCTAAGTTCTAAGTCTATTTTTGCTGTGTTGATTATCACAAAGTTGAATAAATTAGTATATTCATTCAATCTTTTTCTTCTTCAGTGTGTAATTTAAGTTATTTTAGTTACTATAAAACTATAAAAAAATCGTGATAAAATCGAAATCGGGAGTTTATAATTCAAAAATCGTGATATTCTATTTTTGTCATATCGCCCACCCCTAGTCCTGACCCCCATTTTGGGAGCCTTTAGCCCCTAACCCTAAGCCTTTATGAGTTAAGGCGAGAATCTGCAGGTGAATAGAAAGAGAAACTTTTGCTGTAGCTGTAATATTTTCATATAAGAAATAAGGCATTTCATGTGTGAATGGTCAAAGTTGCCTATATTAGACTATTTGAATAATGGATACAGCCAGGTTAACGGTATTTTTGGTCTATTTCTTCCTTTCTTTTTTACTTTGACAAATAACTAAGATGTTAAGGGAAAAAACTAGCTGAAATTCTCCAAATCGACCACTGCATGAAATATCAATGTTTGTCTTTAACCATAATAAGTTCTCACCCCTCCACTTATTGTTTTGCATCAAACTCGCGCAAAAGCCTCCATTTTCTTAATAACACGTCAAAGTATTTTCAAGCTATTCCAGTCCAATTTTATCCTTACCTCAGTGCCAATCCTCCATGAAGAGCGGCTTCACGTTGCGCCCATCACTCCTAATCACCGCACAGTGATGATTGGTACAAAGCATGTTTTCCCTGTCACCGCGCTCAGACACAGGGCTGCAGACGCTGCCAGTGTGTAAAGAGAGGCGACAGAGCTGAGGTTCTTCCATGTCTGTTTGGCAGAAGACGAGGCCTCCATTAAATGTGCACCTCGCCCACTAAGATAAATGATCTAAAGCGGAAAAGGCGTATAAGATATCACAGCGCGCCAACTCCAGCCTGAAGTGACACATTCCCCATGACAGACTGCTGCTCCTTTGTGCTCCCAGATCGTTTGCAAAATATCAATTCTTTTATTCAAGCCAAGAAAGATATTAATATACTATTTTAGGCCCACTCACTCTTATGAAGGTTGAGCTTTTTTGACGTACTTGTAGCAAACTTTTTTGTCCTTTGGAGTAGCACAATTATTGTCACTCAAAAGAAAGTAAGCGGGAAAGGCAGCAGTTTGTGGGAAAGAAAAAAACATACTTAACTTTATTATTTAAAAAAAAATTGGTAATGGTAACACTTCATTTTGGCATTCACTTATTTAGTGTACTAACTGATCGCTCTCAATTGGTATTTATAAAGCACTTTATTAGTCCTCGTTTTGCATGGCCTTATTCAACATCTTAGATAGAACTATTTATTTGAGTGATTATTTGAGTGATTATTTACATTATTTACATCAATATTGTAGCATTGCAGAAAATAAATAAAGTAACAAAAAAAGTAGCAAGAACTCAAAAGGAGTAGGCCGAAGCAAGAAAGCTGCCTACCCCCATATTCAAAATGATTTAACATTCCGGATACCGTGATACAACACTTTACATTACAGATTCCTGGATTACACAATTACAATTGTCCACATTAACTTTACGTACGGCAGCTTTGCAAAAGAAGAACATTCATGTTTAACAAAAGAAAATCACGTAATGATTACAAGACTACCAAAGTAAGAAGACAACACGAAAATAGAAATGTATGCAGTTTACCAATATGTATAAGCATTTATTTTTTTTTAATTTTATTTACAATTTGTACTTTCCTTTTCTTTTCCATCTTTCCCATTTGCTTAATAACCATAACCAATCTTTACTTATAAACATACAACATACAAACTTACGAACTACTAACTATAATACTTGGACATTCATCAATTCTTAATCAGCCAGAATTTAGACCGTTGTTGGACATTAAATATAGTGTTCATACACTTCTGGTTATACAGTCCTTATTAGGAGTTAACCTGTTATCTGCCAGCTTAGGGTTTGTGTTGGAGTTAGCAATTATGCATATCCAAATCTCAAAGCGTATCGACCGTAGAGCTTACAGCCTAAATGTCAGTGTGATACTGCATTTGAAAGCCATGACCTTCTAGTTTCTAAAAATAATGTGTGAGTGAAACAACAATTTACATCACAATTTGCCCTAACCCTAATCACAACCCTAACCCTAAACCTTAACCCTAAACCTCATCACAACCCTAACCCCTGATTAGGGGGACAGCAAGTATCAGGTTAACACTATGAAGACTGTTGTAATAATAATAATAATTCATTTTATTTGATGGCGCCTTTCAAGTCACCCAAGGACACCTTACAATTAAGAACACAAAATCACTGATAAAATCACAGTGCATGTGCAGATTTAAAAAGGAAGGTTCTTGAGTTGAGTTTTGAAAGTAACTAAAGAGTCCAGTTGACGGAGGGGCTGAGGTAAAGTGTTCCAGAGCTTTGGGGCAGCGTAGCTGAATGCTCTGGCACCCATAGTGACCGTTCGTACTGTGGGGATGGAGAGGAGACCAGCAGAGGATGAGCGGAGGGAACGGGACGGAGTGTAAAGGTGAAGCAGGTCAGACAGGTATGGAGGAGCTAGATTATGGAGTGCCTTAAATGTGAGCAGGACGAGTTTGTACTGTTGTTTATTCATTAACTCTCGATAAACAGGGACAAATCTTAAGCAAGAAAACAAATCATACTCAGTCTAATTTATGTCCAATTACCTCTTAATGAAGTATTTGTATCTGAGAAAATGTTCCCCATTTTGAAGTGATGTGGGAAAGTGTCAGTTAGTAGCTTTAAGTGCTTTATTAATGCAAATTAACCATCAGTTAGTACACTGATTAGTACTTAGTTAGCTGTTGATAAGTGAGTGCTAAAATAATGTGTTACCATCTGGGGTTAGTGGCCACAATATTTACTCACTCAGGAGTCACCTTACCTGAGAAGTATAAAAGTAGTGAGCGTCTGTTTGAGCACAAAAGACTGCATAATGTTTTAGTCGTATAATGTAAGCTAACTAGCAAAATAATAGCAAAAATATTACATTTCCAAAGAATACACCACAAAAACAAATAAACGAAAGAAGGAATATAGACTGTAGTTCAGTTAATAAAGATCGTGTCACTTTACTGACTCACAGTGGAAAACAATTTATTAATTTTTTTACTCAAGTTAAAGCCACACCGTGTAGAATTTTACCCAATGAATAACATTGAAATACAATTTATTTCATGGCAGATATTTTCATCATTGAAAAATACCTCATAAATGCACAAACAAACAAACAAACAAACAAACAAACATGTGCTTTATCTGTGAGCGGCTCAGCTCTCCTAAGACCTGACTGTAACTTTACCGGGAGTGGGTACGTCTCCAGCTCGTCTCCATGGAGATGTGACTAAAGTCAGCAGAATTTGAGATTTAAACAGGTTATAGGTTCTCATCCAAATCCATTCTTTAATCACCCACTGCATAATAGCATTTTGTGTGTGTTGGTCATTAGCAGCATGTTATGTCCTGATGACAACAGTATAGTCCAAAATGTTACGCTGTGTGCCTTTAAGTTGTTCAGGAAGAAGAGCTGTACTCAAGGAGATCAAAATGAATACAAACATTACAAAAGTACAAGAAAAAAGTACATTCTGATTTTTTTTTTAAAACCTTCAGAAGTACATGTACTTCATCAGTTAGTGACAAAAATATGCAGGCTGAAGAATGTGTCAGGAGTTTGTTGTAATTTGACAGTAAACGCTTTAGAACCGTAGAAATATTCACACCCACTCATCCATGCAACATATCAGAATGTGCAGAAGGGATTGTGAGAGCTAGAAATGAGTCGGAGAAATGAACTTGGTAAACATCTACAGTATGTTCAACCCCCGGGGATTCCAATCGAGGTAATCGGTATCCACTGTGTTGGTGAACGGTCAAGACAAAACACTTAGTTGAGTGTGAACAAGAATGAAACTTATAAATTGATCCCACTTTTACATCATTTTAATTGAGTCATCAACAGGTCTCACGCGGCAGATTGAATCTACTTGGAGCTTGGTTTGTCAATACATCTCACTCCCTCCTCTCCGTGGCCTATACCCCTGACTGTTAATTCAGCTGGGACATTGATCACTCCGGGCCTCCTATGCTGCATACTTGAGCAAATTAACGATTTTTCCCCCCATCAATATTTAAACAGTCCTCCTGACCTGAGCGTCGGGCGTGTCCATCACATGAAGCTCTCTCCCCCTCCTCTCTCCACGCCCCGATCGATGGCGGGATAAGTCCGTTCTAATCAGTCCTGTGTCATTCATTCATGTCTCTCCGCAGAGGCCCCGCCCAACCGGCTGATCGGAGCGCTGAACATATTCAAGATGTGTTTCCTGTCCGCTGTCACCGCCGTATTTTCATTAGAAGGTGAGCTCAACAAATAGTGCAACTGCAAAAGTTAAAAATATCTATGCGTATAGGTTATTGGCAAAGTTTAAAAGACAGGGCAAGTTCGAGCACAGTTCGTACATGAAGTAATTTAAAGTGCGCGTCAGGACAGGAAAGGATGACAACATTAGGCAGCACAAACTTAGAAGAGGGCAAACAAAATCCATAAGTACTTAGAAAGAGGAACTTTTACAGATAATGATATTCATGACATACAGTGGGAACCAGATATTTACATACACTTTATAAAAAGACACATTTGCATTTTTGTGTCTGACAAGAAACCAGAATTAAATTGTACTTTTTTATGTAAATTAGAATCTTTAAAAAAAAAAAGTCTATTTGCTAAATGCCAGAAGAATAAGAGATAGATTTTTCTTTAAAAATGTTTTTGTAAATGTTTACAAAGTCAGAAGTTTACATACACTAAGATCACTACCTTTAAACAATTTGGGAAAGCCCAGATGACGATGTCACAAGTCTGGTTCATCCTTGGGTGCAATTTCAAGACGCCTGAGGGTGTCACGTTCATTGGTTCAAACAATTATACGCACGTATACAAAAGATGGAAATGACCAGTCATCACACAGATCAGAAAGACGGCGGGTTCTGTGTCCCAGAGATGAACGTGCTCTGGTCTTAAATGTGAATATCAACCAAAGAACAAATGCAAAAGACCTGGTGAAGATGCTGAAACTGGTGAGAGTTTGTACTGTACCGACATGGGCTGAGAGGGTGCTCTGCAAGGAAGAAGCTCCAAAATAAAAATAAAAAAGCCACTTTGGAGTTTGCAGATAACAAAAGGATAAAGACTTTAATTTTTGGAAACACATTATGTGGTCTGACAAAAACAAAAGTAATTGTTTGGCCATAATGACCATCATCATGTTTGGAGGAAAAAGAAGGGAATCTTGCAAGCCTGAGAACACCATCCCAACTGTGAAATACGGGGGTGGCAGCATCATGCTGTGGGGTTGTTTTGCTGTGGGAGGGACTGGTGCACTTCACATAATAGATGACATCATGAAGAAAGAACACCAGAGGTGGGAGACTTGAGTATCAAGACTTACTTGACCAAAGCTGTAACGAGACTTGACTTTGGACTTGCTGTTTGTGACTTGAGATTTAACTTGGACCTGAGGCCAATGACTCTCAATGACTTGCTGTGACTTTACAGTTATTAATTTGAGTGTAAGTGTTGAAAGACAACAGGATTTATTGTGTAAAACCAGCGCATCTATGACCTACGACGCAGTAAGAGCTGGATTAAATGACAAAAATCTTTGGGATGGTTAGGTGTTTTAAGGCATTCACACAAAAGTGACAGCATTTAGTAGCTATTGTTACGCAGCCCAGTCACAGCAGGACTGAAGGCTGTGCAGAATCTACTTTGAGCAGGGGCAAATCTGAGTATACAGGGGCTGGGGCATTACAGGGGAACCACTGAGAAAAACTGTCAGAAACTAACAATAATCAAAAATCTTTCTTTATATTTATCTTTCAAACTGCAGGAAAAGGCAACTCATGTTTAAAAGACTCTTGTTTCAATTTTTATTAAGTAGACACCCCGGGCCCCCTTACTTAAAATGCTGTCCCAGTAATTTTGTACATTGGCTGGAGCATTCAAAATGTTATATTTTTAATTTTGTGGCAATTGACTATTAATCAGACTTTAAATCCAAATCCATTAGATTTTGAAAAGTTTGATTTTAGCCTAAATTTTCAAGATTGCTAAATCTTGAGAAAGCACTTGTTGCATATTTTCAAGTATATTATAAACACATTTTGAAAAGAAGAATTAATAGTCCAACAGTGAAAATTGGGCTTAACGCCAACGTTTGTGACTTTATTTATTTATTTATTGACCTTTATTTAACCAGGAAAGACCCACTGAGCTTAAGAATCTCTTTTACAGGGGAGTCTTGCCGGCTAAAGCAAGACTTGACTGGATTTGACTTGACAAAAGCTTTGACTTGACTTGACCCCATGACCAATTGACTTAGACTCGCTTGGAATTTAAACCTTCACAACTTGGACTTGACTGGAGACTTGCATTATGGACTTACACCCACCTCTGAAGAACACTATGTGGAAATATTGAAAAGACATCTCAAGACATCAGTCATTCTTGATTTTACAGTCTATGACAATTCCTGACCAAAAAGAAAATCGCCCCAAAAAAAGGTCACATGCTCTGATCTTTGGTTGTAGCGCCTTTAGGAAAGGAAAATACTTTTTTGTATAGTGCCTTTCACAGATATGGTCAGAAACAGTTTTACATGGGACAAGCTCTGGATACAGCGCGCAATCGTGCATTCACTGTGGCATTGTTTCAATGAGCTTCTGCAATGTCCAAAGATCCAGTGTTGCATTCATTTATCACCAACATGATGATGACAGAGTGTAACCGCTGCGGAAAGCCTTCTCCAGCACATCCCAAAGATTCTCAATGGGGTTAAAATCTGGACTCTGTGGCCAATCCATGTGTGAAAATGATGCTTCATGTTCCCTGAACCACTCTTTCACAATGAGCCGGATGAATCCCGGCATTGCAATCTTAGAATATGCCCGTGTCATCAGGGAAGTAGAAATCCACTGATGGAATAACCTGCTCATTAAGGATGTTCATATTGTCAACTGATCTCATAATGTTGCTGAACCTAGACCTGATCACCTGCAACAACCCCAGATCATAACAGTTAGTTAAATCAAGGTGTTGACTCTTTTTTATTTATTTATTTTTTGGGAGGGGGGGCAGACAGTGTCAAAACATTCAGGATTTGACATTATTTTGTTGTAAACTGAACTTGGAGTTTGAAACCCTATAATCACAGAGCATTGTACGTCTTTTGCAGCTGTCAAGCACTTGCACCGCTAAAAGGATGTCTCTCTCTTCCAAGTAAGTACAATATTGTGTGTCCCGAGGCGAATACAGACTCACTACATTTTCCCGGCGCTCGCCGCGTACCCTTTCACACACTGCGCACTGAAAGTCAACACTGACGCAGCAAGCAATTATTCTCTTCCAGGAAATCAAACTAAACAGGAATTGCCGCGCACAAAAGGACCTGCCCTGTTCATCTCAGGAGAACAACCTTTGACAAACAACGCTGCAACGATTTCATGTCCAACCACAAAATGTGAAATCTCCTTGTTCAAAGAGTTTATTGTTCGGTGTCCACAAGCTGTTAATGGTCAAACATTTGTCATCGGCAAAGCTTAATATAGCCATAATGATAGCCGGATCATGTATCAGTCCTAGGTCACATTATAATGTAGCCATCTACATATCATTGGTTGTGACGCCTGCCCTCTGTTTAGACATTTTTTGACGAACTATAAACATATTTAGCACACACAGATAAAGTCAATCCAAAATCCCAAAAGTCACAGTCAAAAAAAATGTTTTTACAGAGCTGGTTTTCCACTAGAACTAAAAACCATTTCTCTCCTCCCTATGTCTCTGTATCTTCATTCGGTAGTAAATACATCCATAAATCAGCATTAGTTAAAGAACCGGTGGAGTAATAGGTGAAAGAGTAGTTCCTCTTAGTTTTCCCCCTCGACTGTGGCCATTTGTGGGCGGTCCCTAAGATCCCATCTGCATCCATTAACAGGTGTCTTCTGGGACATGTTTTTGTTTATGGGCTTCATATAATAATTTAAATATATTGTCCTTGACTTATACAGATCTTTAGTTATATTGAAGAATAAGAAAAAAAACAGTTTACAAATAATCAAATTAGTATTGAGAAATTCTTTGTACACGAATGTAAGTTTGGTCATACTAAGAACTGCTACTGTATCTCTGACAGATTCTTTAAAACGATGAAACAAGAAGGCAGCATGGCTTCATAACAAGTCTGACGGCTTTGTCTTTTAACTCCCATTCCATCTTGATGTTGTTGGCTCTCATCATTGTTACAAAATTGTATATATATTTTTTCTTTATCTTTGTTTATCCTGCTCAATTGCTGATTGAAATAATGTGAGCTTTTAAGCTTCATTTGCTTAAAAAAAAAAAAGTGTGGGCGTTAGCTTCATGCTCTGTACAAATGCTGTCTCATTGAAATGAGTCATTTAAATAAAAGATGAATGAAATGTTGTTTTATGCATGGTATAATGCAATTTGGCGAAACAGATGCAGTGATAACTTAAATGATTGGAAATGTGTTTACACACCCTATAGGCTATTCATAACTCAAACCAACTGAGTAATGTTTATGTAAAATCTAGTTTTTGCCTGTATTGTTTATGGATATTTAGTGGCGTGATCATGTTGTCAGGGAGTTGTCTAATTTGCCAGCATTTGATGTTTTAACGCTTAATGTATATTTCTATGCGCTGCCCGTCTTGTATCTCATTTGAACCTTCTTGGCTTAATATAGGCTACATGAAATGAACTTTGGGCCTCGGACTGGGAGCTTGTCTTAAAGGGGCTGTGTGGAGTTTAGCAGTTTTGTGCTCGCAATTGCCCCCTCAGGCCAAACGCGTACTGTAACTGGAGCCTCCATGATAAGCTCGTGCATGAGGCGCTCAGGCTTTACGAGCACCAGAAATAACAGTCCCGTCCTGGTCAATTTACAGATATAAAGGCATGACTTCAACTGAGGTAAGAAACGTTACTGTTTTGTAAGATATTTAGACCAAATCAGTTTGAGTGAATGTTTTCCAAGATAAAATACTTGAGCAAATGCTGCAAAGTGAATCGAGTGAAGAAGCCAAGTAATACAACGGAGGCCTAACTGAAATAATGAAATATTTCCACCGGTAGAAATGCTACTAGGAAAAGCCAAAACCGTCTCTTCAATTCCCTGGGCCCAAAGTTAGCGTAGCTAACTCGTAAACTATATTGTAAATGGCACATGTTCACTGTTTGTACTCGTTTCACTACTTATAAATCTGTGAACAGTCATGCTTATTTTGCGGCCAAGAAAAGCTAACATTAGCAACATTATTTTTGCCATTGTAAATACAGCACCATTACCACTGTTACTACTCAAATGTTTTGTAGGTACAGCACAATTACTGTTATTACTGACACTACTAGTCTGCTACTAATACTACACAACTTCTCTGTAGGTATAAAACTATTAGATCAACTATTTTGGTAACTTCCAAATATGATTATTTTATGGCTTGTTTCAGTGAAGTTTGTACAACATGCACGGACAGTCGGACACCGTTGTTTTGAAGCATCAACTACACTTTTCCCCCACGTATTTAGTCATAATTTCTTACCTTTCAAGCAAAAATAAGCTGCGGGTCTTTTGAGAGATTCTCTCAACATTTTCCGATGTTTACTCTGGTTCTTTGCCTACGCCGATCAGACTCGACTTTCGCCTTTTTTGTCACACTTGAATAAACTCTTTGTTTCTTTTTGTTATTTGGGGTCTGGGCTGGAGTTTCGATGGTGCTTGAAGCCGGTCTCCTCTTATTCTCCGCTAAATCCATCCTTCTGAAGTTACCACTCGCTCGGCAGCGTCAGTATAGAGGAGATACAGCTAACGCTACAGCTAACGCTACAGCTAACGCTACAGCTGAGCGTGAACGCGCATGACCTTATTATGCTGTTCTCTTGTTCGACCCGAGCATAAACTATTTACAGGCATGTAGAGGTAATTGCGGTGAAAAGGCCAGGGCTCATTCTACTCACCAGGGCATTGCTGGAGCATACAGTATATGAGAACGAAATTTTAAACTTATGTATAGTCCCTTTAAGTATTTCGAATACAACAGCTCATATTTTTCTTCTTTTACATTATTGTCTAGAAGCCAAGTCAATTGAAGCAGATTGGCGCAGCTGACCGAGACAATATACAGTAGCTGTCAGAGAATATGCCAACTCCACCGAGACCCCGAGACCGATGTGTTGGAGGAGTTTAGATTCACATATTTGTGGGGGAAAAAATCACACAGTGCCATTGATTCGTTTCCTCGAATTCTGACAGAAAAGGGTGGACGTTTCTACACCCACGGCAACAAAACTCCAAGTGAAAATATTTATAACATCGAACAAGCCAAATGTTCTTTATAGATGAAATTCGAAAAAGGTAAGGCGAATGGTGCTGTATTCATGACAGTTATTGTAGGCAATCATTGACACTTCCTCTGACTTGAATGACAGCATCTGAGCCAAATAAAGCCTTGACTATAATACTGCATTTCCCCCTAACCTCACAATGTCCCTCTATTTCTATAACAACAAATGCACCATCAATTGGCCCCTCCATTTCAATCTATCATCCTCCTTATACTTAAAAGAAAAAAAAAACATGCCCGTATGCGTCTTGTCTAGGCGTATGCGGATAGATTGATGTATAAGATTGGTGTGACGCCCTGCTGCACCCCCAATCTGTCCGTACGCGTGGCTCTTTATCTGCCCGCCTGCTCCCCTTTGTGGCGGCGGCAGCGGTTCAGCGGCGTGTAGCGTGTCAAAATGAATACTCCACGCATGAGGTATCTGTCACCCATATACAGCGATCAGCCCTGCCCCCCCTCCCCCTCCGCCCCAGCCGAGCTAAACAGGATTACTCTGATAGCAGTGTTTGTGCTTGTGTCCCTTAGATTGTGATACGCAGGTAAAAAAGGGGAAGTTAGCGCTGAAAAGCATTTCTGCCCTCCAGCGTTAGTTTCTGATAGCAATTGTTTTGTTGTCTCGTTTGTTTTGCCGTGTTTTTTTTTCTTTTTTTAGTTTAGAACAGATTTTGTTCAAGGATTGCAAACCGTTTTCGAAGTGTAGGCTACGTCACGGGCATCAAGTTGTTCAGGGACTACTCATACCAAAACAATATATTTCCAATACACTTAAAATTACAGTATTTAATGCCAGTGGGTATTAACCACAACATGTCAAGAATTCAAGCGACCAAGAGGTGGGCCAGAAGAACAAGAAAGAAAAGGAATTGTAAAGGACTTGTGATAAAACCATGAGTCAAAATCCTAAAGTTTTTCCCCCAAAAGTGGAAAGACACTGCCTGACCAAAAACAATGTCACTACACACACAAAAAGGTCACAAGCTCCAATATTTTGTTGTAGCGCCTTCAGCTTTGATTACAGCTTATTTGCTGAGGTTTCAATAAGCTTCTGCAATGTTAAAGAAATCCAGTGTTCTATTCATTTTTCACCAAGATCGTGTTTTGATGATGAGAGTGTGACCACTGTGCAAGGCCTTCTCCAGCACATCCCAAAGATTCTCACTGAGATTAAGATCTGGACTCTGTGGAAGCCAATCCATGTGTGAAAATGATGTCTCATGCACCCTGAACCACTCTTTCACAATGTGAGCTCGATTAATGGCATTATCATCTTGGAATCATCTTGGCACCTTTACCTTGCCAGCAAGCTAAATTCTCGTGGTATTTGTGAGTTTACACAAGAATCCATCTTGAACTGCTCCCGCCTTCACCGAGGTATGCTGCAACACACAACACAAACACACGATTCAAGCCGGCGTGGTCCCAGATGTCAGTGCAAATGTTACTGGCACTGAAATGACAATCTGGCTCTTGCCAGGTTATTGCAGCCTAGACCTGACCAACAGCAACCCCAGATCAGAACAGTTAGTTAAATACAGGTGGAAACTTTTATTTATTTTATTTATTTTTGGGCCAGGTAGTGTAGCATTCATATTGTAGAAATAGAGAGGGAGGCGTTTGGGGAATACAGCAGATGACTTACAAGAATGAGGAACTACGCCTGGGGAAAATGATCCATTTGTTGCTTTATTGTCAACATTTGGACAATGATGGTTTGCAATTGCCATTTGCTTGTTTGTTTGCTTGTTTTTTACTGTTCGTATCTGTCTCATTGTTGATTGATGTTGGACTTTACAAAAATAAATGTATATAATGTTTCCTGAAGTAGCTGGTCGCTTAGTGCAATACATTTAATTTAGTTTCTTATCAATAGAGAATATGTAACCTTTTTTGTCACTCAGGCGTTTATAAAGTTAAGGTAGGTGAGGTGTATTGCCCAAGGACACATTGACAGCACTGACTTGTTTTAGTAAAAATAGTTAAGCCCCTTGAGATGAAATTGCTGTAGGTTTATGAGCTTATCAGTTTACTAATAATGTGTATACTGTGTTATCACACAAAATGAAGTACACATAGTTCATATCAAAAGCAGATTTTATAGCTTTTTATAGCACTGCATACAGTGTACAATCAAACATGAAGTCTTTCTTCACTACTTCAAGTCAACAGCCCACCGTCCGTGCACCTGTCTTATCTCTCATTGTTCTCATGACGTGCACGAGCTGTTGCTTGGTTACAGTATGTGTAAAGTTCATAAAGCTTTATGATGCATATAGTCTTACAAAGAAGTGATGGAATACCATTTACATGCTACAAATTGTTTTCAACCACAATGTTAACATCAATTAATTGGTTACAAGAAATTACAATCTTCTCAAGTAGTTCTCAAGTTAATTAAAATGGACCAGCATTTTAATTTAATCAACATAATTTTATTATGTTACAGTTTCAGGATGCTATCAAACTCAATTTCCAGATACCACTGGATGTACCCGTGTCACTTTTCCAAAGTACAAACATTTAAAAAAAAATCTATATTCAATATATACATATTATTATACATACTATTTTCTCCTTAAAATATGAATGGCTTGTATACATGTTGCATTTGCTTGACAAGATTCTCAAAGTGCTAGAGTAGGTGCATTTTTCAGTCACTCTCCAAACTGTAACTGGTGCCACAGCTGCCCTGGAGCTGACCGACAGAAACATGGTTGCCAATCTGCACCATGGCCTCGCCAACCACCACAATCACTCGCACCACATTCTCACAAGCGAGCTCTGAAACAAAGCGCAAACTACATTGTCTTAGTACAGGCCGTTTGCTGGATTCCCTTTGCACTTTCGGCACACAACTGCATCTTACTAACATTTATTTCTGAACATCATCAAAGCATGTCTCCGCTTGTCCATGGCATAAAACAGAATCTTAGTTTAAACCTTAGTCACACGAGTCGCCATTGACGAGCAGCGAGTGTAGAAACATAAACATGCCATTCATTTCCGGGCCTTGCGGGTTGAGCGTACAATAAATTAGTTTGGGACAGCTGCTTACTGCTCCTGTCCAGTCCATCAGATAGCACTCGTGGATTCTTGTTTGCGCTCCTTATCTTTATCGCCGCTGTTGTTACTGCTGCTGATTTTAAGCACTCGGGGCACACGGCAAGACAGGCAGCCCGGCAGACGCTTTGTCACCCCTTGCCAAACGCTGCTCACCGACCCTCGCATCGCCGACGACGAGAAGTAGAAGATGAACGGATCGAGGCACGCGTTGAAGGTACTGCAAAGCAACGCGTTGTCCCTCCAATCCGGACTCTTCCACTGGACGAACCCGACGATATGCGAGACGTTGTAGGGTCCGAAGCAGAGGGCAAAGACGACTAAAGTTCCCAGTGCCATGCCGATCGCGCGGAGACGCTTTCGGCGATTGATGTGTTGCAACGAGGACAGGATTCGAATGAAGTTGATGTAGCAGAAGCTGGAGATGAAAAACGGGATGCAAAATAGCACGATGCAAAGTTCGAGGCGTACCGGCAGGAGGACTTCCAACTGCGCGTCCGTAAAGTCCTCGTAGCAAATTCGAGGCTGGCTAGCTGAAGTGGCGTTCGGGAAACTGGAGTCGTCAGGGGAGGTCGGGATTGCGTCGGAGAGGTTGTGCCGATGAATGGGATGATGAGGACAATGCTCAGGTGGATGATGCTGAAAATCCAAAAGAAGATGCTGGCGGCGGCGGCATAAACCGGCCGGCGCTTCAAGGAATGCTGGATGGGGAACGCCACGCCGAGATAACGCTCCACGCTGATCGCCATGAGGAAGAAGGTGCTGTTGTAGATGGTCATGAAGAAAATGAACCCGGACAGATGGCAGAAGATGTAGGGCATGTTCCACATCATGTCGTCCATGACCTCCTGCATCTTGAAGGGCAGGAAGAGCAGGAAGAGCAAGTCCGAAACGGTCAAGTTGAGGAGGAAGATGTCGATGGGCGTAGCCTTTTGCCGGACCTTTTTGCAGAAGGTGTAGAAGGCCAGGATGTTGGCGGGGAAGCCCAGCACGAAGGTGAGCACGTAGACGGACAGGCACAGGCCGGTGTGGCACTTCGGCATGATGGTGGGCGAGTCGCTTGGTCGGAGGTCCAGGAAACGAGGGCGAATCACATCATGTCTTAGATACGAGGCGGGAGCGGATATGAGACGCCACGGGGGGAGGGCTTTGTTGGTTGTCGGTGGTGGTAGGGGGGGGACAATGGGGAATCTTTTTATTGAGTCAGTGGCCTGGAACGAGGGAGCGCGGTTTTCCTGTCTTCGCCGATAAACCAACAATCGTGGTCTCCTGCCGGGCTTTGAGCTCTGCAGATAAGAGAGAATAGAAAGAGATTACAACGCTGAGTTACACAGAATACCCAACCAGGCACCAATGTTTAGACAGAGCAGATCCTTCACATCACCATCATAAGAATGGGCTCTTTTTTTTTAATAGGTGGCTGTGAATCCCAAATGTGTTCGATAAAGAGATGGAATTTACACTGTTGAGCATAACATTCAAATCGTTTTCTGATGCTATTTATTGTCCTTGTCATGTCAAGTTTAGAAGAAATTTTTTTTCATCATGGAATCTTTGGGCAATGACTTTTACCATTTTAAATGTTATTTTTTATGTGCCTTTGACAGGTAACACATGCCGTTTCACTGTAATAATCCACCACAGTTGTATTTAGGATTTTTGTAGAGGATAATAAATTCAAATGGACCTAGTAATTGCATTATGTTTTTTAAGGTAAACATTCTGCACCTGTCGCTGTTCAATCATACTGTACCTAAGGGCCATTTTGAGCAAGTACCACATATATCTTTGCTGATGTAGAGCTATGGTCAATACTGATATAGTGATATTTAGACAAACGCAAAAGCCTGTCCTATGCACTTGCCAACTAACTAATAAGATACAATAAAAAAGTGTATCAAATCAAAACGCAGATTCATATCGGCAATAGGAATAGACGTTTTGCTGATGTTGGCGTTTGGTCGGTCCACAAAGCACTATTTACCATTATCATTCACGTTTTAACGTCCTCACTCCTGCCCTGTTGTCCTCTCCCATTATCTCTTAATGAGGACTTAAGTGTCGTATATTAAAAGGCTCAATCGTTCAACAGTTGTGTTTTTACAGCCGCTCTGCAATTATTCCCGACTCATCATAAACATAATGACTCCGAGGAGTTCCACAAACACAGGCCGGGCTTCCCATAACTATTCCGGACACTCGCGAAGCTTCGCTCTGAATGAGAACTAGTTGAATGTCAAAATCATTTCTTAAAGTTGATATCATACATAGATCAGTTGGCTCTCAAACTGTGGTACCTGAAGCGTTCGGTTTGTGCTCAGGGTCTCCTGCGATTTAAGACTTTTGGTCATTTTAGTTTGTGCAAGGTTAAATAGATTATGAGCTTGTAAATGTCTGATAATATAATAAAAAACAATGATGGGAGTGGGGAAATAGTGCTATTTTTGGTATCATTTAATCATCTAATGTAAGAGCAACCAAATGAATGACCTTAGGGGGGAAAATTCAATAAACTGAATGGATTGCCTCATCTATTTGCACTTGTCATTTCTTTGTATCGCTTCAAAATAAAAGAAAGTGGCCAGAGCAATATTGTAAATGGATCAATAGAAATGAACTATTATTAAGTCAATAACAAGGAGGAATAACTGAATGAATCGTAGTAAAAAACAGCACACCTTACCTTTGAGGCTTGTCTGATGGAGAGAAACCAGAAGTGTGTCTCTTATAGCTGCGTGAGTGAGCACGGGGGGGAGTTGGAATTTTCGTGCGCCTTAGAGGGTAGTGTGAGGCAACCAAAGAAAAGCCACAACATAAAGCAACGTCCTCCATTTCCTTCTGCTCTGCTTAAACGCGAACCTGCCGGTCTTGAACCATCTCAGTTTCCACTGAAAAGGCAAACCCTTGTGCGCTTCCCTCGGCCCGCCCACCAGTAACGGCCGACTTTCCCCCCACGTTGCGTCACGCTTATTTACATGGATATCGCAAAGGTAAAGCAGAGCTGATAAGATTGTTATTAACGGCAGAGATGCAGAAGCAGTTTATCTGGTCGCTGTGGTAACCGTTGGCCGTTGTTGGTTCAATAAGTTCATTCAGTGCGTGGACAGTAGGACAATATTTGTGGAAGTTGGAAGTGTGTCTTTAGTCTATTAATAATAATACTACTGTAGGTTTAAAACATGCCTTCTCAGTTTGTCCTATATTTTTGTCGTCGAAGTTGACAGTAAAGTGGATGTGGGGGTAAAGGCGAACGTTTATCCAGGATATGTGAGACCACCAAGATGGTTGTTCATCCGGTCCCAGAATTGCCCAGGCATTGTTTCACTGAGCGTCTGCAAAGAACAGTTAATATCGCTGGACGGCCTTTAGCTCCGATTACAGCTCGCATTCGCTGTGGCGCTGTTTCAAAAGATCCAGTGTCATGTTTCCCCAAGATCTTGTACTGACGCTGGGAGAGTGAGACCACTGTGCAAAGCCTTCTCCAGCACATCCCAAAGATTCTCAATGGGGTCTGTGGCAGCCGATCCATGTGTGAAAATGATGTCTCACGCTCCCGGAACCACTCTTTCACACCGTGAGCCCGATGAATCCTGGAATTGTCATCTTGGAACAATGCCGTGCCATCAGGGAAGAAGAAATCCGCAGACGGAATAACGCGGAGCATTCAGGATGTTCAGCTGATCTCATTCTTTGGGCGCATAGTGTTGCTGAATCAAGGCCCCAGATCAGAACAGTTTTTTTTTGGGTCATTGACAAGTAATTGGATTGACAAAAACTATCTATATAAAGGGAGTTCAGTAAAACAAGAAGAAGAAAAAAGTTTCTTGTGGTAACGAAACATGTACAACGTCAGAGTAAAGAACTAAAGCACTAACTGAACAACTGAGTCACGCCTTCCTGAAGAGCTCCTGTTTTGCCTCTCCAGAGCTGCAGGCGCTGACAGCAGGAGTTTCCCTCGTAAATCAAACGTTTGACTCGTCATCAGGGAGGTGTGTTTTCAGCCGATTAAACAAACTTTTTGTGTGTGTTATTATTCCATTGTGAAATCCTGTAATTCTGGGATATATAAATAATACGGCGAATTCAGAAAGGCGCATGTCATACTGTATTTGCACTTCCGATTGTTCCAAGTTGTTTGCCATAGAATAAAAACACCCTCATTTACAGAGTGTTAAAGATCACTGGGCTGTGCGGTGCTTAATCAAGCAGCGGTTGCCTTGTGGAGGAGGTAAGGGGACACATGGAGAACAGGTACAGCTCGTTATACCGAGTCAGGGAGAGCTTTAGAAGGCATAATGGCTGAGGGGTGCTCCGATGCAGCGTAATGTATGTAAATGACTGCAGGCTTCTTCTAAGGCAAGCACTCACCTATGAAGGTTCTCCTGGTAAGACATATTTAATCACTTAGCAATTCTTCTCCACATTGTCCTAGATTTATTTACTGAAGTATTGATGAAACTACACTCTACATAATATAGCGTTAATTATTCACTAAAATACTTATGAATTAATGCATATCACGCTTTTTTTGTGGCGGGACCATCAACAACGCTATACACATTCACTCCAGCATTTGTAAGCTGGCCCAGGGGAGAATGAGGCAGCCAAACCGTGCCATCGGCCCCCTCTGACCACCAACCACTTACACCGCGAAAAGTTTATCTTGAAATTAGCACAAATTTGATTAAAATAAGTACATTACCCAGTTTTCTTTAGTTCTGCCATTTTTTGTGATGTTTATAGTTTCACTTCCTTATTGGACACTGCCGGGAAGTGACATAGGTAGAGTCAAACAATTTTAAACCGTGCCGACCATGTTAAATGAGTCAAACTGCTATGGAGCTTTACCTCTACCTATGTCATTTCCTGTCGGCAGCTTAAAAATTCTAATACAATTAACTTTTCTGTCCAACATTTCTTCATTAATTTGCAGCTTCACCGAAATAAAATGACAATTATTATTATCCATTTAGATGGATAACAACAGATGTTATCCATCTAAATAAGGCATATTTTTGAAAGCGTTAAAGGTTAAGGTTTGGTAGCACTCGCCAATAAAGCCAGCAAAACGGACCTGAAAACGACGTAAATTTAGTGATACAGTACGAGTAGTGTTGACTAGATTCGATCTATTAAAGTAACCCATCTGATCTCTGGCCCTGAGAAATGGGGAACAGTGATGTATTCAAAGTGACAGCATATTCCTGGTGCATGCTGAGAAGTCTAACCACAGCCCACAGACCTAAACGTCGAAAGGTCAAGGCTTTGTGTGTGACCCATTTAAAAACAGGACACCGCTTACTGTCTCGTTTCTTCATTTCTTGATAACAAGTTCATTACAGCCCATGTTCCACGAAACTGACTTTTCCCTTCTTTTTTTTCCATTTAGCCAAGCCGTCCTTCCTCAATGAAAAGCAAGCCTGCTGTCTTTTTGTTTGTTTCATTCGTTTTAGCATAGTCGAAAGTCGCCTAAAAAGCTGACGACTCTTGCCCCTCGCCAGCTGATGTCAGGAGATGGCGCTTACTTGATGTTGTTTTTAATTAAAGTCCAAACCGAGATCGCCAACTTAGCTTTTCAAGTTGGTCCCCAAAAGCTCTCCACACTTCCACTCGAGATGAGTCGCTTTTTAGATGTTGTTTTTTCCCCCCGAAGGGTAAGTATCTTTCTGCCAGTTTGTTGTGTAAAAGTAGCTCACAAAGAAAGATGGACTCCTGCCATTCAGCCTCACCGCACTCATTATCGCTTTTTCTACAAATCATTTCTTTCCTTTCCGCAACCTGCAAATGTGTTTAGCTTTCTATGTGAATAGAAATCACAGAAACGCTGTTAGCTATCTTCAGCTACAAATGCCTGGTCCTGTTTGAATTGAGTATTCTACAGCATCACCATAAAAAATAAATGAAGAAGCCAGGCCATTTATTAAGGTATGGTTTGTCAGTTTTATGGCATTTATACATGTTATTTGGTTTCTGTATCTTACCATATTATAGGATGATGTTTAGAGGCCTTTATATGATTTAGCATTTAGCTTAGATATATGCTAATTCTTATCTAAAGTAAAATCTCCAAAGATTTGTACATACATTAATGGTTTCTAACTAGGTTTTGGGTTGACAACAGCTGAAAACATCTGGGTCGCTCACAATTTGCGACGTTTAATGGCTAATGCTAACGGCTATATGAAATAGAAAGAGTAAATCATATAAAATTACTTGGAGTGATTATTGATTGTAAAATGACATGGAAACCGCATATTTTAAACGTGGAAAAGAAAGTATCAAAAACAATTGCAATTTTGTATAAGTTGCATTATATTTTGAACAAAAATGCATTACATTTACTTTATAGTTCACTTGTCACACCATACCTAACGTATGGTATCGAAATATGGGGAAATACATATAAAACTAGAACCAATCCAATTTTCCTATTACAAAAGGTTATCAGATTAATTAATTATGCACCTTACAATTCACCAAGTAATTCACTGTTTCTTCAATCAAAAATGTTGAAGTTTTATGACTTAGTCGATTTGTACACAGCAAAGTTCATTTACCAAGTTAAACATAATAAAATTCCTAAATGCTTGCAAATATTGTTTACCCAGCGAGAAAGTAATTATAATCTCAGAGGACTATGTATATTTAATCAACCACAAGTACATTCTACATTAAGAGAACACTGTTTATCAATAAAGGAGTTCAATTATGGAATAGTTGCTACAATGTTGCTACAACAAGCCACGTCTCTTTTTCAGTTAAAAAATATTTACAAGAGAATAACAATGGAAAAATATTCAACAGAATGAAAATGAATGAAATAGGCTTGCTTCTGGTGTGGACAATGGTCCACTAATGTGTTAATTTTATGAACAGATGTTGTCATTAATGTGCTGCATTTATGATTCTAAAGTTAAGGGCAGGCACAATAAGCTTTAGCTTCTGCCTGCACCTGGTCATCTATTGTGTTTTATGTTTCGAATGATTTGTTTGAATGATCTGTAAATGACCAAACCGAAATAAATGAAAAAAATGAAATGAAAAAGAAACATTGCGCAGGCTAGCGAACGATGAAAAGTTTCCCACACTAGCCTGCTTGCTTACTGTCCGCATACTTTACGATCGAACGCCGCTCTCCTTTTTATATAGGCTACGGATATTATACACTGTTTCGATACACGTGTGGTGTGTAAGCTATGGCTAAACACCACGCGTTTGGAAATTATGGCTGACTCATTTCATCAGACTTATTGAAACATTTTCTAAATAAACCGCTCACATCCGTTTAGTCAATTTCTTCATATTGTAGTGAGTTGGAGTTCAGTGTCCCACATTTAGCCAGTCGGATGAAGGGGATGCGCTTTACATATGGAGCCCTTTCTGCCGTACCTGACCTCTCCTCTCTCCGGCGTCACATCCGCCATGCAGCACTCGGGCTAGGCAGACAATGGATGAGTTGTTTATTTATATATTTATATATATATATATATATATATATATATATAGATAGATAGATAGATAGATAGATAGATAGATAAATACTTATTGATCCCAGCAAGGGGAAATTCAGTTGTCATTCAGTAGCAAAACAGCGGATAAAAAGACAATACAAATAAATATAATAAAAAGTACTGAAGTTAAACCTCCACACATTTACATCAGCAATGATCATTATAAAATCGAATTGCAGCAGGGATGAAGGCTCTCCAGAAGCGCTCAGTCTTGCTGTATACGGAGAGGAAACGATCTGATCTATTGCACCTCTAAGCAGACAGAGTCCCATGCAGAGGGTGCCTGGAGTTACTGAGGATGGCCTGGACCTTTCTCCCCATGCACCTCTCGACCACTGCCTCAACAGAGTCCAGTGACCCCCCGACCACTGACCCCGCCCTCTTAACCAGCTTGTCCAGCCTGTTAGGCTGTTACAAGTTGTGCAAGTCATGTTGGAGCGTCAAGCGGCTGGAGGCGTAAAGCCCATTGTGCATCGCTGGTAAGGTAGTGCGACGGTGTTTGTGCAGAAATGATTGGGTGGTTGCTAATAGATGGTCATTATTTTTTTGTTTGCTAGCGCTGGTCCAGAGGCTTCTGCGTAGCTGGGCCAGGTCAGATGCTCGGGATCCCGGAACGGCTTATCTGGCAAGTGCTAAGCAACCATTTAGCCCCGGCTCACATTAAATCCGGTTAAGGTCCGGTGCGGCGTCCGCGAACTTAGAAAGTCATTAAAACCAATGTTGCACACTCACACTGCTCCGCGAAGTCCGGGTCCGGCTACCGAGGCCATCCGGCGGCCTTCCGGCGGCTACGGAAAGAATCCGCAAGAAGTCTATTTTTGCCGGATACCGGAGCCCCAACGGATGAAGCTGACGGAAAAACACGAGCCAAACAGGAAGTCCGGTCTCGTGAGAAAAGAAGATCCGGTGTATTTCA
Organism: Neogobius melanostomus; assembly: GCA_007210695.1. Lineage (NCBI taxonomy): Eukaryota > Metazoa > Chordata > Actinopteri > Gobiiformes > Gobiidae > Neogobius > Neogobius melanostomus. The sequence continues at coordinate 868,232 of VHKM01000362.1, forward strand.
AAATAAAATCTGTCCGCTTACTACTTATTTGGTCTCGTTTACCGCCTGTACACGCGTGTAACGTCGGAAATGTAAACATTTGTCCATTACCAGTGACACATCCACTTCACTGGGGAGAGTCTTGTACTGGCAAATACGGCTTTTGTTTACAAAAACTTCCTATAACTCGCACCAAGAGCGAATCTCACATGCACTTCTGTTCTCGCGAGGGCCGTTTCTGTGCCTGGCAGCATCTGGCGCTGGAGCTGGCCCACAGTGTCAGCCGGACTCACTGTGAGTAGTAGTTTGGGGAAAACCCGGACCGGATCAGGACCGAACCCGGACCGAACCCGGACCGTAGTTAATGTGAGCCGGGGGTTACCTGGTATGTAGCTTGTAGGCTGTGCTATATTCTTCTCATCATATAGCCTCTGTCTTACATGCAATTTGCTGTTGTAGGGTCAGGATGGCATGACCACCTGCCCTTTTGATTGTACTGCTGTGATAACTTCTATTTCTACTCGGACTGAAGCAATGTGTACCAACTCATGCACATGGATTGGACAGATTCTGTCATCTGGACAGATGTTGGACTGTCTAAATGATTCTGGATTTTCATAATTTAAGTGATTGAGTGGTGGGTCGAGAGACATCTAGCCTTCCCCCCTCGATATGCCACAATAGAAAAATAAAAAAACAATAGATCAATCGCTGAGTGATTCTTGTATTATCACTACATCAAATGCACTTCCTAAGAATACTTTTTAAAGTTTATTTAGGGTTGACATTCGTCACATTACCAGAAACGCTGACCACACGTTTTCTTTTTTGTCTTTGACATTGTTTGAACCACAGACGGCGCACATGTCTGAAGCTGTTCTGTCATAACTCTGTGCTCTTTTGTGTGACGTTTTCTGAAAAACACCAGGTCCCATTGCACCACAGCAGGACATCCAGCTTCTGCTCTGACTCAACAACAGGCAAATCCAAGGGAACTTTCACATCTGACTTTTTACTCTTACTCAGCTGTTGGTTAACGGAAAAAAAGTAACAACGTATTATTTTATTGTGTTTAATCTCTCAACCCCCGCCTTAGCCAAGTGCATTTTCTCCAGTTCAGCTTTGCCCAAATCTAAAAGCTCTTGTGCAATGCCTCATTTGAAAGCTAAGACCTCAAAACTCAATCTAAAGGATCTTTTTCTTGTTTTGTTGTCACGTTGTCGTCACTTTTTCATAGCTTTTTTTTCTGTTACATTAAAAAAAAAAAGAACATTTATTTGTTTGGTGCCTTTCTAAGCACTCAAGGCCGCCTTACATCAAGGAAACAGGTTAAAAGTACAATGCACAAACATTAAAGAACAATGCCAGATTTTCATCGCTTTTTGTCACTTTTTGTATCCTCTTTTGTGGCTTTTTTGGTGCATTTTCACACAGTTTTGTCACTCTATCATTGTTTTTTTGGGTCACAAGCCTGACTGGAGAAAATGTGCTCAGTTCAGATGGGGGTTTAAGAAGTTAAAGTTACCACAACAATTTTAACCACAGCCAGCTCTCATCTCATATTTGTCCACAAGAAAAATCCAGTCAGCGATGAATGCATGCCTATACTTTCATGTTTCCCATTCAGTGCAAATAGCATTATTCTTCAGGCTGAAATTGGAAAAGGTCATCATGGTTTTTAACTCAAAACCAAACCTTAACTGGACTTATTCTCATTTCAGGGCTAAAAATGATCAAAACCTCCACTTTCCTCCCTACCTCCATCAGCCTGCTGAATAAATGACTGTGTGGACCTGGTCTATCACTGGCCCACTATATTGTTTTTGAATGTATTTATTATTGCACATGTTGATTGTGTTGTATGTCTGTGGATGTGCTGTTTTTATCGGGCCCGTACTGACACTTCCGCTGCAAATGAAGTTCCATAACAGATAAAAAAGTCAGTTTGATTTGATTTTAAAAGGTCAAAGATTTTGTTTTATTCAGCCTTTTATTCAGCCTTTAGAACGTACTGCACCAAGTAGTGTCAAGTTTGGATTTTGAAAAGACCCCTTGTTATACAAATGTAGCTACAGTTGTGCCCATAATTCACACACCCTGGTGGATTATTATTATTATTATTATTTATTTTTTATTTATTTGGCCATTTCTTAATAGAATATGAATGAAACACAAAAACTCATGGTCAGTGATGGTGTGAAGCCATTTATTGTGGAAAAAAAATGTGTGAACTCATTTCAACTCACCATAAAATAAAATGACTCACCCCCCATTTCCTAATACCATGTATTTCCCCTTTTAGCATCAATGACAGCTTGGAGTGTTTTGTGGTTGTGGAGAAGGTGCTGTGTATAATCTAATGGTTAAGCGGCCCATTCTTCTTGGCAAAAAGCCTCCAGTTTCTGTAAATTCCTGGGATAAATTCCTTTGCATGAACTGCATGTTTGAGTTCTCCCCACAGTGGTTCAATGATATTGAGGTCAGGAGACTGAGATGGACAATAACGGGACCTTCCCTTTATTCTGCTGAAGCCAGCGGCATCAGCGAACCACCTCCATATGTCATAGTTTATTTGGTGCACTTTTCATAGCATCAATATGTCATTGATGCTAAAGGAAAGGAACTGGGGTGTGTAAACTTTTCAACAGGGTCATTTTGGTATTACTTCACAACATCACTGACCATGACCACTTTCATTCATATTCTTTGAGAAATGGCCAAAAAAAAGAAAAGAAAAAAGAAAATCCACCAGGGTGGTAAACTTATTGGCACAACTGTATATAAAAAGGCAGCAGAGGCTGGACGTCTTTCCCTCATGCTTCGGTTTACCAAAGCTGTGGTGCAAAAATAAATAAAAATTACACAAAGATTGGTAAAGGCAAAGAATTTGACCATGAACCGGATCAGCACAAATGTAGCTGTTTTAGACTATTGTTGCATTGTCTAACCAACAGTGTAAGTAGAAATGTTTGAGATTATTACCAAACACTTGCAAAAAAAAAAAACACATCATACCTCCTCTTTCAAATTCTCCGTCTGACATACAACAGAGTGTGGGCTGGTGTTTCCACGCAAGAGAAGGAGACGGACTAAATACTGTACTGTCTTTAGAATTACAGCACAAATTAAGCACAACACCCCTCCAGGCGTGTTTTCGGTGAATATATAACAGTAAAACCTGGTTAGAGCGATCAGAACAGTTGAAAATGTCAATTTTGTTTTGTAAAATAGACCATAGGCCCTCCATAAGCAGTGTTGGGGAGTAACTAAATACGTGTACTAAATGCTTTGGGGCGACGGTGGCGCAGAGAGTACGCAGGTCTTGTGACCAGAGGGTTGGCCGTGCATACTGTGAGTGGGTGAGTGGTTCCTTGATGTAAGCACTTTGAGTGCCTAAAGCAGGTAGAAAGGCGCTATACAACCCTAACCTTGTGAATATTTAGAATACAGATACTTTCCTAAAACAATGCACAAACAATGCACATGTGCAAGCATTTGCCAAGAGAGTTTTGAAATCCTAATTATTGGTAAATACGTTTATAACAGACGTTCCAACACGTGTAGCCCACATATTGAAATATAATGTAAATCAACATGTAAGTATTCAGAATGCAATGCTGTGACTGGAAAAAGTAACGGTCACAAAGTCACATCCATGTTTTGACAATTACCTGTGAACAGATAGGCAGTTTCATATGTCAAATTTGACCAATGGAAACTACTTTTAAATAATTGCCATACTGATTGTCATTTTAACGTGTTTATGTTTGCTCCCTCATCCCTCCTCCCTCACAGGAAATTCACTACATTACTCTCCACGTCTAAGAATAGAACCCATGCGGTCAAAGTGTAAGCAGTTATTATATATAGGCAGAAAGATATGGGAAAACAAACAGTGACCCTGTGTTTGTATTATGGCACGTGTCCCGCCTGGCCCAAACCCTGTAAATAAACACAGAGGACAGGTGTAGCAGAGGGGACAGGACTTTCCCGTAACTGTCGGTCAGATCAATGGTCTTCTCGCTCGTCAGGTGTGTTTGGTTTACACACATTGCAAATTCATATAGAGCTGCTCCAACATAACTGGATTTAGGGGAAAACAAGGTTATGGAGGGAGCAGAACTGGTAAATTACAGCGGCCCCTTTTTATTATGTATTTCGCCCTTCTTGAGGCCCTTGCAATTCGGGACAATGCAGGTGATTAGGGGACAAATAGGGATACACTAGAAATCTATTTATTAGTTTATTTTGTTAAAAGGGTTCATACAAAGATTCTTTCAGAAGGGATTTAAGGTATTTCATTTAGTTATTACTGAATATAATCTGAGACAATAAAGTACTTTACTTCTCTTTCAGGGTTCAAAGCACAATAATAATAGACGACACTTATGGTTGTCTGCTTCAAACGAGAGACAAATGGTCCGAAGTTGAGCTCAAGAATGGACAAGGCAAGGCAAATACATGTTTTTTTGCACTTCTGCCGTGAAACGGTCAGGTCTCTTATGCCTGACGCACAAGAGACTGCAGTAAACTTCGTGGGGAGGTTCAAGAGGAGCAGCTGAGAAAGAGAAACTAACACGCCAAAAAATTAGACACATTTTCCCTCTCTCTAGCATCAATGGCTTATTGTATTAATATCTTATTTTATTTATAATCAATGGATATCCATGCAGACATACTGAATGCTTGCAATAATTACACACCTTACTGTGAATGTTGGGCAAGTATTTATTTATTTGTTTCCAGGTGAAGATTTATAAGAGAGCAAACTGGCCCAAAACCTGAAACCCACTTGCCTGGGTCATCCCTTAACACGCTGTACTCTGGCTTTAGATACACCACTTCTGTTAAAGTCATGATTTTAATTAAGCATAAAAGCTGTCATGAAGTCACGCTCTAGCGTGTCAAAGATAAGGGTATAAAACCATCTGTCATTCTTTGCAATGATTCTGAGAATAAAAGCGGTTCTGTGGTTTAGCAGCGCACCCATCAAAAGGAACCAAAACACCTCCATATGTGTCACTTTCATTGTGAATCTACACTTGCAGTTCCTGGTTTCAGTGCAGACTCTTCTACTGGTAACAGGGCCACTGCACGCACATAAGATAGTTTTGACTCACTGACGCCACATAAGATAGTTTGATATCATGCACATTTGTTTCTGCCAATGAAGAATATCAATTAGCACTAATTCATCTGAATTGATAAGCCTCTTTGTTTTACAGAATAGAAGACATGAAGGGACTGATCTAAATATGTACACTACTCAGTCAGCTGCGACTGGAGTTTTTTAGAAAGTTCATGATTGAGAATGCACATTCACTATGATGTTTCGATTTAGCCAGATCACTACTTTCTTCAGTACTTGCCCATTTCAAATTTTAAAAGTGCGTCCCAGCAGACTGTGTGGCTCTTTTTATATGCTGCCCCTACAGGCCAAAGCTGCAACTGCACTCATGGAAATGAAACAAGCTAGTTGAAAACCAGACTTAGAGAGACTCATCCATGCATTTGTCTCCAGCAGGTTAGACTACTGTAACAGCCTGCTCACTGTTAGCAGCTGCAGAACATCCAGAACGCTGCTGCTCGAGTCCTGACAAGAACCAGGAAATACGACCACATTAGTCCAGTGCTCCGGTCTCTGCACTGGCTTCCTGTCACTCAGAGAATAGAATTTAAAACAGCTCTGCTTGTGTACAAGTCTTTTCATGGTTTAGCACCAAAGTACATCTCTGACATGTTAGAGCCGTATGAACCATCTCGGGCCCTGAGAACTTCAGGGAGGGGTCTCCTGGTGGTTCCCAGAGTCAATAATAAACACGGTGAGGCTGCGTTTCAGTTTCATGCAGCTAAAATCTGGCACAGTCTTCATGAGGATGTGAGACAGGCCTCAACTCTGACAATGTTCAAATCCAGGCTGAAAACAGCTCTTTTTACCCGTGCATATGAAAACTGAAAGTATTTTATCTGCACTCTTGACTTTTACTGTCATTGATTAACTTTATGTTGATGTTTTATTGATTGATTTTATCTGTTTTCTTGTAATTTTTTCTGCAACTGTGAAGCACTTTGAATTGCCTTGTGTATGAATTGTGCTCTACAAATAAACTTGCCTTGCATTGCGCCACTGGAGTCAAAACAAAATAACCTTGAGGTTCGCTTCCGGACCTGAGTCAGGAGTTTGAGAACGCCTGCTCTAACGAATCTTTGAGTAATCTTCAGGTCTTCACCTGTGGCTCTTCTCAGTGTTGCGGCGACGGCTCCCAAAAGGCTCCTCATTTTCACAAAAAGCTACTCCTGCTTATTTTAGGGGATCAGGGAAGGAAACCTACTGGATATTCAATTTTCAACCGAAAATGTAAGTGATAAAGATGTATTACCAAAAAACAAATATCACCAAAAAGCTGAAATGAGTATGCAACACCACACGTCTTTTCAGTATTTGAGTAATTTAGTTTAGTTTAGTTTATTTATTTATTTAAAAGGGGCCGTGTCCAATTATAACATGCATTGGACCAGAGTGATATAAACTTGAGGCTAAGTTTACTAGTTTACATCTGCAGGGTAATAGACAACCTATAACGGAAAAAAAGACAAGATTCACAAGACAAAGGGGTTGACCACAGAAAGACACACCAACACAACAAACAAAAGACACATGAACAACACAAATACAAACCTCAGAACAAAGTCAATACCACAATGAGTCAGAGAGAGTCAGTGGTTAGTGTGTGCTACACTGGCTACTTTTTAGATGTAGTTTTTTAAATGAGATTTCAAAGCCCTTGATGGTCACACGTCTTTATGGCATCAGGCAGTTTGTTCCACAGTGTCGTGGCCTTCACTGCAAAAGCTGGTTGTCCATAAGTGGAGTGACGGAAAGGTTTTGTGCAGTCATGCGGAGAAGCTATAGTGGATCTTATAGAGCGCTGGTTCACAAACATCTGTAAACATCCAGGAGCCAAGCCCTTCAGAATTTTGAACACTACACATATGGGTGATTGAAAAATTGATTAGATGGGTTCATTTGTTACTAACCACCTCTGGTTACTGTAGCACTATTTAATCACCAAGGAAATACAAGCCTTGTCCCCATATAAAAACTATGTTATTACATTTTTAGGTACACTACTGTGTCAGACATTGAAACGGCAAACAAATGTAGTCGACCAAATGTACCACAGTTAGTACAAGTCTTACAAATATGATTCATATTGCACGACTCCAGGGTCCTCCTCGCAGATTTACAAAGACTAGACTTGTTCCTGTGCGTGTGGTTAGAGGCTCTTTGCTTCTTTTCTTCTTTGTTTTTGAAGTGGGAGCTTGGATCTTTGTTTTCATTGGTCCCTTCTGGTAATTTATTTTTGTTTTCCAAAGTCAACAGCCCTATCTGGAGATTTAGTTATGCTTTTTTGTCTTCATTAACTACATTCTAGTAGGTGTTAATAGTCAGCAAAGAAACTATGCAGAGTAAATTAACAGCCGTCTGACACGACTGAATACTATAAACTGGTTTCTTCTGTGTTTACAAAAAGAGGAAGGAGTTTAGTGAAGTGTCAACACAAGGCCTTGCAATAAGCAAATACGTGCGTTTACTGGTAAGGGAGGAATGCAACGTCATGTGGTCAAATTTACACGCAAATGCATAATGGAAACTTGAGTAGAACACTTTTGAAACACTTTGTAGTTTTACAATGACTGTCCAGGTAAAGGTGTAAGATTCAGATTAGTTATCCTCAAAAGGAAATGGGTCCTCTGTGCTTGATTGGGCATGTTTTAGGTTGACGAGGGGGGGACTTACGCACTAATACACAAGCTTAATGTGTCCAATATGACTACAATATAACCACATTCCCAGAGCAACATAAGTATAGAAGTTAGCAAGCTTGTTGCATTTCTATGAGTGCAGTTGCAGCTTTGGCCTGTAGGGGCAGCGTATAAAAAGAGCCACACAGTCTGCTGGAATGGTGCTTTTAAAGAGGGGGTATTATGCACACCAGTCTATAGCATACTACAATGATGACGTAACCTTCTGTTGGTCTGTACATGCAGTAAGTAAGGATTAAACAACGAGGAGCCGTGCATTATAACCGTCTAATGCCGACGCGGAGGCATAACGTCTAATGCACGGCTCCGAGTTGTTTAATCCGCTTATACCATGGTCCCACAAATGTAACATTTTATAACAAATGTTGTTTTCATTTACTAAATCGCTAAATATGCCAAACTACAGGGACTATTTTATGTGGGCTTTCCCACTGTCTGAACGCTCGTCTCAGAGCGAGCATTCTCGCTGCTGCGAGGATCTCCGTCAGGCTCAACGAAACAACAGAAGCACACGCTGCATCGCCAGACTCACAACACAACGACTAACCTTGCTCTTTTCCGTAGAAGTAAACACCGATATGCGGCACTCCTGGGCAGGAGTTATTTCACTTTTACGCTGTTTAACCTAAAGCTAGTTAGCTAGCTAGCAACCTGTAGCTCAACGAGCTCAACTGAAACAGCTGCAGTGGAGTCATTGAAGTGAGTGAAGTCCGCTTACACCTTGGCCCCACGAACTGAAACTTTTAGATGTGACTTTACTAATCCAGCCAAATATGCTTAAGTGCAGGGATCATTTTATATACGTCTGAAAATAATGAATAGTAGTGCCTTAACCGTTTTCAGTAGAAATGGAAAGCTCATATTTTATTAATAGAAGCCTAACCTAGCTGCTTGCTCTCCTCTATTCCCCATTCATCAAAAGTTTTGTTTTGGCCAAAAACGTTGAAATTAACCACAAAATCCATCTCATTCGTTCATGTCAGTCACTAATTAAGCGTTTGTCTGATTCAGCTGTGTTATGCGTTGCTATGGCGATGCCCGCAGCGGAGTGATATCCCAGTGATTTAACTACCGGACTACGTGTGCGGTTATACGAAAATAATGCACGCTTGTCAGCACCCACCAGCCAATCAGAATCGAGTATTCACCTAGCCTGGTGAGACCAGAATGATTCCCCTCTGTATTTTTTTATCCAGCGGGGGATCAGTCTGGTCACCCTGCCCTCGTTCGCGGCTTCCGCAAAATCAATCCGTTCACGTGCAATCAGATTCGTTTATTTGCCGTGACGTGTTGTTAGCGAGCAGCGTCACTCACGGGACGCGGAAGTCCCCTCAATAACAATCTACGAACGACGCACGAAAGAGAGAAAGCGTGTCTCCAATCGGCGGTAAATGACCAAAAACACATCGACAGTAGGTGAGTTTCGTGATTCATAATCCTGCGCAAATATTAACGCAAAACCGCTAATAACACCGCATCAATGGCAGACGCCTGCCCTTCGCTGATTGGTTTACTCCACTTCCTGTTTGCTTGCGTATGTACCGCTGTGGGAAATGAATTTGACGCAGCGGTGACCAGACTCACTCGCTGGTACAGCGGTGAGTCTGGATTTTTCCAGGCTAGTATTCACCCAGACCATGGTATAAATTAAAATAACTGCCTTGAATAAAATTGCTCTCTCAAAATGGCTGTACTGAACGTCTTGAAATAGGCCTCTGTCTCTTTAAGAAGCCCCCTTCAGCACACTGCTGTGGCATCTAAACAACACTACTGTGCGGGGAGGGGGCTCTGCTGAGCTGAGGAGCAGTGGTTGGTGGCTTGGCTGGTGACAAAAGGTCCAGAGGCGTCTCCAGGAGGTGGGGGCGTTCCTAGGAGGACTGAGGCATAGCTACACCTAAAATGGCTGCGTCTAAGTTTTTACTGATTACTCAAAAATATGTGAATGAGCCAAGGCAACACTCCAGGCATGTGTTTAATGAGGGAATGACATAATAACATGATATAAAGCTTGAAAAAGTCGATTTTACATAATACCCCCCCTTTAAAGAAAGTAAGTGATCTGGCTAAACTGAAACTGTAATAGTACATATTTAGATCAGTCTGTTCGTCTCACAACAACATCCTTTGTACCACATTTTAGGAGCTTACTGACAACAGGCAGTGCCATGTCTCTGTTTAGACCTACAGAGTGTCCATCATAGGGCTGCTTTTTATTCTTGATTTTAGTTTCCTATAAATTCTAATTTTACTAATTTTTTGCTCATGTTAAAATGCACTCTGATAATTAAGTGATAATATTTAAATGTTTAAAATATAATTACTATTATTCAAATGTTTGCAGTTTTAGTGCAATGAGCACTTTTGATTTTGTAAAAAAAAAAGACATTTTTCGGATCGTCTCCTGTGACTTCTGTGGATTTTATTTTTCAGACCTTTATATTTGAAGTTTGAGAAACCCTGCATTAGAGGATGGAAACACAACTCCAGGTCTGATTTTGACGAGAGAACAACATTGCAACAAGGTAAAAAGCTCCAAAAAATAAACTTTGCATAATACCCCCCTTTAATCATGAGGCTTACTAACACGGTCAGATACTGCATAACAACTGCAGTCTATAATATAGAATCAAGGTTGAAAATACACTTCCTTTTTTCAAAGTGAATGTAAAGCAACCTTGTACGCCTTGGTGTTATTTCCTTGAAAGTGCGCCAAAGCATCCGTTCATCCCGACACCTATAGAAAAAGAGGAGTTGTTTACCCGTGTTCTTGACTCTCATATTAATTTGCTCTCTCCGCCTGGCACTGCACCGCATTTGAAACAGGACATGCGTATTTCTTTTGGTCCGGCCCTGCTCGGCAAAGTGATGTGTTCATTACAGAGCTGATTAGCCAAAATCCATTTCGCTTTTTCAGCTTTCGAAACTCCCCCAAACGACTCCATCCTCTTCCAACTGTTGTTCACTGGTTACAGGTCACACTCGGTAAAGCCGCAGCCAAATGTGCAAGATAATCTTTTCAAGCGCTGGTTTTTGATTGTGCGGATGGGAGTAAGTGCTGGGAAAGCGAAATCACTCTTCAAACAGCAGTGTGGAGGCTTAGCGGGGCAGAATACATGGGGGAATGGGAGAGAATTATGTTGTTTTCGCTTCTTCCCTCACAAAATAGCGGGGAGCTGATGGGTTCATGTGCGGGGTTCTAAGGCCGGGATTAGCAGCAGGCGGCGTCTGGGTAAGTTCAGGACGGCGAGGCACTGCGGATTCATCTCATTGTTGCGATGTCTGTTGACACTATTAAACTTCAGTCGCAATAGACAGTGCGAGAGGGAAAGTTCGATCGATGTGTGGAAGATAGAGGGGTCAGAAACACCGCGTTCAATCCGTGCCATGTTGTTTGAATCATTCCATTAGAAAGTTACCAGCGATTTGTCCATTCCATTTGGGTCTTGAGTGACCAGCACCTTGGGCAATGGTCAGCTCTTTCGGACAGACTTTTGGACACTCTACCAACAGCAATACAAGATCGTGGTGAAAAATGAATGCAACACTGGATCTTTTGACATTGCAGAGGCTCATTGAAACAAGGCCACAGCAAATGTAGTCAAAGGCGATCCAATGAAATATCAGAGCGTGTGACCTTTTTTCCGCCTTTTTATTTGGTCAGACGAGTTACCTTTTTAAAAAACATGATTGTGCCCCGAAAAAAGTGGAACTGGTTTAATGTGACATAGTCTGTATGTTGGCATCTTCCCTTTGTTGATCTCATTAACGAATCTCTGTTGCCATGACTTTGACCAATAAGACAAGCTTTCCTGGGAGCCGTGAGTAACTTTTAAACTTCTCCCTCTTTCTCTCCTCATTTTGCAGTCTTTAAAACCATGATGATTCTTATTGGCCCCCAACATGATTTCCAACTGTTAATAAATTGTATTAAAGCAGTACTAAGTAACGTGTTTACCTTAATAAATCCTTTCCGTAGTCCCTCTGGGGGTAATACAAGTGTTAATGGGATGATTGGGGGGTCTTTCATCTCCCCCTGGTGTCTCTGGCCAGAAAACCATGCTTGCAACTTGACTGCCACCGGGGCGGAGCCACCAATACACACTAATGGAATCACGGAGAAGAAGCTAACAGGCTAACGGGCAAAGCTAACTGCGGGCTAGCGCCACTTAAACAGTATTTACAGCCAAGTTTGAGTGGGGAAAAAAATTCCCTTTGTATAACTGGATGTACCCCTCTCTCCCTTCACCTTTTGTCAACGTAGTATTTACTCTCCAAGACATTTAAAAAGTTAAAAAATCGTAACTTGCTAAGACACCTGCAGTTGCGCTTATGGCCTCTAGGGGCAAGAGTTACTTAGTACTGCTTTAAAGACGTTAGAACTACCTTTTATTATCCAACAGAGAAATGGACAAAGGGCCAGCGGAGACAGGTTGGAGACTGACTGAACACGAGGAGGGAAACTTTCTTTGTTCAGCTGATCATGCGCCGATAAAGTTCCAATTTCAAGCACTGACTCTTATAATGATATCAGTGTGAAAGCGTCAGGTAAGAATACATGGACCGTGGCCGTGCACAGCTGCTGACACACACCCCTCTGTCATTTGCTCACATCATCGAGCACAATGTTTTGTTAAGAACAGACACGACACTGTTCAGTATGTTTGCTTCTTTGGTCTCGATGAGTCCTGTGTAGGAGGAAATATTCAAATGACCTGAACCTAAAATCAGCTGCACATCAGCCAGTGTCAAATTTACATAAAGTGGGACTGATAAAAAATACGTGAACTATCAGCAAACATGAGCTTATTCCAAAAACACAGAGTTTGTGGCCTTTGAGTTGTTGTTTCTAACTTACTGTACAACAGAAACCCTGGAAGCTATAAAAAATGTGGATTAGTAATTAACAGTATTGTCAAATTAATATTTATTCCATCAAAAAACCCGACCAACGATACGTTTACATTTTTGGCCTCCGCCCCAAATGAGTTTGACACACCTGACCATTGAATTACATTTCTTTTTCTAAGCGTGACAGTATGGTGCAACATCTGCAATGAGAAAATAGATCAGACTAAAACGGGGTGAGGCATGCTCTGTGCGTCTTTAGCAGACCCTCTGTGCCCTCTGACGCCTCCTGCGAGTGTCCAGAAGAAGAATAGCAGTAACAATACATGCTCCCGACCTTCACCTCTCACCTCATTTCTCTCCTGGTCTCAGTGGGTGCTCAGACCGAGCCTCACAGATGAGCAGAGTGACTGTCCGGGAGCACCCGTATAGCCCACCGTCTGTGGTTGATGCATGAGGCTGTACGAAGGGCACACAACCTCACACAAACAAAATGAACCAGGCGCTATGTCCAATGAGGGCTTCACTCAAGTCAGCTGATGCCTGAGCGGGCTGTTCATGAGCATGATGAACTTTGCTCGACTGGGAAAACAACTGGGGAACTCGGGTCAAAAACGAGCTTCCCGACTTACGCACCCGACTGTGGAAATCAGCTGATTTGTTCATTCATCGTCTAAGGCAGTGGTTCTTAACCTGGGTTTGATCGAACCCCAGGGTTTGGTGAGTCAGTCTCAGGGGTTCGGCGGAGGTCAAGACACACACCCGACTCATATTTGTGATGACACGCCGATTAAGAAGGGTTCGGTGAAGCACATATGAAACTGGTGGGGTTCAGTACCTCCAACAAGGTTAAGAACCACTAGTCTAAGATGAGCTTTTTAGTCAAACTCTACAACTTTCTTGTAGTGATGTGACATTCATGACGGGCCGGCTCTTTTGAATGGCTCTTTAAGGTGAACTGTTCGAACAGGATCTCAGTCAATTTTACCCAGAACTCCCCCAAGCGAACATACAAATCAGCCCAACAACGGAGCAGACGACACAAGTGAAAGCTTTTGGCACTAAAGCTAAATGCACTAAAAATGATTTGTCAGACAGTTGCGGCGCAAGATTTGATTCACAACACGTTTTTCAAAGCTTAAATTTTCCTATTGTACTTTTCGATGATTCAAATTAAAAAAAAGTGCTGTTTATCATTCATGTCTTAGATATTGTGAGTTATCTGGGTGGCGTTATTAATATTTTACATTATCAATAATAATAATACCTTACATTTGCCATCTGCCCCTCCGCCCACCACCAACCACTCACTCACTCACTCACTACATTCACCCAGGCTTCCTGGTGTCTCCCATCCTGGCCCTGCCCTACTTAGCTTCTGAGATTTGTATTTATTTTACCTTTATTTTACCAGGAAAGTCCCACTGAGATTAAGAATCTCTTTTATAGGTCCTGACCCCAGAGGGGAAACTATTATACATATTTTTAGTGGTATAGGGGAAACCGGAATACCCGGAGGAAACCTATGCAGACACGGGGAGAACATGCAAACTCCACACAGAAATGCCCCGTCCAGGTGGGAATCGAACCCAGGACCTTCTACCTGTGAGGCACGAGCACTAACTGGATCAGGCAGTGCAAAGGTGGTACGGCCTTTGCTAGCCCTCTCGTGCTCAGTCCTGATGTGCACAGAGCGCTCTTTTGAAAGAGCCTTTCACATCTTTCTTGACTTTAGTGTGAGCTGTTGTTGTCCTCAGAGGAACATGATTGCGAGAGAAATGCCTGACATTAATGCATTTTTGTGTGTGATATAATATCAAATTAACAGACCAAAGTTTAGCTTTTGAAATGCTAACGTCAAATTTAAATGGCTAGCTCCGTTAAATGCGCTAACCAATGACAAAAGTCAGTTTGTATTTGGTCCAATACTTTCCGACAAAAAATCACAGAAACACAAACCAACTGGGGACAATGATGTCACATGAATGCAGCATGAAGCTCTGTTTGCACGGGTTTAGAATTACTTTGGAATTCACACAGATTAAGCAAGGTCAGTAATTCACTCATTTTTCATAAATACAGTTTATGAAAAAAAGAAAAGTGCCTCAATGTACCGGGCTGCCAATTGAATAGGCCGGCTCTCGGAAAATAGAATTTGCGAATACCCGGACTTCTCACCACGCACTAGCTATCCCTCAACTACGATAACCTTCCTTTGACACGTTTCCTTTGTTTAAACCTACAATCTCAAGCTTGCTTCCGATATTGAATCTAAGGGTTCGCCTGCTGTCCACCTTCTTGTAATTTCCTTCCGGAGGAGAAACGAGTAATGAGTCATTACGAGCATCAGACATACTAATTTTAGAGAAAGGTGCTACCAAAGAGGTCGCGGCTAGCCCTCCCGAATGTTAGCTAACGTTCCCCGAGGCCGTCATTAAAATTTCAGGCCAGCGTTGGCGCCGCTCAGATATGTAAGAGGTGTATTTCCGCTGTCGGGTCATTCTGCATTCTAATGGGCACACTTTCAAGTTGGATGGAGCTTGGAGGATATGCCCCGTCCAATATAGGGAACGCTTTTATCTCGCCGATCACCCGCTGTTTGACAAAAGCATTGACTCAACTCACTTTTGCACGTCTAATGATTCGCCTTTTTAACCGTGGCGCCTTTGGATCAGCGCAGACATTTTCATCTCTCCGTTTGAGGCGCCCTTCAATTCGAGCCGGGTTGTTTGCAGAAGTGGGTTTTACTGAAGTTACTTTTATATTCAGTTCAACGTTTTTGTTTGTTTGTTTCTTTAACCTCTTAACTCCTCTTAACTTTTGACATAGGGCCTCATTTCCTAGTTATCGAAAGTTTTGTTGATTTCTGGAGATAGGCCTATATATATATATTATTATTTTTTAATTCATGCAGTCCTTATTATATTTGAAGAGTTTAGTGGTGCTAGGCTATTGCTAAGCTAGTGCATGTCTATGGTAACTAGTAGCCTGCATTAAAAAAAATTAAAAACAGTCTGACCCAAGCACAGTGCACCTGAGGCAAATCACTTATAACACCAGACTACCGATATAAATGTCTGTGTTGACTGAATAATTTTGTTTATTATTATTGCATTTTGCATTTAAAATAACTTATATTTGAGCAGCATCAGCTTGTTGTAAGCTACACAATGGCGTAGTGATCTGCTAGGTTACTGGATCTACAGTAGTTTGTTTACCTGCGGCCGGCATTACTACACATGGAATTCACAAAGGAGCTTTCTACAAATCAGACTTGGTAACGTTTGGAGGACTACCCGATGATTTTAAAGAGGTTTTTAATGCAGGCTACTAGTTACCATAGACATGCACTAGCCTAGCACTAGCCTAGCACCACTAAACTCTTCAAATATAAGGACTGCATGAATTGAAAAGTATAAAAAAAACCTCCAGAAATCAACAACACTCTGGATAACTAGGAAATGAGGCCCTATGACAAAAATCCTGAAATATCCCTTTAAGGCGGGGGTTAAGAGGTTAATGGAACAATACTACATTTGGAGGAAACTACCCATATTGTTTAGTGCACATGGACGGCTAACCTAGCAGAAAAACACGGCCCTGGATTTTTGGGCAAAATCAGATTGGAAAAAAAATCACTAATTTGAATCGCAATAGTCGAGGTTATTAGTAAAACAATATACAGTAGGTATAGTAAATGTTGTTGTTGTTCCTTTGTTGTTCCACTATGTTCTTGTGAAATGATGATTTTAATTGTATTGATTTTGGGGGTGGGCGCTTATAAGCTCTTGCTTCGGCCCAATCCTTTGGAGCAGAGTGTTTGCTGCTCAAATAAACAAATAAACAAAATGTGCAAAAACGATACAGGCTACCAGGGGCGCCGCCAGAAATCCTGGGCCCTGTGGAAACTAACATATCTGGGCCCCCAACATTTACAGATAAGATTTAGCCCAATAAACATACCCCGTTTGTTAGTCAAAACGGACAAAATACACATATTGAGTGGTGCATGAGGGGGCCGAGCACATTTAAATGATGTAACAAAAAATACATAGGCCCTTAGAATCGTGCTAACCTTCCACCCTCTTATGGAGCCCCTGCAGCAGGCCACTACACAGGACGTGATCGCTGCATGTCATTTCTGCAAGATCTAACATCTCATGGGGCTCACAACACTAATCTTACTTGTTGGAACAATTGTAAAATGGCAAAACAATCTTCAAATCCACCCTCTGTTAACAAGGTTCAAAAACTTTATAATACCAACAAAATGATCACACTGTAGGTTTAAAAAGCCTGAAACCCATAATAATCCTTTGAAAAACCACAAGCTAGCTACTTCCAAACTGTCTGGGGGAGAGGTGAGGGGCAGGGGTGGTCAGCTGACAACTCCCATGATGCACTTCTTGGCATAAATTTCTCTGGGTCCTGAAGGGTGTTACGATAAGTGATTTTCTCTTATACTGTATTTAGTTTATTGTTTTCTCTCCCAATAGTGAAGTACTTTCCTGTAATGCAGTAATAGTTCCTTCATGTCAGTCAGCGACACACATTGTGAACTTGCAGAGCGCAGCACATTTGACTAAACCTTAGTCACTGCGGGGAGAAAAAAGGTCACACATTTCCTCTTGAACCCATTCTCTCAGGTTCAAGTCCCGGTCACTTCTTTTTAAATAGCATCTTTGTGCAGTATGTTAGCAAGTGATTTTACCAACCAACAAACAATGAATCTATACTATAATGTATTCAACCAACATTAATTAATCATATTTCATATCGGTTGTTACTAGCAAAACAAAACAGGCTCCTAATGACCAGCTAGACACAAATATTTCTATTTTAGCAATGGATTTGGATGAGAACCAAACCCATTCTAATCTCATGTTTGGCTGCCATGGAGACGAACTGGAGATGTCCCGCCCGCTCCCAGTAAAGTTTACAGGCCTGAGGAGAGGTGAACCACTCACAGCAAACAGTTTTTTTTTGGGTATTTTTCATCAGTAAAAATATCTGTAATTAATCAAATGCTTGTATTTTACTATATTCATTGGGTTAAATGTTACACGGTGTCGCTTTAAAAAGGGCTTAATTGAAATATGAGTTTGAATTAATGTGCACTGTTCCAAATAAACAAATGAGTAAAAAATGGCTGTAATAATTTCAGGTCTTAAATATCCTTCATTTTGAAGTGTCTGATGGCTTGTGTGGTGGTGATCGCAAAAATAGTGCCAACAGTTGAATACAGTCACCACTTTAGAGTAGTGTCCATGATATCCTTGAAAGTCACCACAGCAGCTTTGATTCTTTGTTCTTGGGGCTGTCACGATAATCACTATATCAATTTATTGATCAAGAGGTGTTGGAAAAAATTTGTTTGGGCTCAATATTTGTCATCACTACATTCATTAGCATTTCCCACCTTTTTTTCTAAAGTAATACATTGGGCTGGGTATGGTTCCACTGGTATCAAAATCATGAAAGTATCAAAAGCGGAACACGGAAAAAAAAACGGAAAAATAAAAATCCTCCATCTGTAGGTCAGTGTTGGTGATGATGTTGGTCCAGGGACAGGTTTAAAGGAAGTGACTTGGTTGTTTCGGCGCAAATAAACATTATAATTTTTTTCTTCTTATTTATGCCCCAATTTTGTCTTGTTTCCAGTCATTTGTGCTAATTGTTATTACTAATATTTCCCATTTCCCCCCATTTTTGCCCCCTTTTTTTTTTTTTACAAAATGTTCCTTATTTTTGCCACAATTTCTCCCAATTTTCCCCCATTTCTCACAAAATTATTCCCCATTTTTCACACATGTCTTGACACTGGAGCTGAACCCGATATTGTAAATTTGCAGATCTTCCACACACTATCGTTCCATTTCTGGGTCTGGACGACAAATATTTTAGTATCGGTATCTGAAAGAGTATCATTCAGGTATCGGTATCGAAAAACAAGTATCGTTAAAGTACTGATATCAAATAAAGTTGTAACGGTACCCAGCTCTAGTAACACAATATTTCTTTTTACCAACAGGAAGTTGTGTTTTATTGTATTTCATGTTTATTGTGGGATATTTTAACATATAAGTAGTTTTCGAACAAAGCTTTAGGGTCATTTTAAGCTTTACAGTCATCAAGAATATTGTTTATCGCAACAGTTTCCTGCCTCATTATACAGAACTTAAAATTGTGTTATTGTGCCGGGCCTATTTGTTGTCATATTTTTTGGTTTAGTGGCTGATCTGTAAATGCAATGTCCAACTTGGAAGCAAAGGCTGATTGATGTGCGAAGTCTCCAGTTTCTTCTTCCTGGACATTTGCTGCCACTGCACTGCAAAAGGGTAAATGATCACCTGAAAGGATACACTGAAATAAATGCCCACACAACATGCATGTTTTTCTCTCAGTAAAGGATGTATCCGAGCCAACTTTATAATTGGGGGTTTCCCACTTATTATCTATGCGAGAGTTTGATGTAGGAGCCCTGCTGGTGCTTCCCGGTTCAGCGGTGCACGGCTCATTATGCAGATTTGCCTAACTGTTCTCCGTCCCGCCCGGGAACAGAGCCAAACCACACACCTGTGCAACGGCCCTGTCGTCGGGCATTTTATTCGGCGGCGCGGGGCTGCCGGGAACGCACCGATCGGCTGTAAAAGATATCAATCCGCCGAACACTTTGGTCGCAGTGGCACACAGGGCCTCTGTCTGAGGTCCCACAGCAATAACACCCGTCATTGGCCCTTTCATATATGCGGCTAAAAAAATAATGGCTTGAGAATCTCTTGCTGTTTACAAAGCTTTCCCTGGCAGTCGTCCAACCATCACGCCGCTGTTATGTGAAATCTCTTTTGTTTTCCCCTCGCATTTTGTTTTGACAATGAACATTTGGATTACGAGCAGCTTTGACTCTGTGAAGTCATATTTTTGTTTTAGCAAGTGATTAAGTCTGAAATACAACGAGCAACATGGAAGCAAAGATAAAGAGATGCGACTGTGGGGTGGCACAGAGGCAGTTTTAGCCCAAAATAAAAAAAAGTATCTGAGAGAGAATGATTGTTAGTTTAACAGTCCTATCATGCATTATTCAGGTTGTATAGTACTTTGGGTGTAAGGCCTGGATCTGTTGGGACTTTGAGAAGAAACGGTTCTTAAACAAGCCTGCAAGAATGACAAGTAATCAATCAAATCACCTGGTACATTGTGCTCCTCAGTGAACAAAACAAAAGATACTTAAACACTGCATGCACCGCGGTTCCCACTGCTCCTTACGGTTGGGGTTGCTCCAGTGGCATCGGAGGATGGGTATAACATAACCTATACCTCTATTTGGCTAATTAAAAAGCCAAATGGCAAATAATTCCATTTGGACACAGGTAAAAAGATGGCTAAACTGTGGCTACGTTGACATGGAGACCAAAAACATGATCATGATCGGATTTCTAGAATCTCAGATTATTGACCAGGCATGTAAACAGCATAATCTGATCAAATCGGACTTCTTTCTGATCTTTCACACGTGTGCCTAAACTAACCAGGAAAATACAGCAAAAGGCCAAACTAATGTCACAAAGATCAAAAGATATATAATGAAAATACTAAAAGCATTTTTAATCAAAAAAAGAGAAAGAAATACATCCTTAGTGTTGTGAGTTTGAGTCCAAGTTCTAATCACTTCCTGAATTGTCTCTCCATTCTCTTCACCCGCACATTTTAATAGAAGTTAAAGCACAGTTTGTGCTATTTGTGTTTTAATATCTTGAGATCACTACAATTTCTTCAGAAAACAATTAACTGGATTTGAACCCTAACCCTTTGAGTTACTAAATCTGTATCCGCTATCATGCATGGGAGGGTGATGCCACATGGACAAGACTCCAAGTCCTAAAATGAAGGTGCAATCATTCTCCACCTGGTTCTGCTGGTGAGTCTGATTGAAGAGCAGGGTGGAGACAATTTAGTTGTTCTAAAAACCCAAATCTGTAAGATAAAGAACCTGGAGATTTTGATTCTCTGATTTCTGAAGAGAATGTAAACGCTCCAGATCTGATTATTGGGCTATCTGATTTTTACTGACCATGTAAACCTAGCCAGTGTAGGGCAGGCAATTTGAAGCACCAACGTGATCACAGCATGTTTGCTAAAGGTATAGAGGTGAAAAACAATGAGGATCTTCGATGTTCTAATGTAAACTATTAAAGCGGGAAATGGGAAAATCATGCAAGATTTCTGAAACGTGGGTGGACAAAACACAAGACAAATGTGTTAGGGTTAAATTGTTCTAATATGGTAAAAAGCTCAAAAAGTTTAGTATGATGAATGTTTTGGGAATGTTTAGCCACTCACTAATGTTCTCTACTTGGTTACTTAAAGCCATACTACCCGAATTACCCAATTTTCATATCGTGACAGTCGCAGGTATTTGCTGCGGCCCAAACAGATTTCTAACTCTTACAGACCCTCCCATATCATGTGAGTTCATTTAAGATGCACTTTTTAGTTAGAGCTGGAATCACCCAAAAAAGACAAATGTACAAATAAATGTATTACAGTTGCTTTAAATGTAATTAATGGGCATATGCATGATGTAGCAGCATCGATAGTTCAACCTGGATAGACTCACACAGACAAAAGCAACGATTTGGAAGATTTATTGACATGTATATTAGTTTTGGCGATCAGACCCCGGCGGTAGACATCGATGTATAAGTCAGTGTAGATGAACAGCTTGGAGTTAGGGATGTCTTCCCCCGGAGTCTGGACACTGGTGGTGGTATGGAGGACCCGTGAAGATGCAGCATAGAAGCCGTGGACGGAAGAGGCGGAGATGGGGTGGAGGTGGGTCGCAGCGCAGCTGGGAAGCGAACGGACCATGATTGCTGGGCTTCAAAGCGGGACCGATGGCGATGATTGGCTGCTACGGAGGTGCGGCTCTTGCGCTGATGCTGAGGTGGAGGTGTGGCCCTCTCGAAGGCGATCATTGGCTGGAGGTCGGTGATGCTGAAGTTAGTCTACCAGGTTGAATTAACACCTATTCTTCATTTAATTTATGTATGGAAAATGACTTAGTTGGCCCTTTGCAGGCAGCAGCTGCAATGAGAAAAAAAAATGACATGGTCTAATTTTAGCACATAGCAGGCAAATGACGCCATAATGAACACATTTTGGGCCGCCCTAAACCTCCCCAGAACAGATCCAGTGATGAATTATGGACTTGTAAAATTGCATGTTCTTTCAATCAAACAATAAAATGTACAGTGAAGAAGAATCCTCAGTGCAGGATTATTCAAATTTACGTGAATGAAGAAATACACTAGGCATGCTTTGGATGAAGGAAGCCTAAAGAGTCTCCTTTGCGCACCACATATTAAAAATAAGGACGTAATACTCATGGTACCTTTAGGATAAGACGAGAATCTGTCTTGAATAATAATAAAACACTTTTTGGCTAGCTGCATTATAGCCGTACTCTGTCAGTTGTCGTTACGTCAGCAGAAATGCCACAGCGAGACCTCCAGTGCCCTGTGCCTTGTCCCCATCAAACCCTCTTCAGAAGTACATGATAGTGAGCAATTTTACAACACGCACGCGGCCCAAAATCCGAAATGTCACCGTTTACTCCCAAAGGCATGCTTAACATAAGGGTGCGTGACCCGGCTGTGGCATTTGGAGATGTACTGATATTTCAGGATACTGCGGGCAACGTTTCTGCATCTCTCCACATTAGGAATAAAGTAATGGAATAAGTTAGCGTGCTAAAAATGCATGACCAATGGATGTGTCACTATAATTTGATAGTGATTCAATTTGTACTGTCCACTGACAATGGGACTGTCGCCGAGATGGAGTATTGTCGAATGTGTTTTGCGCCTTTTAGCTGTTTTTTACATTACAACAATGGGTTTTAATGTTAACAGTGTACAAGGTTAAAGTAACTGACAATTGAAAGTGAAAAAAAAAACATTTTACCAAGGTATAGGAAATAAAATGGTTAAAGGTTAAATCTTGTCTTAGGAGAGAATAAAAATTTGTAAAGAACATTTCGTGTCCTGGTTCCTATAGACTCAGAACTGATCATTAATGAGTGGCTTCAGGAACAAATTAGCACCCCAGAGTTCTTATCTGGCCCTTGAACAGATCTATAGTTCCAATTTTACTTTTATGAAAGCAGTCATACATGCATACTTTTTATACGATATGGCGCACATTTCCTGCAACAACCAGCCTCATTGTGACTGGAATGTTTTGTGCCTCTTGATTCCATGACGTTAAAGGCAACACCACACAGCACTGATGGGAACAACCAAAAATGGGCTCTTCTACTTCGAATGAAAACACTTTGATAACTATGTTGTCTGATCAGGGGCATGTCGCCCGGAATGTCACAATATTTGGCGTAATGACAAAATAAGAAATTGTGAGCTCCAATTATTTATTTTTTTGGATCCAGCCGGTACTTCACCAAGGGTCTTTTTCTATTTTGCTGCTGAAACTTTGTTATTGGTCACCTGTTGATATGCTTAATTTGCAGTATATTAATTTGCAGTATATTAACACCATGATGCTAACAGATGTTATGAAAACTCAAGGCAGTTTATACCGTAAAAGTTATTACAAACTATTACCGCTAAGAATATATACATCAAGAATATATACTTATGAAGCATAAACTTCAGTAAACAGTATTTTTCCCCCCATATGATAGTCACTTTAAATGCATCATGTCAGTCTTTTGATGACATATACCGCAGATTATAGCACCATTATCTGGACCATCATCTTACGAAGCATATAGTTATGTTTGCTGGGAACTATATACACAGATGTAAAAAAAAAACACATGGAAAGATTAGAAATGTAGGGAACCATTTCATATCAACACCATATACAGTGCCTCTCGAAAGTACTAATACACCTTGAACTGTTGCACATTTTGTCAGGTTTACAACCATAAACATAAAGATTTTATTTTGAATTTTTTGCTGAAAGTTCACACACAAGTAATAGACAACTGTGAAGTGAAAGCAAAATGATACATGATTCTGTTATTTTTCAGAAAATAGAAAACCGAAAAGTCGGGCGTGCACAAGTATTCATACAGCATGACTTAATACTTTGTGGAACCGCCTTTTGCTGCAATAACAGCAGCAAGTTTGCACATCTAGAGACTGACATTTTAGCCCATTCCTCTTTACAAAACAACCCGAGCTCTGTCAAATTAGAAGGAGAGCGTTTGTGAACAGCAGTTTTCAGGTCTTTCCACAGATTTCAATAGGATTTAGGTCAGGACTTTGACTGGGCCATTCTAATATGTTTGTTTTTACACCATTCCATTGTAGATTTAGCTTTGTGTTTAGGGTCATTGTCCTGCTGGAAGGTGAATCTCCGCCCCAGCCTCAATTCTCTTTCTGACTCCAGCAGGTTTTCCTCCAAAATGTCCCTGTATTTGGCTCCATGTACAGATTCCCAGATCAGCGGCAGTACGTCACAGCTCCTCCAGAGTTATCTTAGGGCACTTGGTTACATTTCTGACCAGTGCTCTCCTTGTTCAGTCTGTTAGTTTAGGTGGACGGCTGTGTCTTGATAAATTCGCAGTGGTGCTATACTCTTTCCATTTCCGAATGATGGATTGAACAGTGCTCCATGAGATGTTCAAATCTTGGGAAATCTTTGTATAACTTAACGCTGCTTTAAACTCACAACTTTACCCCTGACCTCTCTGGTGTGCTCCTTGGCCTTCATGATGTTGTTTAGTGACCAATACACTCCAACCATAGCTCTGAGGCCCTCACAGAACAGCTGGAATTATACTGAGAGTAGATCACGCACAGGTGGCCTCTATTTAATGGTTAGGGCAAGGTGTGAACATTCTGCAGTCATTAGGAATGTTATAAAGGCAATTTAATGCACTCAGAAAATGCTGTATGAATACTTCTGCACGCCCCACTTTTCACTTTTCTATTTTTTGAAAAATAACAGAATTATGTATCATTTTGCCTTCACTTCACAGTTGTCTGTTACAGTGCATCCGGAAAGTATTCACAGCGCTTCACTTTTTTCACATTTTGTTATATTTACAACCCTAAACGTAAAGATTTTATTTTGAATTTTTTACTGAAAGTTCACACACAAGTAACAGACAACTGTGAAGTGAAAGCAAAATGATACATGATTCTGTTATTTTTCAAAAATAGAAAAGTGAAAAGTGGGGCGTGCATAAGTATTCATAACGCATTTCTCTGAGTGCATTAAATTGCCTTTATAACATTCCTAATGACTGCAGAATGTTCACACCTTGCCCTAACCATTAAATAGAGGCCACCTGTGCATAATCTACTCCCAGTATAATTAAGCTGTTCTGTGAGGGCCTCAGAGCTATGGTCAGAGTGTATTGGTCACTAAACAACATCATGAAGGCCAAGGAGCACACCAGACGGGTCCGAGATAAAGTTATTGAGAAGTATAAAGCTGGATTAGGTTAAAAACATTTCCAAAGCTTTGAACATCTCTCAAAGTACAGTTAAATACATCATCCAGGAATAGAAAGTGTGTGGCATCACTGCAAACCTACCAAGACCCGGCTGTTCTCCTAAACTTACTGACCGAACAAGGACCGCACTGACCAGAGCTGTTACCAAGAAGCCTATGATGACCCTGGATGAACTGCAGAGAGCTACAGCTCAGGTGGGGGAAACTGTACACAGGACAACTATTAGTCGTACACTGCACAAATCTGGCCTTATGGCAGAGTGGCAAGAACAAGCGATTTTTGAAAGAAAACCATAAGAAGTCCCGTTTTCTGTTTGCTAGAAGCCACCACGTGGCCTCCATGTGGCTTCTAGCAAACAGAAAACGGTATTTCTTATGGTTTTCTTTCAAAAATGCCACTCTGCCATAAGGCCAGATTTGTGCAGTGTACAGTGTAATAGTTGTCCTGTGTACAGTTTCCCCCACCTGAGCTGTAGCTCTCTGCAGTTCATCCAGGGTCATCATAGGCTTCTGGGTAACAGCTCTGGTCAGTGCGGTCCTTGTTCGGTCAGTAAGTTTAGGAGGATGGCCGAGTCTTGGTAGGTTTGCAGTGATGCCACACTCTTTCTATTCCTGGATGATGTATTTAACTGTACTTTGAGAGATGTTCAAAGCTTTGGAAATGTTTTTATAACCTAACCCAGCTTTATACTTCTCAATAACTTTATCTCGGACCCGTCTGGTGTGTTATTGGACTTCATGATGTTGTTTAGTGACCAATACACTCTGACCATAGCTCTGAGGCCCTCACAGAACAGCTTAATTATACTGGGAGTAGATTATGCACAGGTGGCCTCTATTTAATGGTTAGGGCAAGGTGTGAACATTCTGCAGTCATTAGGAATGTTATAAAGGCAATTTAATGCACTCCGAAAATGCGTTATGAATACTTATGCACGCCCCACTTTTCACTTTTCTATTTTTGAAAAATAACAGAATCTTGTATCATTTTGCTTTCACTTCACAGTTGTCTGTTACTTGTGTGTGAACTTTCAGTAAAACATTCAAATAAAATCTTTATGTTTATGGTAAACATGACAAAATGTGTAAAAGTTCAAGGTGTATTAGTACTTTCGAGAGGTACTGTAGGTTTAGCAACAATTGGCCATCTGCTGTGTTTTCCGAGAATACACTCTGCATGCTACACAGCGGCTTGGGCAATCTGGTGATCTCAGATATGTGTCATTATAACCCTCTGTGTCACAATACTGCGGAGTGCTCAATAGAGGAAGCGCATGCGAGGTGAGTCATGGCGTGTGCCAAACCAATGCAAGCACGCCGTGCATGTATCAGACTGTACAATTCTACCTTTATTCCTTGATACCTATGTTTTTTTCTATTAAACATTTTTTAAGAGCTCCTGTAACAAGTTAATTTCTCCACTGAGATTAACAAAGTTGTTTATCTTTCTTATTGTTAAGCAACTACAATGTGATTTAGATAAAGAT
Organism: Neogobius melanostomus; assembly: GCA_007210695.1. Lineage (NCBI taxonomy): Eukaryota > Metazoa > Chordata > Actinopteri > Gobiiformes > Gobiidae > Neogobius > Neogobius melanostomus. The sequence goes on from VHKM01000362.1 coordinate 894,853, forward strand.
TTTAAAACTACCTTTGAAAAGATACAGACAGGGTGTCCACTATCGCCATATATGTTGTTAGTCCGATTTATGAAATAATATGGGTTTTTAAGCACAGACTAGAATTTGTATTACGTTACAGGCCACTTTATTAAATACAGTGACTGCTAACAATTGCCTTAACATATTTTGTTTTGTTTGTACTACCAAGTACAAACAGTAGTTTTGATCGATACAAAGTGTTTTCATAAAGAATTACGACAAAAACTACCTATAAGTCTAATTCATTCATTCATTCATTCATTTTCTTCCACTTGTCCGTTGCCGGGTCGTGGGGGCAGCCGTTGGAGCTGCCCAGGTCACATAGCACAGGCCCCCATGGCTCCTTCTGTAGGTGGTGGGTCCACGGAAGGACGGCCTCACGGTTCAAACCGGGCCTGTTGGTCTCTCCTAGGGGGCTACCAGTGTACGCAGACACTGGAGGCAATGTGGGTGAAGTGTCTTGCCCAAGGACACAACGACAATGTGCACCTTCAGGAGGCGGGATTCGAACCCCCGACCTTCCAATCATGAGACGACCCGCTCTACCATCTGCGCCACTGTCTAATAATTTTTTTTATTTTTTATCCCAGATTCCCAATGACATCTTCTTAAAATTATAACAATTTAGTTTGTGTGACCAAGGGAACCATGTTTCCAGTTAAATATGCAAAACAGCTCAAAGTTAAAATGATAGCCCTTGAATTTTTGTTTTTTGTTTGTTGCTTTTATGTCCACCCCTTTTTTTTTTTTTTCGGAAACAAATTGTGGCTGTTATCGCCAGTATCGCCTGACTAAAAGTACCTATCTGGCAGACTGGTAAAAGAAAAACATCTTTGAAATTGAAGCCATGACTTTTTCCATTAAGCAGGTTTCAGTGATGTGATTACACAGTGGTGCGTATTGGCTAGCGGCTGAGGCTAAGTGGCCAGGAGAATTTCACTTTGAATGCCGCTCGAAGTAAGTAAAAGTGTCCCCGTGTCCCGAACGGTATTTACAGCTCAGTGTTCTCTCCCACATTTATATCCGTTATATCGGTCTGCAGGAGGACACACAGGACGCCGGGGACAAACTGATGTATTCTGTCTGCACCTATGTATATACCGACTTGAACATCCTCACATGAACTCTTTTCACAAAAGCGAGTGAGGTCTAATTTATTCCCCTGATAAGTGCTTCAGCATAAAGGATCAGACACAAGGAGGAGGCAATTTGTCAAAACATCTTTTGTTAGCTGTGTTCACTCTCATCTCCTGCTTTGTGGACGGATAGTTGAATGTGACCTAATGATAAGAGTGGATCCAGAGTGTGTGGTAACAGCTTTCCCACCAACATGAGTCAGCCAACCTTGGGCGCAAGTTTGAGATAATTGCCTGCCACTGTCTTTTTTGATGAGCATCTTCATTTTAATATTTTGGTAGCAAATAAGACAGTAAAATGTAACCAGTTAATTGCGATCCATCGACTGTGAGCTGTGTTTTACTCACACGGACCATGTCTTAGCTTTCAAATGAGGTGTTACACCGGCATAGGCTGTAAATAAACACAACAAAAACCTGCCAAAAAAGTGACGAAAAGACAACAAAAATGTTACCAAAACGTGTCTGAAAAGCAACAGTAAAAAAAAGCAACAAAAACATGACATAAAAAGTTTTATTTATATAAATTATATTAGATATGGGTAAATCCCAACTGGAGAAAATGTGTTTGGTTACAGTGGGGGTTAGGAGGTTAAAGGTGCATTATGCAACTTTTATGGGAAAAAGTGTATATTTGTGTGTATTTGACCTTGTAGTGACCTTGTGGTCAGCATGTCATCTTTACTTTTGATCACAGTGGTCTCTACAACGCTCCAGGATCAAATGTTTTGTAGGTTTTCTGGTGAGAGGCTCTGTCAGCAGGGAAAATCTTCCAAACAATTGATCCTGGAGCGTCTTAGAGACCACTGTAATGGAAAAGTAAAGCTGCCATGCTGACCACTCATTCAGCCACTGGGTCACTACAAGGTCAAATAAAAAGTTCCACCCTTAAGTTGATCTTAACACACAGAAATAACAAACAATAATAAACCATTTATTTGGTATTTTTCAGGTTTTTCTTTGTAAACATATCTACCAACAAAATTCTGAAGCAGTGAAAGGGGAAAAGCAAGTAACCAGGCCAGCGAACTGACTTTCCAAAATGACGCTGTACTGGCTAGTATCTGTGGGCAGCCTGACTTCCTCACAAGCAGAAACTTTCTCTCTCTTGGTACAGCTGTGTTTTTTGCCTTTTTTCTGCGAACTGCATTTGTGGTTTCTCTGTTCCACATTGTTTTGTCTGATTTTTTACTGCAGAGAGTCCATAATGGTCCTGAAGAAAGCAGCTTTTTAAAGTAAACAAACAGCTAGCGTATGAGCTAAACCCATTTGAGACCTATGAATTTCTTCTTCAGAAACACTGAAAAGGCACCAAGAGCCCCACACCTGCAGCACAGAGGAGGCACTACGAGAAACAAGGAAGGGACAAACGAGGAGAAGATGGTGAAAGAGATGGAGGAGCTGAGCAGTGCAGGACACCACGCTCTGAAACAGGGACAAACCCAGGAGGCGCTGCACCGTTTCAGAGGATCAGAAGAGACTGAAGGCAGCCACCCAGGTTTCCTCCGGGTGCTACAGTTTCTCTGACTTTCAAAACATGCTGGTCAGGTTGGCTCACAGTGGTCGCAGCTCAGTACTAACACCTGAACACAATTTTGTTGTACGCTTGTACAATGACAAATAAAGCACTTCCTTTCTCCATCATATTCCAACCGCTTTGTGGGTTTCTGCATAAGTATATTGGATAAATTGCATCATAACTTTATTTTGAATTTCTCCCGTAAATGCATTTCAGTTCAGTGCGCCAAATCGTGAAATTGTGACTGGTTTGGGGAAGTCCTTGAGCCACTTGATGGTTGACAGTTGAGACCACTGCTTTGTTCTCAGCATTAGACCCGTTTTTCAGTGCCACTGGGGCAACCTGTGACTGCAGTGCAGTCTTGAGTTATCCTAGATCAGAAGTACCAAGCTCCTGTTTTGTATTTTCTTATTTTAGATTGACTTAGGGAGTTTAGTTCTATAAAAGTTGCCATCTTGTTTCAATGCCTTTCATATTGGTGAAATGCATCGTTGTGGTGCAGAGGAGTAAATGTTACATCCTTTGTTATGTTAAAGTGTTCCACAGTTAGTTTCAGTTTCAGACATTGCAGAACACTTCACCGCATTCGCTCCCGTCTCTGGACCAATATTTATAGCAGTTTGTGCATCTGCGCCGCTCCGAACAGTCATTTCTCTCTCGCTCTCTCCGTTCTGCTGACATGGGGGGTTTCTCTACCACACATGGCTTCATATGAGCGCAAATATCAGCCGCGCATTTCCAAGAATCATTACTTTCTTTGTGGTGAAAGCAAAAGAAGCCTGCTGGCGACTTGTCGTGGTTTCGGAGAGGTGAAGAGGAAAACTGCTACTTTTTGCAGCACAAAATCTTTCCTCAGATCAACGAAACAGTGGCATAGTGGGCTCAGCTCACAACAACTAGAGGGTTGCCGGATTGAAACATGAGTCACACTTTGGCTGTAAAATGATGTAAAGTCTCAGTCATCCATGTGGTTAATTCAATCTTATAAAATGAAAACAACTGGATTCAAACACTTAAAAGAATATCGGGAAATGACTCAGAATAAGCATAATTTTTGCATGCAACCAGAATACTGCACATTTCAGAGTTAATTGTGAAAATTCTTCTTTTTCTTGTTGTTCTTCACTGACGGCCGTCATGTTTCCCCAGTTTAGTATTGTTATATGCTCATTGTTATTACTATTATTTTTTATTTATCTTAAGGGTGACAAGCCAAACTCCCTAGCATTAAAGACCCTATATTTGATTTTCCCATTACAAACAATGAAAGAGGAAGCCACTAAATTAAAATGTTATTTGTGGTTCTAAACTCATTCCTATCTCCTATCTAAATAAGACATTTGTAGCATCCCATTCTTCACCGGGATCAGTTTATGTGCATATTTTACAACTTGCAGGGTTACTTTCACAGAAATGCTACATATAACTAGCTAGCAACTTCATAAAACTGGATTCAAATGGTGTGTGGCATTTGTGATGTTCGCGGACAGGTGACCTTGTTCGTGGAGGTCGCGACAGAGCATGCCCTTTCAAGATGATTCCTAATTCAGCATGATAGCATTCTTACAGCCTAGTGTAGGAATCATTGTTTTCTCTCACGCTTGAGCCCAAAATTGATAGGAACCCACAATGCGCCAATGGAGAGGACAGCGAGCAGCAACAAGCTGGAAGGAGCGCGCAGCACAGAGTGTAACCAGGACAAATCAGAAGCAAAGGCATGTACCAGTCACAGTTTCTCAATGTATCCATATTTTAACAATATGGCCTAAATGAAGGCAGCTTTGCGCAGTTTTGTCCACATAGCTGATTGGCACGAACTCCGACAAGATACTGCAAACAAGAATGGAGGCGATTTTATTTAAATTGATCTCTACTTACCCCCTCCTGGAACCGCCACCTTAACATGGTGGAGAGGTTTGAGTACCCGAATGATGCTGGGAGCTCTGTTGTCGGGGGCTTCGTTCCCCTGGTAGGGTCTCCCATGCCAAACAGGTCCTAGGTGACGGGTCAGACAAAGAGCGGTTCAGAAGCCCTTATGAGAGACCAACAGGCCCGGTTAGAACCAGGAGGCCGTTTTTCTGTGGACCCACCACCTGCAGGAGGAGCCATAGGGGCTGGTGCAATGTGATTTGGGCAGCTCCAACAGCTGTCCTCACAACCCGGCAACGGAAAAGTGGAAGAAAATGGATGGACGGATCTCTACTCATAGGTACCACATTCGCCCGATGCTTGACATTCTTAACAGAATCCTGACAGGATGTGTCAGCCAGGCTGATGTGTTAGAGAGACCACAAGGTGAGAAAATTCAACTAAGTGTAACGAAAAAGGAGCAGCGAATGAAAAAAATGTCATTCGTAGACTAGCTTTGTATCATATTAATAGATTAGTGGCAGCATCAGCATAATACTGCAATATGTAATCACCTCCTGCATGGCATAACACCTGCGGTTCCACTTCTTTGTTTTCATCCAGTGTACCTTTTATCACCGATCTGTCAACGCGCAGCCTTTCAAATGTGAAATTACACCGACTCCTGACTCGTTTGTGATATATTTCACTGAAGAGCATAATTTAGAGGAATAAAAATAACAAAACAACACGTTGAATCAACAAAAAGATTAGGATGAAGCACGTACGGCACCCTTTGAAGTAACTCTGTTTGAAATGTCTCCCCGAAGGCGGCTGCTCACCTCTCAGCATCAACAAACCAGACTTTCCTTACAGAATCGTTCCTTTTTTCTTCTTTTTTTACAGTTCCTTTTTGCTGGACTGTAGTCAACAACAACATGGCCCACAGCTTTTCATTTTCCAAATCGGCCCGTCAAACTCGCACAGATGGCTGAGGCCTGGAGCAGGAGGAAAGAAAAAAATAACAGAAACGTGGCGTGTGATCAATAGATAATGTGCACAGAGCTCTCCCTTGGCACCCCCTGGTGTGCGGGCCGGTCATTTTCATCTTGGACAGCCCCTCACGACGCATTAGCATTTCCTCCGGGAGGTCTGCGACCTCTTCAAGGACACTGGGAGAGACTGGGGCTGGACGCACGCTGGTTTCGTGAAGAGCGTTGTTCAAGATGTTTCAAGGACATAATTAATGAGGGGACTGATTACGGATGTAAAATAGGCCGCGTGGAAACTTTCATAAATATTTGTCTCTGAAGAACTCCGCACAGTTGATCGATTGCAGTTCATTAGGCATCTTTGTTTGTCTTCAGTGCAGCACATTTGTTCATGTATTATGTATTCTGGTGTTAGCAGTAATGTTTTGTAATTCTTTGAACAAAAAGATCTTACAGCGCTCACTGTGTGTGAGTGATGCAGTACAAGAGGAGGGCACTAAAGCTATCCCTGTACCTATTTTTCATGACTCTTTAGATAATTGTGACTGACCTTATGTCGTAACTGGAAAGAAAATAAAGTTTTTGCAGTTTGTCACATTATCTCAGTTGCATAGGAGCCATAGACTTTAGCTCCATTTGTTCATGGATTTTCCTCTGTCAAACACTTCAAATCATTCACTTCTGTTTATATCAAATATAACATTGTTTCCTAAACAAGACAATTCAAAGAAATTAGCTGATCCTGACTGAGATACGAGACTTCGAAGTAATAAACCAATCACAAACAATGAGTGTATCTCACATTCTGCCGTCGAATCCATGAAAATGTTGCTCCTGGTTTTGCATTGGTTGCTAAAGGGGTCAGCCGCACCAGCCAGTCACAAGATGGCCGCCACGTTTGCCATGTCAACGAGTGTCATGTCCAATCTAGAATTTTATTAAATATCTTTGGTGTGGACGCTTTGGTCACAAATGTTATTGGTCATGCATAAATCTTCGATTTGGGATAAACATAGTCTTATTCAGTGCAATTTTTTGCATCTACTGTACCCCAGTGACTACAAGCTCACCACCACTAAGAATGGTGCAAATGAATAATGTGGCGCTTTAAGAAACTTGGTAACACAGGCCATTATAATTATTCATTTGAATTTTATGACTTCCCTGCCAACATATTTACCACATTACAGTATAGACAAGGCTTTACACAAACAAAGAGGTTCATATTGGTCACTTACAGGGCTGGGTACCATTACATTATTTTCTATACCGGTACTTTAAAGGAGAACTAAGTAACTCATGCCCCTAGAGGCCACAAGCGCCACTGCAGCTGTCGTGGCTTTTTTTTTTAAATTTTACTCATTAGTTGTCCGTGAGAGTAAATACTACGCTGACAGAAAAGACAAAGGGAGAGAGGGATATTGTACATCATGCCACAACCCGCTTACACAATGGAGATATCTTTATTCCGCTCAAACGTGGCTGTAAACACTGCTAAAGTGGCGCTAGCCCACAGTTAGCTTTGCCCGTTAGCCTCTTCTGATCATGATAAACCAGATAACGTTTTGCAAAATGTTCAACAAACCGAAAGCTGACGAGTACATTCAGGACTTACCTGTACCGTGTCATAAACCTCAGAAATGCGAGCCAAAAGTGATTAGACAAGTGCGAGCAGGGAGGGAGATGTTTGCCATTAGTGTGTATTGGGGCTACCGGGTCGGCGCAGGGTAAGTTGAAAGTGTGGTTTTCTGGCCAGCGACACCGGGGGCAGATGAAAGACCCCCGATCATCCTATTAACACTTGTATTACCCCTAGAGGGACTACGAAAAGGATTTATTAAGGTAAAAAGTGACTTAGTTCTGCTTTAACAATAGTTGGATTCTGATACCGATATCCGAGGAATACTTTTTACGATACCTTTACAGAAATATTTATCTTCTAGAATCAGAAAACAGAACAATAATGCGTGAACATTTACAACATGGAGTTCATCTCCAATGTCAAGAATGTGTGAACATGGGGAATCATTTGGGGGGCGAATGGGAGGGATTGTGTCCAAAAAATTGGCAAAAATAGAGAAGAATGGGGTGGCAATAGGGAACATTTTATTGAGAACAAAACGAGCAAAAATGAGTAGGGGGAATGCAAAAATATACAATTGTATTTCTGATATTTTGCTGAAGGCTCTTCTCTACATAATATTATCCCCCAAAATAATTCATCTTTTGATTATGACCACAAGTTTGGCTAAATGGCTCAAAATGCCAAGATTGAGTTTTTTACCGGCTTTGAACGGTTGAGATATTTCCCGTCTTTGTCCAGGGCCCTCGCGCTGCACCGTGAGCTCAGGGCGAAAAGGTCAAGTTTGAATATGATTTCTCTATTTCGAGGATAAAACAGAAAAGTTGGCGCAGCTGAAAGTGAGTGTTGAAAGGGCAATGAAGTTTGTACTCAGTGGAACAGGAAATACTCTCCACACAATTCATTTTCCTTTCAAAGTAGCGGTAATGTAGCGGTTATGTTTTTGCCAGAGGTAAAACATCTATTAGGATTGCAATTCTAACAGCAAGAGACACGAGAAGAAAGTGAGGGATTTGTTTCCATGAAAGTGGCGAGTGTTTGGTTGTTATTATTTTCTATATTCTATCATATAAGAGAACAGAATAAATACATTCATTCATAGATGTTTTCAAATCGCTCAAAAGATTGAATGTATGATTAGCATTCATAAGTGATTGTGAAACTAAAGTATATTTTTACAAACAATAAAAGAGAGAGCGAACATGGTTTGGTCCAAACACATTTCTAATACCCCAATTCTTAAGCAGAGTCACAGCAGGTGGATACATTGATTTTATTACGCAGTGGTAAATGTTGAGATTTTTGGCTAGTTTTTTTCCCCTTAACATCTCAGTTTTAATGTCAGGGCAAATTACAAAAGACATATTTTACCCTGTTTAATGCCTTTTTTTATTACATTTTGTCCATTAGCGAGCTGGATATATCCAGGTAATAATAATAATAATAATAAAAAAAATAATAATAATAATAATGCATCGGTTTTATATAGCACTATTTTGGACACTCAAAGACACTTTGAGTTCATGCCATACTCTGTGGTGGTAAGCCACAGCTGCCCTGGGGTAAACTGACGGATGCAAGGTCACCTGTCTGCACCATCGGCCCCTCTGCCACCACCAACCACTCACTCACTCCATTCACGCAGGCTTCCTGGTGTTCCCAAACGGTCTCCCATCCCAGGGCCGACCCTAGGCATAGGCGACCCAGGCGGCCGCCTAGGGCGCCATCTGCTGGAGGGGGCGCCGAACTGCGCCTGATTTTTAACCCCATACTCCCGCCATCTACAACATCGCCGATTTTCGGACATAACATTGGAATAGAAAGTGATAGAGACTTGCGGTCTTTTGTGTTGGAAACTAGAGATTTCAAGCTTTTAAACGAGCCTTCTTTGGTTCCTCCTCCAAAAGAACTGTTGTGCGTTTTGTGTTGTCGGTGTCGTCGTCGTTGAATAGACAACCATAATATAATATAACAATGATAATCATAATTTTAAAAAAACAAGCCTTAACCCAAAAAGTGTCCAAGAAGATTGGAAAACAAAAGACAAACAACTACAGCATGCTATTTGGATCAAGAAATTCGTAGAAATATAAATTAAAAAAGAAAAAAGAAAATGTTTTGTGTGGGGGGTGCCAAAGTTCAATCTCTTCAAATTGGCTGTCCCATCCAAGTACCAGCCAGGCCCTTCCTGCTTAGCTTCGAGGTCTGACGGGATCGTGCAGAGCAAAGGCGGCATGGCCAAAAATCTTTGTAACTAATAAATCATTAAATCATATATGTAAAACTGGGTCAATTTTGTTGCTGAAAATAAAGGCAATTTTGGCCATTTATATGCAAAAATGTCTTGTTTGTATATGAAAAAACAAAATGACACAAAATTTGTAATACATTTTTTTCTCATATTTTATATCAGTGATGCAGAGCAAAAGTTTCAAATTGATATCTCTAAATCATTTCCCACCCACCTATTCTCCTGCAGTGCCTCGCCTTCACAGGGACGAGTTCATAAACCTACAGGGTCACTTTTCAGGGTCACCGTCACTGAAATGCTAGATAACTAACCTGCAAATTAATGATACTGATACAAATACGTTATAATTAAATGCACAGAACTATTTCCACAACTTTATGAGTTGCAATGTACTGCAGGAAGACAAAACAAATCTTGTCCCACTACTAGAAAAAACTATGCTATAGAGCCTTTAAATTACAAGCCGTAAAAAGTATAATCAATGTCAGTGCTTTTGAAATGACCAGGTTAGTCAACATATTTTTCCATTGATCGCGCGAGTTGTTATGTTTGCAAACACAATGATCGGTTGAAAATTAGCGCTCAGAGAATGTCCTCCTCGCGCAGAACAGTTTTTGAAAGCTGTGCGTCCTTTCCAGTTGTCAGGCGGGCCGATGTGATGTGAGGGGGGGTATTTCTCAAAGCGCTGATGCTCTGGGATTTCCAGTCACGGGCGGAGAAAATGCGCGACACTGCAGTTTTGCGGGTGAAAGTGTCTTGATAAAAACAGAAAATGAAATGAAAATAGCTGGGCCTGAAAAAGACCTTAACCAGGAAAGAACAAGATCAATGCACATCGATGCCACCCAGTCCATTGTTTGGATTGGCTTTTCCTTTGCTCACAATTGGAATGGAGTAAGTTGAAATGGTAGGTTAAATGCATGTAATATAGCTACATTAAAAAGCATTCAAATACGTGTGCCTAATATTAACCACTTTGAGGCTTCTGCCAGTATGTGCAAGCTTTACTTCACTCCCTGCCTCCTTTTGCATAATCTTGAGCAAAAACATTTGAAATGCCGGCTCACGGAGGAATAGCGTACGCGAGCTGGAGCCGGTCCATTTCAGGAGCGGCGGTGGCCATCTTGCTGTGGTATTTCGTATAATCTGCCGCATTCTCTCCAGGGCCCAATCGCGCCCGCCTCGCTCTCCTCTGTACGTGAGCGCGCGGGCAAACCGGGGGGGGAGGGGCAGCCATTCATCAATATACGGTGGAAAAGAACAGGCCATTTACGCTCGGCGCACTTGACTTATGTTTGTGCTAATTTATGCGTCCAGGGGGAGGCGTAAACAATTACAATTACTCGCGGCAGTCACGCTAAATCACGGTAAATCAGCGATAAAACAAGAGCCGCGCATGTACTACATGGAAATGGGCCCAGAGAAAGTGGCGGCGTCCGTGTTAGAGGGATGTAGAACAAGATTTAAAGACGATTTTGCTGTTTGTAATATACATTGATATAGAGGTCATTTTTAAGAGCAAGTGCCCTCTGGTGGTAGTACGGTGTGTTTGCAGCGCGGGTAATTTTCGGGAAATAAGATAGAAGTTCCTGTGACCAACGGCAACTTTATTCGTTTTGGTTGGGCTGTGTACATACTAACCTCTTAACCCCCACCTTAAACCAAGTGCATTTTCTCCAGTTCAGCTTTACCCAAATCCATAAGGTGTAATGCCTCATTTAAAAGCTAAGACCTACAAAACTGATCTGAGATTTTTCTCGTTTTGTTGCTTTTTCATCGCCTGTTTGGTTGCTCCTTTATGATTTTTTCATCACCCGTTTTGTTGCATTTTTGATGGTTTTTTGTTGTTGTCTTTTCATCCAAGTCGAACTGGAGAACATGTGCTTGACTGAGGCGGGAACCAAGCACATTTAGCTCGAGTCGTTTCTTGAGCAAAGTGTCAATATAGCAACAAAAAGGAGACCAAAATGAGATGGAAACACAACAAAAAAAAGTAACAGAAAAGTGACAAAACACGGTGAAAAAGTGATGAAAAAGTGATAAAAATGCCACCTAAGAGCAACAAAAAAGTGACAAAAACGCAAAAAGAAATGTAAAGAAATGAAGACAAGGCAGGAACACCGCGAGGAAAAATATCCATGTAGAGGAGTTTTGTAGGTCTTAGTTTTCAAATGAGGCGTTACACCTTATGGATTTGGGTAAAGCTGTGGGAAAGCAAAAAGACCCCCTTTGTCCTGGTTTGGGCACATTTCCATAACACAGTAACATCACAAGACTTTTCGCAGGGCGACTACAGGAAGTAAGAAGTTGAAAAATGTCAAGGTACAAATAAAACAAATAAAAACAATTTTACAATACTTACTTGGAAGACCAACAGAGTTCTCAAAGAGCTGTCATGAAGATGGTCTCAGCGTACAGGATTACTCAAGATAGTAAATAGGAGTAAAACATAACTCAAGAAATCTTATTCAAGTTGGCCTTGATTTAAACCTTCCAACAAACAAAAGCAGTTTAACGTCACATGACCTTTAGAGACTGCACTAGGCAATGTTTAAAGTGCTCAGAAGTTTCCATAGATCAGTCTCACTCCTTGCTCCCTCCATCAGCAGAGATTTGAGTCAGACAGGCATGAACCGAGGGCGCAGTAGCAGCAGAACACTTTATCAGACATGACATATACACACACGCGCACCAGCCCAACACCTCATCACTGCTACAGGAACATCAGAACAGAATGAGACAGAGAGAGAGAAAACATCATTAGCACGAGAGAATATGCACAAGTTACACACTCCACTGATGTACATGGAGAGCAGGGTAAATAGAAGCTTTTGAACCAAGTTACTGCAGAGGGAAAAGGTGTGAGTGGGAAACTGTAAACTGTGTGCTGGTGTAGTTGCAGTAGTAGTAGTCGTGGAAGGATGTAAATAACAGCAGGATCAACAGTAATAGTAGAAACTATATTTGTGTTTAGTCTGGCAGATTATTAGTGTAGCCCTGCTCCTTGAAAGGACCCTATAGTACGGCCAGCAGAGGTGGGTAGAGTAGCCCAAAAACATTACTCAAGTAAGAGTGACGTTATTCTGAAATTATTTTACTCAAGCAGAAGTAAAAAGTAGTGGCCAAAATAATTACTCGAGTAAATAAGTACTTTGAGAACTTTTATATACAGTGGGAGGAAAATGTATGCTAACGGTTAGGAATTTCTCACATTTCTGCATAAATTAATTATAAAATGTGGTCTGATCTTCATCAGAATCATAAGAATAAGTAAACAGTGTCTGCTTAAACTAATACCACCCAAACATTTACATGTTATCATATTTTTATTGGCCATAACATGTAAACATTCACAGGACAGGGAGGAAAAAGTAAGTGAACCCAGGAATCTCACTGAACTGCAACAGTTTTGTAAAGGGGAATGGTCCAAGATTCTACCTGGATGATTGAGATCAATTTTGTTAGTACTTGGAGAACATTTTTCTTGAGTAGTGTGAGGACTGAGTAACTGTTTGAGCGTAAAAGTCTAATTCATGAGAATTCTGAGAAACAATACATGAAATAAATATTTTCAAGAAAGAAAATACTATGAATAAATCATTATGAAGAATTAAGTACACAAAACAAGACATGCATCTATTTTATGCGTCACTTAAAGATTTACTTAAAGTGGCTTAAAGAAAAAAATACTGTATGAAAAAACAACTCGCAAAAGTACAAGTACTTCAAAAAGTTACTGAAGTACATGAGTAAAACTGAGTAAATGTGAGTACTATCCACCTCTAGCAGAAAGTCCATGCAAACTCCACACAGAAAGGCTCCACCCAATTTGGAATCAAACCTTCTTGCTGTTGGGGAAGAGAGATAACCGCCAATCCATCCTTCCTCACACAAAATCTCTAAATGTATACAAAGTTGTGGTTGCCAAAATTATGAATTACAGAAGGCTATGTTTTGGAGAATGAACATTCTTTGACATTTGAATCGGTTGTCCCGATCCAAATCCATTCTTTGAATTACCCACGGAAAAATAGACTTTTCTTTGTCGAGATGGTCGTTAGGTGCATGTTTTGTTATGCTGGCAACAGTATAAACCAAAATGTGTGCCTTTATAATAGTCTGCTTGTTGATCAGTAAAGAATTTAGCAGCAACAAAGAAGATACTCGGCTTGCCCAAAAAAAGCTACACATTGTGAGCTACATATTTTGTATTCTTTAGGTTTTACTGCTTTCAAAAGGGAACGCTGATATTGAAAATTGGTTGATTGTTCAATATCACCGTCCAAAGTTCACGGTCAGGATACAATGAAAAAAAATTGGCCTTTCAGAGTGTTAATTGGTTGATGTCGAAAGTTGACACTGTATCAACACAACCTTGACCCAGCTTTTAGAAGTTTTCTCTTCCCTTGACCCTTGAGTTGAAGAAAAACAACACGCCGAGTGACAAGACCACATAACTTTGAATGAAAGAGTCCGTTCCAACTTAAAAGCATCCCAATTTATTTGTTCAATAAATTAATACAGAGTTACACAATCCCTGAGCGTACAAAACTCCTCAACAAACAAACTGCAACAAAACAAAACAAAACAAAACAAAAAAACAATCATGACTTTCCATTAGAGGCACCATTTTAAAGCATATTGAGTGACCATATCTGCCGCGGTCTTTGTGCTGCCCTCATTCGCGCTCCCTGTGATTATTTTCCAACTCATTTAAGTCCCATAAAAGCATTTAATTAATAATCACCCCATCCTTCCGCTCCACGCCCCGATCCCCTCCATGGCCAGCTGAGCTTTATCTGGTGGCACTGCTGAGGCGAGACCCCTTAATTGAGAAGTGCCATGAGAGGCATTTGTAAACAGACGTCGCTAAATAAACAGGTCCTGGATCCAGAAGCTAATTCCCGCGCCCGTAATGGAGATCAGGATTGCGTCGTCACGCTGCTGTGAATGTTAAGTTGGTGTAACATTAAGCCAATGCGGATTTTTAAATACTAAAATTTGAGTTTGTACTACATTATTATGACAGTATTATATTGTTTTGAGCAAATGTTAGTCCTGGCACAATGTTTGCTAGTTCCCAAGAAAATGGCCTCTGAATAATGTTGCGTTCCTGGCCGCTGGTAACAGGTACATTTCCGACCGGCCACTTGGAAAAATGCCTTGGAACGCCTTCAGTGGAGGTTCTCGAGTCCTCTTGTCCAAAAGGCTTCAGTGGTCTCTCTCTATATATATATATATATATATAGGCTTCTGCAGACTAGGGGTGGGCCATATCGTATCGCATATAGTATCTCGATATAATTTTTTGATATCGTTGTAATTTTTATATCGTTGTGGATACGATATAATTCATGTTACGCTCAGCTCCATCAGCAGCATAAACACTGACTCTAGAACATGGGGACGGGTGCTTATGAAGTTAAATGAAATGAAGGATGTAAACCGCTTGAGTAGATCATATTCGCGAGGAAAGTAGTATGCCGTAAAAAAAAAAAAAGAATGAAATATCACTGAATTAATCTTCCCAATAGGCGTAAGCCTGGGATTTGAAGTAATTTGTCCATTGTCAATAATATCGTCAAATACATCGTTATCGTGATATTTCTTTTTTATATCGTGATATAGAATTTAGGCCATATCGCCCTGCCCTACTGCAGACTATATATATAGACCACTGGGAGGAGTTTAGCTTGGCACAGGCCCTCCCCATTTATTAATGGATACTCTCACCAGTGGGTAAACAACTTTGCAGTTTTAAGTCTTTGTAGTCCTGATGACCCAACTCACACCTGAGTTGCAGCCTGAATGGCCCTACTCTCACCTGATCACTGCCAATTACCTGCCTATTGATCTGTCCCGGGATGAGTTTCAGCCTCATAGCATTAGCATGACAGAGCTCTCCAGGCCTGGGCCACAGGAGGATGTTGTACAACGGAGACGGGCTAAATCCAAGTCCTCCATTCCTGCTTATGGTGGGATTTTGTTTCTTCACAAAAAATGCTTCTTTGACTCCTCTTTCAAACCAAGGTTTTCTTTAGCTAAAATGTTAACCTGCCTGTCCTCAAAAGGTGCGGTTGGTGGTTTTGAGATGGGGGTGAACAGCAGACGGACGGTCGCTTGCGCTTTCCCTGCTTTGTTGATAATGCCTCTTCTGTAGCTGTTGTTTGGTTTCTCCAATGTAATGCTCTTTGCAATCCTCTTCTTTGCATCTTTAGAACGCCGCTCAAACTAGTAATTATAACTTGTAAACTCGGAGATGTCCAGACAGATTCGAGTTCGAATGCGAGATGAAGACTGTAATGGCGGCTCCCAGTGGAGGAGCGCAGCTAATGATAAAACTTTAACAAAACCCCTGTGTCAGTGAAGTGAACGCTACTTTTGGTCATAGCCTTCAATATAATGTTATTTAGCATGTTTTGAATTATATATCTGTGGAGAAACATTCAAG
Source organism: Neogobius melanostomus (assembly GCA_007210695.1). Lineage (NCBI taxonomy): Eukaryota > Metazoa > Chordata > Actinopteri > Gobiiformes > Gobiidae > Neogobius > Neogobius melanostomus. Next base: position 910,653 of record VHKM01000362.1, read on the forward strand.
TAACGTTAGCATCTTATTAGCTAACTGTTGTAGCATTAGCCCATTTTGTTTACATGAGTTTATTCAGCTGGTGCATTCCAGCCAACTGGTAACTAGTATCTTATCCACTTAAAAATTACGACTTACAACCTCAGAGTGTTCCATAACTCTCTCCTGAACTTTATAGGCTGCGTCCCCCGACAGTCCAGAATTTGCCATCATAATTTCAGATCGAGGCCAAGCGTTTTCTAAGTCTATGGACAATTCAATGTTTTGAATGTTTTAAACCACGCATTCTTAGTTTGAGATTCTGTCCACCAATTTTCCAAGCGAATATATTGTGAGTAGGAGTGGGGGAAATCACGATTTCCTTTGCTTACGAGAGTTCACACTTCACTGTGATCACAAGACGAGCCTGACCAATGTGAAGAGGGTGAGGAAAAAGTCTGTATTTGAACATAGAGCTGTATTAAACACAAACCACTGAATTATAATATGACAATGTCACCAAAATAGCTGATTGTCACAGGGATTAGATCATAATTTGATTTTTATTGTCTTATCGCCTCAGCCCAAACCTGAATGATTGAATAATGCCATCATTAACGCAAAAAAAAACCCCACCTTGGTTTGATTCTAAGGCATTACATTGTATGCTAGATGTTGTTTCATTTGGCAAGCTCTAACGATTGCAGAATAATAATAATGCATCGGTTTTATATAGCGCTTTTCTGGACACGCAAAGACGCTTTACATTGCACTATTCATTCACTCCATACTTGGTGGTAGTAAGCTACTATTGTAGCCACAGCTGCCCTGGGGTAGACTGATGGAAGCGAGGCAGCCAGTCTGCGCCATCGGCCCCTCCGACCACCACCAACCACTCACTCACTCACTCACTCCATTCACTAGGCTTCCCGGTGTTAATAAACGGTCTCCCATTCAAGTACCGACCAGGCCCTTCCCTGCTTAGCTTCCAAGGTCTGACGGGATTGGGCATCGGTATGGCCACAGAAAATCAACCACAAACCAGCTCCAAACATCACTATTCCACAGCCTCGGTATTAAAGCTATAGTCTCTTTTGGCATGTTATAACGTCACACGACAACAGGAGGTTCCACCCTTTCCCCTCTTGTTTTCTGTCTGCGGTATAGATATTAGTTTAAAACATCAAGGACATTTTGGAGCTGTGGAAGTTGGAGATGATGAATTGGAGAAAGAAGTTGCAGTGGGCTATGGATCACTGGACGCGGCTGCCGGCAAAAACTGAAGTCTTCTATGAGTTATGGCCCACGAGGCAGTGGCCCATACATTTAAATATACTGCAGTTCGGGGAAGGCTGTTTCGGGTAACGAGAAAATATGAACACTTTGGGCCAAATCTCTCTCTTTTATCTAGACCTTACTTCTGAATGTTTAAAGGTAGGTATTTGAGAGTGGAATTTCCAAGATTGGGCCTTGGCACAGCAGTGAAAACTATTCATCTTCATTTGCAAAAGGCAAAGGGCCAACAGTAACAGCAAATATGCAGGATAGGGCAATATGTACACATCTTATTTACACATAACAAAATAATATGTTGTTCATACAGCAAATACATGGTGCTTATACAGCTGCTTTAGGGCCCAATTTACTGAGATTTATCGTGAGAAATGATTGGTGGCACGTGTTTAAATTAGGCCCTAAATTTGGAGATGACCCATCCCTTTAAGTTTATGGGACAAATGAATGGAAAATATACTTCATATACCACCCACCCAGGACCCCTATTGGACTGCTTATACAGTATATACTACATTCAGTAAGGGGAACTTCTATAGAAAACTTGGCTGGAAACACCACAAGTTACAGAGTTCCATTTTAAACAGCATGAAAAACCACATTCATCCAAAGTTGCGTTTGGTTACCTTTTGTGTCACTCCAGAGCAATATCATCACAGAACCTAACAAAATATGACAAAATGTGCTCATGTTGCTTCACTTGACAAAAGCCTCCCTTTCATCACCCGATCTTTTTTGTGTTTCATCATCCCCATAGGGGAGACATTTTCGTTCTTCATTCATTCCCTGATATTATATTTACACTTCCCTGACGACGGAGACTTGCGTGTTCCTGACAGCACTTCTCCTGCCGCCTGCTGTCTTATTGGATCGCGTCCTTCAGCCGCTTGTTTGTCGCAGCCGTCTGGAGACAATCGGTGTAGCTTGCGTGGTGTTGTCAGCGCGGCCTCCCCCTGTGCGCCTGTTGCTGCGAAAAGAGACACAACAAGCCCCTTCATTGCCAACGTGTCACAGAGAAAAGGACATACCACCCGTTTACTTGAAAAACTGCCACAAACACTGGGGTCTAAGTACATGTTTACTGTGGCAAGTGTCAGTCAAACAGACACCCGTGACTTGGATGTTGCTGCTGTGGGGCGCAGACAAAAGCAGGAGCACCTGTGTGGAGGGATGTGACAGCGTTAAGTGCGCATCACAGGCCTGTCAACCATTGTGAATGGAAATATCAATAGCATACGGAACATGTTAGCGGCACATTCACAGGTGAGAAGGGAGAAAGCTACTGCCACATGTCATACATATTCATATTTTTATATAAGAGAGTTGATTATGTGGGGAAATGGCATGATTATTCACACATTCAGTGGGTTCAGGAAGTCGTAATCCCCTCCTATCTTAAAGTCTGATGCTAAAAAGTTTGAAATTATTATTCGAATTGTTACCAAAAACTACACTCTACATGAAAACTTAATAACCTCTTGCTGTGAAAGGGACACACCCAGTCTCCTCGCTGTTTCAAATATTATACTGTGCATAAGACTTGCGTATGCCTGGTAAAGCATAGTATATATGTGATTTCATGCAACTTTGGCCCAGAGAAAAGGAAGGCTTTCATATTGAAAAGAGACTCCAATGTATTTAAGACATATTTTCCTTTGATGACAACTTACATTCATGTTGGGAAACTTTATACATACATACCTAATGCAAATAATTTTTATATTAAAATAGGATTCCATTGTTGTGTGTCCTTCATTATCCTGTAGAGTGACTTGATATTATGATTCTTGGTTTATTTAATTAATTAGTTGTGGAGCCCACCTATATCATTAGCCAATTATGTACTGTAAGTGCACTCTTCTTGTTACCATTTTGAGAGATGGAAATGACATCTGCATTAAATTGAACTACAGAAATGCACCACTCACCTGCGATGTGTGTGCATGCGGCTGCCTGTGCGTCCCTTGTGCTTGCCCTGTATGGTGGTGGTGATTGTGGGGGGCCGCGGTGGCTTGATGCCTGTGATGCGCCTGGTGCGGCCTCTGCGCCACAGGCATGTTCACGGGCGGTCTGGCTTCTCGCGGCTTTGTCCTCTCTTTGGGCATGGTCTGAAACTGACCCAGGGGTATTACGGGCGGGGGCGTGGGGGCCCGATTTTGAGTCTGGGTCCCCGGGTGGAGCAGGGCGGCCTGCGTCTGCTGCCTCCGGTTTTGAAACGTCTGCACTTGCGCCGTGTGAGCTTGGAGGGCCTCCTGAGTGAGCTGAGATTGCGTCCTTGGCTGGCCTACTGCTCGCGTCTGCCCATTCTGCTGATTGACTTGATTCTGTGGCACTTGATTGGCTTGCTGGCTCGCTTGTGGAGCCCGATTGGTCGCCGGATAGGCTTCCAGCGCCCTATTGGCTGTCTGACTCGCTTGCGGGACGGTTATCTCGCGCCACTGTGGCACTTGCCGGACCTGCTGACTGGCTTGTGCCTGCCGGAGGTGATTGGGATCGGCCAGCACTCTCGTGTCGGACTGGTGTTGTGCTGGGGGGCGGCCCGCGGGGGAGGCCTGGCTCATGAGAGGAAGCGCCGGAGGGCTGTTGTCGCGCCTCACTTCCTGCCTGGAGGCACGGCTCTCTCTCCTGCCTCTCATGTCGTCCCGTGGCACGCTCCTTTGTGTTTGTGACAGGGCTTCTCTGCTCGGCCTTCTATTCTCCCCCTCTCTGGGCGCCTCGTGTCTGTCTCTGCTCCTAGATCTCGCTTGCTGTATCGGCGGATCAGTGGTGTAGTCTGTGCTGTCGGACCTCCTCCCTCTTTGGTTAGTGTTCGGGTACGCCGGCGTCCCTCTGAGCGTGTCCCAGGGCAGTTGGCGACGAGGGGGCGGTTGCGAGGAGCTGGATTCTGACCTGTCCCGTGGCTCTGATTGTTGGTTGTACATTTCAAATTCTGTGTTCGCGTTCCTCTCGACAACATTATTCCTGTTGTAATGAGTGTAACCTGTTGGAATCTGCCCTGGATCGGCTTGGAGAACAGCCCTGTGGCGATCCAGCATTGGGGTTCTCAAAGCACTAGCCGGCCGCCTCGTGGTTTGCGGCGTTTGCGTGCCTTCGTCTACCGCGGTACTAGCACCGGGAGGCAACGCACCTTCCGCGGGATTCTGCTGCTGCCCCTGGTCAGCGGGGTACGAGTTGAGATTGACGTGAATGGTGGAGATTTGGCCGTTGTCGTTTTGCTGAGCCGTCCGCTGCAAAGTGTTGAGGCTGACTTGGGCGCTCCCGGTCTGAATGACAATGTTGGGATTCTGCAGCTGTTGTTGTCGTCGTTGTTGTTGTTGTTGTTGCGGCGCCGCGGTCTGAACTTCATTTTGGGCGAAAGCGGGGTTGTCGAAACCATTGTGCAGTGTTGGGTTATTAGAGTTTTGAATGCTATTGTGCGGCGGGCCATTTGCGATGGGAATTCCATTAAGCCGGGAGGCGGTGGAGTTATTTCGGTCATTGCGAGCTCGCGTCTGCCAGTCGCCATTTGGTCCCGGCAGAGGAGCCGTGTACAACCACCTGGATCGACGAGGTTCGCCTTCAGCGTGGTACAGAGGAGGCGGCAGGGGGCCTTGGACTGGATCTCTCCCGACGTTAGGTGGTGGATTTTGCGGCTTAATAGGAACACATAAAAATGACAGGAGGGAGAGAGGAGATAATAAAAGAAAGAAAGGTTAATTTGAGAAAGCCCGTGGGTGTATTGCAAGGATAAGATGAGGACAAAAATCAATAGAGAATCATAGCCGCCGGAGTCTCTTACTACAGGCCGTGGATTTGCATCGTTCTTCTGCACAGCGCTGGCCTCGCTTCGCCTCCTCCTGACTGGGGTAATAGAAAAATATAACTTTCAGAGCAAGGCCATTGAGAAGGCGGGCACGTATAAATGTACGAGCACAAAGACAAAATTTAGTAAAAGGTGAGATGTATAATGAATGTCACACAATCATTTTCAAATACGTTTCAATCACGTCTTTGGGTCATGAGGATAAATTATCCAGCAGAGTGATGATTTCATTCAAACATTATCTAGGAAGATGCCACATTAAATTTGAACATTACGAGTAGGGCTGGATATCAATTTGGATTTCCCAAATTCAATTCGATTCGAATCACTTCACAAGGGACCTATTCGATTCACAATTTAATTTGATTGATTTTCGATTCAGGTAAGGATCACGCAGTACCGTTCTCACTTGGGTCTAGAAGACATTTTCAGAAGAACTAATGTTGGAATAGTAGAAGTCAACTCTAACTCAGTAAATTTGTAAAAATATGAATACTTACATTAGTAAAAATATGAATATTTACATTAATTAGTTGCCCTTTGCGTAATGACGTACTGGCACAGCCAATCAGGCCTTTGACAGTAAACAACATGACCACCACTAAGACTCAGACTGAAGCTGTCAATGGCAAATTTTATGGAAATAAACCACAAAATATTTGTTTGGAAAACATGCGGGACAAGGAAACGTGTACAAATGCTGTCTTATATCCAGGGGAGCTATTTTTTTAACTAGTTTTTTGCCACGCTGTAATTTTGTTCGCCTAGATCTGAAGTTATTCTCGATTGTTTCTTTAGGATCAAACTGAGGTTTTTTTTTAAATCGTTATTGAGCTATTCAAAGGAAAATCGATTCAAATCAATTAATCGATTAATTAAACCCAGCCCTAACATTGATGTGAATGTGATGATAGATGTTCAGTTCAGAGATAATAGATGTAGATAAATATAAAGTCAAGAAATGTTTTGTGGGATTTGTTTTTAAACTTTCAAAGAGAGCTGATGAGGCTACAATATCCCCTTTTGTCCGCCTTGTTCTAAACTTCCCTTCCGTATTAGCACACTTACCTAGTATACATCTAGCTAAAAGAATAATTAATATGATGAGTAGTATGAGCAAGATGAAGGAGCCAATAACGACCCCCACGACTTCGCCCACGTCCAGGCAAACATCTGAAAAGGAAAATGGGACACAGTTAAACAGACATTTGGGGGGGAAACAATGGCATAAATGGGCAGACTTCAGGCCAAGTGAAGTAAAAAAGCTTGCCTGACCCATCCCCGAATGACTTTGAGCACATTGTGAGCAGATCAATCTCTCCCTGGAAACTCTGTCCCTCTGCTGTCACCAAGACGGATTCACGGAGCGCATCCAAAACCAACCGCCATCATTACTGGTCACGGGAAAGGTCGGCTGCCCCATAACTCATCTGCAGCACGACAACCATGCCCGTGCACACAACTCGGAGCTGCCCGTTTGTTGTTAGACGTACCAGTAGCAGCAGCATTAATAGCAACAGCAAATAAGTACAAAGCTCTAAAAAGGGAGTAGAAAATCTTCGACACACCAAAGGTTTGAGAGTATTACACAATTACAATTTCTCTCCATGTTTCATGTGGACAATAAAACTATTTTGTATCTTAATTTTCCAAGAATTCTAAGTCCAAAAATATACATTAAAGATGCATTATGCAACTTTTTATGTGAAATATTGTGAGTATTTGACCCAGTGGCTGAGTGCATGAGTCAGCATGGCGCCTTTACTTTGATCACGGTGGTCTCTACAATGCTCTAGCAAACCTTCCAAACAATTGATCCTGGAGCGTCCTAGAGACCACTTTGATGGAAAGTAAAGGTGCCATGCTGGTCAAATACACGCAAATATCAACTTTTTTTTCCACATAAAAAGTTGCACAATGCACCTTTAACTGAGTCCACTAAATCAACACACCGGGCATAAATGGCCGACGTTTCGAAAATTAAGTGCAAACCTAATTGCAATTGCAATAATACTAATTTACACCAAATCGGACTACATTTTTATTACATAAGCTTTTAAGTTTTAAAAGTTTTGTGGATTTATTCTGGGTTTATTCAGGTAACAATCATATTTAATACTTTTTATTAATGCTATTTTATTGCCTAACTACAATATATTTAATGTTAAAAATGTACAAGTCACTTACATGCCCTTTACCTGATTATTATATATACATTTTTCACAACAATGAAAGAGGGAGGGAATGTTTTAACTGTAACTTGTGTCCAATCTCATTCTCACCTTCCCTAACGCACTTGTAACATCCCGATTCTTCCCAAGAATAAACTAATAAGCATGTTTCACAACTTTCAGGGTCGCCGCACTAATGCCAATAAAAACAAGCCCACAAGCGCTTATCAATTAGGGCAAAAAAAATATGCTTTTTAATTTCAGGGACAGTCACAAACCACTGTATGTTTAATATACTGAAGAGAGACGCACCTTTCATTCCATTACTAGAAAAAAAAAACAAATCGGGTACAGGGCCTTTAAGATTTGAAAGCATTCAATAAAACGTAGGAATGAGGGTAAATTTCAATATTCAAAAGTAAATCGAATTCAACTGGAATAATTTGAGCAAAAAAAATTGGGTACAATTTCATTCAAAACTTCAGCTCAATGTGTTTTAGACAATAACTTTTCTATCATTTCCTTACGGAGCCCTGGAAGTGATATATGATATCATATCATATGACATGCATACATAAAATTATCTTGAGGGAATGAGATATTATCGTTCCCTCAAGATAATAAGTTGTTCCCTCAAGATAACATCTCATTCCCTCAAGATAATATGTGGTTAAAAAAAAAAAGAAACAAAGAATTTATACATATAGCCTACTTTATTCAGATTTTATTCATTTTTTCAACCCACTTTTTTTTGGTCTGATGTCACTTCCAGGGCTCCGTATTTCTGTATTTCATCATTTCACAATTAAATTTCCCCCATGTCTCACCGGTGACCACCAGGTCGGTGCCCTGCTCCGAGGTGAGCGTGGTGACGGAGTTCCTGGTGGTGCAGGTGTATCTGCCGCTCTGGTCGGTGGATGACGTCTGAAGGCTGAGGACTCCGGTGTCGGGGCTGCTAATGGCCTGTCCGTCGAACTGCCAGGAGAACTGAGCCAGGGGCAGCGACGTGGAGGTGCACGTCAGGGTGATGGTCTTTCCCGCCAACACGTCCCCCCTGCCCACGCACTCTTTGGCCGTGTCCTTGGTCAGCACGGGCGTGTCAGGGCCGTCTGACGGGGGGGGGGGGGGAGGTGAGAGGAGGAGGAATGATCCATTTTAATATGTACAATATGGACACCGTCTCCAGCTCATATTTGAATAGAGTAATATTTCCTATGCAGTTCATTCTACACATTAGGACCCGGGGGTGGAAAATACTTTTAAATTCTGTCTAGTCCCTTTAAGATTAATAATTTTCCCTCTTCATTTTATTATGCAGGCTTTCATTTTAAATTATGAACAACAACCCCGGCAAAACAAGCCATTACAGAAAGTTAAAAATATCACAAATGCTTTTCTTAACAATTAAATAGCTTCAACATATTAAGCGGAATCACACATTTCTTCTGCTGCTGCTTTACTAGCGTTATTGTGATGAAAGGCAACAGCTAATATCAACATTTCAAAAACCCATGGCTTAGATAACAGTTCAGCATTACCCTAATGCTGTAGTAAAAAATACTAGTGTCAAATAAGAGTCACAATTTCAGCATCTGCATTTGTCTCCTCTTTCTCCATTTTATGTTAAATTTTCATTCCAGTCCACTACCTGGTTTGTAAACATGATCAGCGACATTAACGTTGTAGGTGACATTCTGAAGTTGTTCCAGCGGCAGGAGGAGGCATTGTCGCATTTGGACATTAGCATGTAAAATTAGGAGATGAGAGCTGGTTATGGAAATGCACTTTATTGTCACGCGCTGCTATTTTCCTCGCAGATTTTTGCCCTAACGCCGATCTAATTGGAAAAGCTCAAGTCTAATTCATGGCTGCATATTAATGCATTACTTTTAATGAGCTTCATTCAGAAAGTCGGTGAAAAACTAAATTAAATTCTTATGCCTGGAACAGAGCGCAGTCATAGCCAAGGACACGCACTATACAAGCCACTTAATAACTTTGTGGCATGACACTTTGTTACACTGTCGAGACGCCGGGTCATTTCAGGATACTACTGTCGGGATTAAGGACGTACAGCAGACAAAAGCGACAGTGCAATAAGCTTCAGGCGGGGGAAAATATCTGGGCGCAATTCATCAGAGCACGGTGCAGTACGGATAAGCAGATAAGCTAGTGCTGTTTGCGGTGGCTGCAGCAGATTAGCGGCAGTCTTCTCGATGGGAGCTTACTCACAGTACACAGTGAGGGTCTGGGTTGCTGATCGCGCGCTGACGGGGTTGCTAACTGTGCAGGTGTAGTCCCCCGCGTCGGCGCGCTTCGACGGGTTGATGACCAGCGTGCCTCCCGTTATGGTGATCCTTGAGGAGGGGCCAGGGTGGTGCCGTCTTTGGTCCACAGGAAAGCGACCTCGGTGCCGGTCTGGTAGGTGCAGGTCAGGGAGATGTTCTTCGTCTCAATGGCGACTGCGGGGACGAAGAGGCTCACACGTGTCACGGCATCTGTGGACACAAGTGTGGGATAAGTGAGAAGGGATATGATGCTGAAGCTTCTGGAGGACCTTAAAGCTGAACCAAGTAACTTGTATTACCCCCAGAGGGACTACGAGAAGGATTTATTAAAGTAAACAAGTGTTAATGGGATGACTGGGAGGTCTTTTTCTCTCCCTGGTGTCTCTGGTCAGAAAACCACCCTTGCAGCTTTCCTTGCCCAAAGCCGGTAGCCTCAATACACACTAATGCAATCACGATAACAGTCTAATGGGAAAAGCTAACTGTGGGCTAGCACCACTTTAGCAGTATAAATACTGCTGTAAATTTACAGCCAAGTCTGAGTGAAAAACAATAACTCCATTGTAGAATTGTGTTGTGGCACAATGTACAATATCCCTCTCTCCCTTTGTCTTTTCTGTCAGCGTAGTTTTTACTCTCACGGACAATTAATGCATACTTGCCAACATTGGGTTGTGAAAAATAAGGAGATTTTTTTTCATCGGTGTATCGTGCCAGGTGTGTTTGTAATTATTGATGTCATTTCTTACTCTGTATTTTCCTGATGAAGGAAACTTGTGCTGGAAATATTGTTTCTTTGATATTCCATTATTATTCTGTTTACCATTGAGAACAAGGAAAAAACTTGGAGTACCATAAGTAGAGAGACCAGTTAAGAATGAAAAGTAGGACGCGTGAGCTCAAAAGTGAGAACAAAAAATCTATGAAAATATAGGCTATAGATAGGCTATAGATTTAAAACAATCTTCGATGAAATTAAAATACTTTTGCAAAATAGGAACAGAAAATATTATATGGCTAAATTAGACTTTACATCTTATCATCTAATGATTGTAAGGTCTACACACAGGCCTATAAGCTGTTTTTTAATTATAATTTAGTCAAATGTGGCGTGAGTAATGTTTCCATGGTAACACAGAGAGGAGGAACTCTCTGTACTAGAAACAGAGGCGCTTATGGCCTCAAAAGTTCTGCTTAGTTAGTTCTGATTTAATCAAATATGAACCATCAAAATCTTAGCAAGTAGTAAATATTTTTTTAAAAAGCAACACTGCTCCATGAGATGGTGATTAGAGGTAGACCGATATATCATAGTGCCAATATATCGTCGGGCTGATATTTGGATATTTTGCAATATTTCCGGGTCCGAAATTGATAACTTTTTGCTTTGGAAAGAGCATAGTCAGAGCTTTAAAATGAGCCTTCCCACAACTTCTTGAGACTCAGGGGAGCTGAACAACATTGTGATGAAAATCGGTCACAGGTTTGTACACCTCAGATTGTATTTTATATATTTTTATGTTACAGACTTTTGCTTATAATTTCTGAACCATAAGAGATAGAGTCTATCTGCTTTTGTGTTTTGGAGATTTTTGTCTTTCAAAACAAGCTCCCTCTAAAATACCTTCTAAACATAAATATACAAACCACCCCCTGCTGTCACAGTTCAACACTGACACATTTTATAGTTTAGGAGCAGCATCATATACACGATTATAGACAAAACATTTGGAAAAATCTGCCAAAATGATTTGCCTTAGAATAACCTTTATCAGTCGACCTGTAGTGGTGATTGTTCAGTTGAGCAGCTCATGACACAAGTGCAGGACAAGAATGCATGAGCTCTCTGAGTACCATCAGCAGTAATCCATTAGAATTACATTTTGAAAAATATACATAAAAGGGTTTTCTGTACAAGGCTAGAAGTCCTACTCACAGACTTTCCTGTGAACACTGCAAATCTAAGTAAAAGAAGTAATTTTTGCCATAATTTTAGTAACTAATATCAAGAAGCCTGTCCATGGGCAAGTTTGTTTTACACTTACATTTCATCACTCCCAAAATTGGACAGATTTCGACTTAAAAAAAACCCAATCCAAATACCTCTTCCCCCAGTCGATTTCGCCAGCTGAGAACAAACGCCTTAAAACTGTGCCTCAAATAATGGCATTCAGCTTATGTATAGCACACAACAGCTGGCCTTGTCGAGCCCACTTCAGGATTGAAATGAACAGAACACTGTCGGCCCGTTTGATGCTTCTGTCGAGGATAATTTGTCGTAATCAAAGTCAAGAGCTGAGAGGGGACAGGGACGGAGGCACAGATGGCCAATATAGGGGCAGACAGTGCAAGAGGGAGCAGCGACGGCTCTTGGCGCACGGCCTAAGTAAAATAATCAGAGAGAGAGAGAGAAAGAGAGAGAAGAGAAGGCTATGCTAGATCCACAGCATCAGCGTGGACAGAGAAAAAAAAAAAGAACAGGGAGCTGATGCCGAGAAGCCCTAATCACTCCTTGCCTCGCACTTGGCGAGAACTCTGCAGCGGCAATTTGTATTTTTAGAGCCGCGCACCGACTTTGATTTGCCAATGAAGTCGAAAGCATAAGTGGGAGGTAAGAGAGTTGATAGTTAAGGACTCCCCGCTCTTTACATGGCTGTTCCGAGTTTGGAGGACATCACCTTTTCGGGGTGATAATAAGCGGAAGGGAATGTTAGCGGGCGAGGCCAACCCCGCTGCCTCCCCTTTATGAAGAGACCGTGCATCACTGTGGCGAAGCGTGGGCAGGGAAATGAAGAGCCTCCATTACAGTACATATGTAAATGAATGCAAATATTGTCTATGGAAATGCGGCGGCGCTATGTTTGAGAGTGTCCGAACGTACAAAAAGGACAGTGCATACGCGATGAGGGATTAGCATAAGGCTCAGAGTCGCCTCCTCCGTACTCATTAGTATTACCTGCCGCCGAACTAGGGGTCACTAATTTGATTGTACCTCCCAGACTCAAACTCCCACAATCCCTCCCTCCCTCCTCCGTCCCCGCGCCCGTCTGTTCCTCCTTAACACCGGCACCTGGTCCATTCATCACATATGGAGAGAATCCATGCATTAGAAATAGATTTATCTAGATTATGAAATTAGCCAGACCCATGTGAGGACATTTTAGAAAACCAACATCACAGTAGTCTATATGCAGAACTAACATTATCTTCTTTTTTTTTTCTGTGTGGAGTTTGCATGTTTCCTCTTGGTTCTCCGGTTTACATCGCCACTAAAACTGACTGGTTAATATTAGATATTAACCCCTTAACCCCCACCTTCACCAAGTGCATTTTCTCCGGTTTTACCCAAAAATAAATATCTAAAAAGCTTCTCAACTGGAGCTTACAGACTATAGGCCGGAGAAACACCTCATTTGAAAGCTAAGACCTGCAAAAGTCATCTATGTTTCTTCCTTGTCTTTGTTATAATCGTTTTTGTTGCATTTTTATTAAATCATTTTTTCGTCTCGTTTTCACTGCTTTTTTGTTGCGTTTTGGCCACATTTAGTTTTTTAGTGTAATGTAACTGGTTAAGCCACAAAAATCAACAAACCAACAAACACGTGATGAAAACACGACCAAAAAGACTTGACAATCATAACGAGGAAGAAGCGGAGATGGGTTTCGTAGGTCTTAGCTTTCAAATGAGGCGTTACACTGTAAAGCTCGACTGGGGAAAATGCACTTGTACACGCAAGATTGTACACGCAAGTTATTCATTTATTTGTACTGCCCCCTTGTGGCTACAATCAGTACAAGATTGTTCTGATAGTGTTCCAAAATAGCTAGAGTCAGATTGATATTACAGTGCAGCGATATAGAGTTCAGGATTGTGATGTCATATCGCTAAGCATCATGGGATTTGCAGCAATAATAAACCAATGGAGATTTTAAAAGGAGGAAGTTATTGTTCACATTAAAACACTTGGACACTACAGTGGGTTAGATGTATTTTCTGGTAGTCACTCAGCAGCTAACGGCACAGCTTTTTCACACTTTTTATACTGTTGTTTTTAGCTAATGGTAGTTATGGAAATGTTGCTAGTGCCCACAAACATGGCGCATTTCCACAAACTCTATAGCGTTGAATCAGCAATCTGGGATCATTGATATCACAATTGTCATCAGTATTTCATTTGAACTTGTTTACTTCATATCTGATGACAAAATCAGCTCATACATTTACAAAAGAAATGATATACCCGTCCTTTAAGGGTATGTATTTTAAGGGTATGCAAGTCAAAGTATGGCTAATCACCGAACACATTCAGCGTCACAGACTTGAAGTTCTTGCCCAGTCCCGTGCTGGCAGCCGGGGTCACCTCCACCGAGTACTGCCCGGCGTCCCGTAGCTCTGCGCTCCCGATGCGCAGCGTGGTGGCCGTGATGGTGACCCTGCCCTGAAACTGGGCGACAGGATTGTACGAAGGAGCCGCATTGGCCCACAGCCCCAGAGTCACGCCGTCTCGGTACTGCCACTCCATGGAGAAGACATTGGGCACGGTGATGACGGTGAACAAGATGTCGGAGCCCGTCTGGACCTGCACCGGGTCGGTCTGGAAGGCGACTTCCACCGGGGTCTGGGCCTCAGCGCGGGGGGCGCACAGCAGCACTGGACAGAGGAGATGGGAATACGTTAACTTGGCAACAGAAATATATTAGGTTTTAAAGTCGATGTAAACATTACCAAGGTCAAACAAACAGATTAAAAAAAGGTCAACTTGTCTATGACATGCATTTTTCGTATCTGTTGGTTTTTATCATGGTTATGGATAGAAAGCTGTCAATGCAGATTGAAGAATCATTGCAAAAAAAAAAATCAATAACCTTAAACTTGCAAACACTCCTGTCCCACACATTAACTTCCTAAAGTGTGCGCTCAAGATTCTATGGCAGTTCAATGTCGACACACTCTTAAATTCTTCCCAGAATATTCTTTACAATTTTGTTCATTAAAGGAAAGTTGACAAATAATAGTTTGAATAACCATGTTTGAAATTATGACTAGAATAATTGTGATTATTATTTTCTGTAAAAAATGTATTGATGTATTGATCATTGCACATGATTTATCATATGAATTACTTCTTATTTGGTTCATGTTGGTCCCAGGCAGGTGAGACAACAGTAAAACTCTGAAATCCTTTATAATCAAGCTGTTAAAGTACTAGATGAAAAGCCGATGAGATACCATCACTGTCTGATCCATGGAAAATACAACATGCTAAACTTTGACAATTTAACAGCGTATTCCAATGTGCGACTAGTTTAAAAAAAATGTAATAATACTGCTTCTCCACCATTGAAAAAATGCGTTCAACCTTGCTCTGAGCGGACGGCGAGGACCTTCAGGTCAGCGAGCCGCAATGACTGCAGAGTATGGTCTAAACGCAGCTCAGATTGGCACAGACGGCATTTCATTCAAAAGCATCAAAAATTGGAACAATCTCCCACAGAGTCTGAAACTTTCCTCAGATCTGAAGGATTTCTCTCGCAATACAAGGTAAGTGCCAGTCGTGCAAGCGCTGGTAACTGTGAATGTAATTATGACCTTTAGTGATGTTTTATTGCAGTCATTTTAACATAATTCTGTGTGGACGGATGGGTTATAACGGGTGAATGGCTGAATGAATGAATATTGTATTTGAGAGGTTAAATACATTTATATTAGGGCCCGACCATAGATCTAACAAATAGAGATTGGCCCTCTTCATTGTAATGGTCCGGAGTAGTCTGTGAAATTAACATGGCTGCTAATCTCCTCCTATGAAGCCTGTTCCCTAAAAGGCAAAAAAGGTGGGAAGACCCGCACTCAAGGGGCGGGGCGGGGCGGACCGGCTTCTAGCCTCCACAGAGCTCCAGAGCTCGTCAATCAGGCTTCCACTTTTTAGTGCTGATGTACAGTTAAAAATATGACACCTAGCCCAGCGTTGTCACATGGGGTCATAGCATTTTTTAGAAAAAAAAAATCTTTGGAGCCAGGCTTTTAAGCAGTGCTAGGGAAGGTCAAAGTGCTCATAAGAACGCTGTTTACTAAGTGACTTTTGGAGTCGCTCCTGTCCACCAGGGGTGGTATTACAGCAATGTCAGCTCCCCGCCATGAGGACCAAAGAGAAGCACATTCCTTGCCCATTGGTCCCGACCAATATGGATTTGAGGGTCCGATATTGATATGAATTGGGTTGGCCAATATTTTGAGTAATAAATGATATTTGATGTAATTGTATTTTTAATCTCTCAAATAGCCTATAGTTAAACCTTTATTATTGTAGTCAAAGTTTTAGTCATAGAAATATATAGAGGTTGATCAATGTGGGTTATTAAGGCCGATGCCAAAATGCATCACTGATATTTTTATATTAAAAATGTCTGGTCTATAATCCTGTGTATGATGCTTCTAAACATGCCATAGGGCATAGGGCTAATTCATTCAGGGCATTCATGCTTAAGTTCCAAAACAAAAAAGGGTAAGTCTTGGTCTCTTATGGTTCCTAAACTATACGCAAAAGTTGTCTACCTAAATACCTTATGTCATAAATTTTATTGTAACTCACCTGCTCTGGGACTGCAGATGGAAACTAGCTAAAGCTAAATCTGGTGCTAAGCATCCTTAATTAATGTTTTTTTGCACATTGTCCCTGTTGAAATAAACAAATGGAGCCCTAATCAGTCAGTATGGTGGTAGCTATGTACCTTCTTCAACAGCTCAATCCACCCTGGGGCAGGCTGACGGACACATGGTCAGCTTTCTGTGCCTCTAGTGGCTAGAGGCACAGAAAGCTTACCATGTGTCCGTCTAGAGTCTAGCCTAACACAGGGGTTCCCAAAGTGGGGGTCGGGACCCCTCGGGGAGTCACGAGACACCGAGGTGGAGGTCGCGAGATGTTTTTAAGACACTATTTTCTAAAATTCATAGCAATTAATTTGGTGCATTTTTTAATAATAGTAGTATATTTTAGTTGCATTAAGCCAAATAAAACATTCTATCAAAACAATTATAAATACACCAGATTTGAAATGTTGTGCATCAGAATTTATTCTAAACACTAATTATATTTAACAGTGGGAGGTCTTGAGTTGTTGGTCTGGTGATTTTGGGGGTCACAGCCTGAAACGTTTGGGAACCCCTGGCCTAACAGACCACCACTATCATCCTTTTTCAAACACCACAGTACATTGTTTGAGACAACACTTTAAAGCAAATTTACAATGAAGTGCTGTTATTATGCAGCATATAATGAAAAACACCTCATCAGAAAACCTGTATAAAGGTGGAACTTAAGGGAGTGTGATGGGAGCTGAAAAGCCATTACCAGGGTACACAATCCATCCATCTCTATAGATTTACCTTCATGTTTTTTTTTTAGATTGTGCATGATCCCTGGCTAAACATCTACTTTGTGTGCGCGTTAGCCTTTCTAAGCCACCGAAATGATACGGGCTGTCTCCTAAGAACAAGTGGTGCGCACAGTCAGCTCCCCATTCATTTTACCTTCACTTACCTGATCTATGTCGGAGTGTCCCGCTATATCTTTCCACCAGACAACCTTTGTGTTTTTGAAAGGTTTATAGATTTTGTGCAAAGAGCTACGGTGGAATTTCCAACGGTTTTTACCACTCTGCCTCACTGCACCAGACTGACATGGCCAATGACTTTCTTATAAATCAAATCAATGCGGTCCAAATCAGTCTCGCCGCGCTGCCTTTACTGCCTTTTCAAAAGAGAGGGCAAGCTGTTTAGAATGAAAAGAGCTAGGAGAGAGACAGATTGCTCCACAGTTCCCACGCTGAGAAGTGAAGGACAAAGGAATGTTTTTTTTTTATTTTGTTTTACACGCGGCTAAAAATATCAAACAAACAAAAAAAGAAACGCGAAAGGTCGTGAGTCAGCGAGGAGGAGACACCCAGGAATCACACTGCTGTGATGCTTTCAGGGAGTGGAGGATTTGATGATGTATGTGAAGATTAAACGGGAAAGCCCGGGTATCGAGGTAGATACAGTGCCTTGTGAAAGTACTAATACACCTTGAACTTTTGCACATTTGTCATGTTTACAACCCTAAACATAAAGATTTTATGTTTATTTTTTTTACTGAAAGTTCACACACAAGTAACAGACAACTGTGAAGTGAAAGCAAAATGATACATGATTCTGTTATTTTTCAAAAAATAGAAAACCGAAAAGTCGGGCGTGCATAAGTATTCATACAGCATGAAATACTTTGTGGAACCCCCTTTTTCTGCAATAACGGCAGCAAATTTTGGGGGGTATGACTACAAGATTTGCCCATTCCTCTTTACAAAAACAACTCAAGCTCAGTCAAATTAGAAGGAGAGCGTTTGTGAACAGCAGTTTTCAGGTCTTTCCACAGATTTTCAAGAGGATTTAGATCAGGACTTTGACTGGCCATTCTAACACATTAATATGTTTGTTTTTTTAAACCATTACATTGTAGATTTGCTTTGTGTTTAGGGTCATGGTCCTGCTGGAAGGTGAATCTCCGCCCCAGCCTCAATTCTCTTGCTGACTCCAGCAGGTTTTCCTCCAAAATGTCTCTGTATTTGGCACCATCTTCCCAACTATTCTTACAATCTTCCCAGTCCCCGCTGAGGAAAAGCAGCCCCATAGCATGATGCTCCCCCACCATATTTGACACTGGGGATGGTGCACTCAGGACGATGGCAGTGTTAGGTTTGCGCCATACATAACGTTTTACATTTGGGCCAAAAAGTTCAATTTTTGTCTCCTCTGACCAAAGCACCTTCTTCCACATGGTAGCTGTGTCCTCCATATGACTTCTAGCAAACTTCAAACAGGATTTCTTATGGCCTCCTTTCAATAATGGCTTTCTTCTTGCCACTCGTCCATGAAGGCCAGATTTGTGTAGAGTACGATTTATAGTTGTCCCATGTACAGATTCCCCCAGCTCAGCGGCAGTACGTCCAGCTCCTCCAGAGTTATCTTAGGGCACTTGGTTGCATTTCTGACCAGTGCTCTCCTTGTTCGGTCTGTTAGTTTAGGTGGACGGCCGTGTCTTGGTACGTTCGCAGTGGTGCTATACTCTTTCCATTTCCGAATGATGGATTGAACAGTGCTCCGTGAGATGTTCAAATCTTGGGAAATCTTTGTTACACTCTGACCATAGCTCTGAGGCCCTCACAGAACAGCTGTAATTATACTGAGAGTAGATTACACACAGGTGGCCTCTATTTAATGGTTAGGGCAAGGTGTGAACATTCTGCAGTCATTAGGAATGTTATAAAGGCAAATTATGCACACCGAAAATGCTGTATGAATACTTATGCACGCCCCACTTTTCACTTTTCTATTTTTTGAAAAATAACAGAATCATTATCATTTTGCTTTCACTTCACAGTTGTTGTTACTTGTGTGTGAGCTTTCAGTAAAAAAATTAAAATAAAATCTTTATGTTTAGGGTTGTAACATGACAAAATGTGCAAAAGTTCAAGGTGTATTAGTACTTTCGCAAGGCACTGTACAAAAATAAAGTCCACTGAAACAATTTCTTGACTTAGACAGCCGACAGTTTTACCAAATCACTTCTTCTTCCAGGGCGACTATTAAGTGTCTGAGTCAAGAAATGTCTACGCTCGAGTGGTTCAACTGACATTATTTATGAACTCGGATTGAGGACAGCTGATGCAAAAATTAAACTGTTATGAACACCGAGATATAAAAATGAAAAAAAGAGAACACTTTCAATTGGGTGCAGTCTGACCTTCAGTGACTACTACTCTTTAGCTTTTTTAACTAAAACTTAAAAACTTGGATGGACACTGTCACTAATATTTGGCAAATACAGTATCATCTTTCTCATTGCTGATTTTTAACTGTTCTTTGTTTTAATCAAAGCCCTGTGAGGCGACTTCTGTTGTGATATTGGGCTGCACAGAGATAATTCTTCAGGCCACGGTTGCTAGATTTCTGAATTGCTTCACGAGTCTATTATCAACAATAACACATTTTCAAACAGGTGTTCTTCAGATGGGGATCAAACAGTTGCCTCTAAACAAAGACTGAGGCACTCCGTGGGTTTAGACAAATGAAAAAGCCTTTATTAATTCATGGCCAACATTAGAATGGTTAAAAACACGTTGCGGCCTCTCCGGGCCTTCATCAGGGCGTGTGCTGCTTTAACCATTCTAATGTTGGCCATGAACTAATAAAGGCTTTTTATTAAAGGAGCTGTATCATGCTATTTTAGCCATTCCAAAGTAAAGTATAGGCATTTATATAATATATTGTACCTCTATCACTATGGAGTACTCATTTTTGAGAGAAATATAAGTATTTTTGGGGGGTATTTTCCCTACCCGGAAGACAAGACGCTTCGATTCAGTTAACTCCGCCCCTCTCTCCGCTAATTCCACATATACAGTATTATAAATATCGCTGCAAAAAGTGAAGTTACTTCACATAATGCAGTTATAAGGAGTTGACATGTGCAACACAGTTTCATAAATGGCTAACACACACGCTAACACACACGCCAACACGCGTTTTGATTGACTCACCGCTCAGTCTGGACTCCCCATGGGATCGTGTTGGTTATAAAAGTTAATCCACTTTGATTCTGGCCAAGGTTCACCAAGCATCCATCAGGTTGATATAGTAGCTGAATCCCGGAAAGAAATTCCAACTTCTGGCGAGTGCACTCTTCTTTAGGAAGGTTGAATAGTCCTGTTCCTCTCGTAGCCAAACGCGAACCCGTGACATTATCGTTCGGTAAGAAAAAAAACAGGCGGTGTCCAGAGTAGGTTAGAAAGAGCTCAGTCTTCAAAAACAACACTTCTGCTCGGATCCATGGATCCTCCGGCCGTGGGTGCGTTTGATTAGCCTCGTGGGACAGCACAGACGCGTCGGAGAGTTGCTTTTTTTTCTTCTTTTTTTTAAATTTATTTATTTTTCTCTCTTACAACAAAAAAAAATTTAAAAATGAAAAAGCACTTCCGTTCCTTTGTGACGACACAACTGAACAGCTCAGTCATTTACCAGGAGAGGGCGGAACAGCTGCTCAGAGAGCAGGATTCAGGAGGATTACTTAGAACTGCGTGAATGAAGCCAAAGACCGCTCTGGGGGTGTTTTTGATAAGGAAATAGCATAACAACATGGCTAAAAGCTCCAAAAAGTCGATTTTGCATGATATAGCTCCTTTAAACATTTTCTCCAGTTTAGCTTTATCCACATCTAAAAAGGTTCACAGCCTATAGGCCAATGCAACGCCTCATTTGAAAGCTAAGACCTACAAAACTGATGGATGGAAATTCTTTTTTTTTTTTTTTGCTTTTTAGTCACACATTTTTGTCACGTTTCTGTTATTCTTTGGTTGTGTTTTTGTGGCTTATTGGTTGCATATTCGGTCGCTTTTTTTTTGGAGTCCCTTTTCTGTTGCGTATCTGACACTTTGTCGTCAATATTGTTGCTATTTTAACACTTTTTTTCCATGAAGCTTTTAGATTTAGGTTAGGGCTGAAAGATATATCGTTACTGTATCGATATCAAGATATGAACATTCAAGATATTAAAAGGAACAGGCCACCGTTTTTTCCATACTGAGATATGTTCTTACCCGAGCTTAGATGAGTTGATACGTACCTGTCTGGTCTTTGTGCGTGTGCTCAGTCATGCAAAAAGACCAAAGATGTTGTTAGCATTTGGCATCTCCCAGCATATTCCTATGGCTCCAAATGGGGGTGAAGTTAGAAGCGACCACGCTCTTCCACGGGCACAAAGACCAGACAGGTACGTATCAACTTGTCTAAGCTCAGGTAAGAACATATCTCAGTATGGAAAAAACGGTGGCCTGTTCCTTTAATATCGAAAAGCAAGATATAAACGATAGAGACTTTCATCAATAAAACTGCACTCTTTTGTATTGTTTTTATTATTCTGAAAAATGTTTGGTTTTCACCGAACCCGTAGTTATATCGCATCGTATCGATATCGAGATTTCTGGCATAAATATCGAGATATGAAATTTTGTCCATATCATTCAGCCCTAATTTGGGTAAAGCCAAACTGGGAAAAAGGTGCAGGTGGGGGTTAAGAGGTAAATTTTTTCTAAACTCATAGAGTGTCTCGGTCTTTGTTTACAACTGTACAGAGATAAATTAGAATTTCATTATTTTATAATGTAACTATCATTGTTGGGAAATATAGTGTAGAATAAAAAGAATAAAACGCTAATAGGGCAGTGTCCAACTCCATTTGGTTCACCTGATAGAGGATTAAAATCTTAAATAAAATATGTGCAATATGTATCAAGAGAGTTTGAGAGAAACTAAACTCAATTTCTCTGTATGAAGTTCTCATGTGAACGAATTGACGATTAAGCTGAAAACTGAATTATTTTGACTCTCACATTCTCAATGCTACAACATGCCAAGAAGGGGGGAAAAGCAGAGAAACAGAGTATATTCTGACCGAGAGATTTTTGAACTCATCACTATTTAATAAGTTTGACTGACCATTTTCTTTGTTTGCAGACAAATGTCCCTGTAAGGCAAGTAGGCATCGCATCGCGCCGTCTCGAAAGTCAGGACCAGTGCTGCCAAAAACCCAGCCTTATTAAGTTATAGTTTGCTTATTTTTAAACAAGTCTGTCTATTGTGTGTATATTGCACCAACAGCGTAAAACAGCAGGAAAATGAATATCTAATTGGATGAAAATGTCGCTGATTATTACTTTAATTGTTATCTTTTATGCCCGAATAACAACCGCAGTTAATGAACAAATTAAAATACCATTTACATTCGTGGTGGGAAATGCGGCGCGCTCATATCGCCACAGCAGCGCAAACCGTTTAAGGGAGGTTTTCAGCTTGATCTTTTCCACTCTTTATCGAGTCCGCAGCCAAGCCTCGAGTGACAATGGGGAGATTCTAGGAAACTAATTCAGCGGTAATGGACGCGAGGACAGAGGATAGAGGTGGTTATTGAGAAGAAATCCAATGGTGATAATAGTCATTTCATCTTTTTTTTTTTTTTATGCCTTGCGTCCATCCTTGCAGTATTATTGTTATTCTGCATCAAATCGAATCAAGTTGTTTTGCGTAGCCTAAAAGTTTTTATTCATTGTATTATAAAGATACCTCTATTCCCTATTACTTGTTTGCACGTTATCATTTCCCGGACTATTTTCACGCCCAGTGAGCTGTTGAAACAAGTGAATTTCTCCCTTGTGAGATCCTGTCTTATCTTATCTTGAACCTGTCAAATGATTTGTTTTTAATGCGCTTTTGAGATTTATTATGACACTTTGACCAGAAGAAGGTATGAAATAGGCCAACTGAGTAGGTCTTACTTGATGGGGGATAGTTATAGAGCAGGCATTCCCAAGACAACAGTTCACAATTTACACAACTGCTGACCCTGTTATCATTTTGTCTCTGGATAAATGACTCAGTGGCACAGGTGCGAGATTATTGACATACACAAAAAAAAAATGGATACAGCTTTCAGATCTTTGCATTTATTATTATTTATACTTATCGAGGATATAAGCGAAGTCGTAATCTCGTAGTGCGCATGCGCAGCGCTTCCCGTCAAGGTCAATAGGGATAAAAGCGCCTTCTCCCATAAATCCAATGTAAAATATGCCTGAATAAAGATTGTTTTACAGGCATAAAACTGTGGTACATTAACAGATCATCAAAAATATATCGACGGTGAGTGCTTCCACAATCATTTTGGTCAAATATATTAGTTTTAATTTCCAATGTCGACTTATTGGGTGGAGAGATTTTTTCCTGAAAATTACACACTATATATGAATTGTACTATAGAAAAGCAGAAAGAAAGTCATCTTTACTTTTATACTACACAAAGCTTTGGCCTTCATGAACATGTTTTCTCTCAGCATTGTATAAGGGGAGGAGGGATTACGAAGATTGTGTATGAAGGAAAGGCTAAATGGCATATGCCTAGAAGTTGAATAAAGTCATGCAGCATAGGAAACAATAAACATACCCTGCAAAACATGTGCAATAGCACCTTCTATGCGTCCTGTTCAATGATCACATGCTTTTTATGTAATTTGTTGGATCTTTTCTGATAACGCACTCGGTCTTAAAGAAACTGTACTTCATACTTGGCACTGAAGTAAAACATTTCCCTCACCATCCAAATGTGTAGAAACTGAAAGCTTTTCCTTGTTAATAATCCGACAGAATCGGAATCATAATTGGTTTTATTGACATTGAACAGGTTCACAAAGTAGGAATTTTCTTCAGAGCAATCGTGCAACATGTAACATAAACTATAAAAACTATAAAAACTTTCAAACTTAAAAGGGCATAAAGTAGATCAAAAGTAAAATGTGATAAACAACAACAAGCCATCTCCTTAAGCCCCAGTCGCGGACTACAGTAAAGCGGCCCTACACTTCCAGACCCACGGTAAAGTCTGTCGTGGACATGATGCTATTTTCACCGATGTCACGGCTCAAGTACATTGTAGATCAGCAACAAACTCCATCTATCTCGACGACCCGTTTCACTGAAGGAATTTTCAAGGCATCTGCCAGAGTTTCTCCGTCTTGTGTCTGCCACCAACAAGTCCTCTAGCCGCTTAGCGATAGCCCGCACTTCCACACAAATAACTTCAATTGTCCATCGTCTATAAACATCGGGACTCATCTCTGTATCCTCCAACTGAGCCTCTCATGCACACACAGTTTAGTAAGTTTTGAATATCATACAAACACATAAAAAATAATTTAAACAACATTTATCTGCACTCTCTCGTATTCGTATATGCTTCTGCGCTGTCAAAACATACTTCCGGGTCAAATTTATCCCGATTGACCTCTGAGCAATCCCATAATTCATTGCACCAATTGAGATTACGATTTCGCTTATTAGCAGAGGCGGGTGGTACTCAGTTACCTACATTCACTCAAGTAGATGAAGGCCTACTTGAGTAACTTTTTGAAGAATTGTACTTAGAGTAGTTTTATCATGGCACTTTTACTTCTACTTGAGTAAAATGATAATGAAGTATCAGTTTTTTACTTGAGTGAAAATAATCGTTACTTTTTTCCACTGTGAGGAAATACTTAAGCGACAAATGCTCCATTTTGATGTAGTTCGTCTCGTGGTCATTGTTCATTAGAATCATTTAGTTTTTCTGTATTTTCCACCATTTTCTGGGAATTTCCACAGGATTTTATGTTTTGTTTCACACAATTTATGGCGTCATTGAAAAGAATCAGACTTTTTACTCAAAGTACTCAAGTAACATTTTTCCCAAGTACTTTTTTTTTTTAGTTCTACTTGAGTAATTGTTTGGGTCACAACTTTTTACTTGTACTTGAGTAACATGATTTCAAAGTAACGTTACTCTTAAGTGCGTAAAGGTTTTGGCTTCTCTCCACCTCTGGGTATTGGTGATAGCGGAGTGGCTTTTTGTCCATGACTTTAATTGTGCAGTGAGTCAATGCGCTTTGTCACTGAGGGAGTGGCCTGGGCTCACGCTTAATGCGGTATGATACTGTGTATGTGAGAGAACTGAATATCATAGCGTGTACTGGAGGGAAGCTTATTAGGGACTAAACTGCTCAATAGGTAAGTCCCAAATCTGAAGCTAAAACCCTCTACATGGTGTTAGTCTTTCCGTCAAAATATAACACGTTGAACGAGTATGAGGAAGTCATGAAGGCATCACTG
The DNA here is from genome assembly GCA_007210695.1 of Neogobius melanostomus. Lineage (NCBI taxonomy): Eukaryota > Metazoa > Chordata > Actinopteri > Gobiiformes > Gobiidae > Neogobius > Neogobius melanostomus. The sequence continues at coordinate 935,901 of VHKM01000362.1, forward strand.
CAGTCAGGAGTCAGTGCGCACGGACGGGAATGCAGTCGCGCAGGTTTACGCACAGCCGAGACGCGCTCTCAGCCTCATATCCAATTGTTTTACAGACGTGCCCTGATTTCCAACTCGTTCGCCTGCTGCTCGTTTTGTTCCCACGTTACAGACAGGACTCAAAACCTGCTAGCTAACACGATATTCAACATCACATTAAAAGATGTGTCTTACCTGCCCAAGAAGACAGGATGGTACGAAGCAGCAGTTGTCTCATTTCGTCAGTCAGGGCGGTCTGAGGGGCATATGGCTCACATAAATGTACAGCATTTGGCGGCGTTAACAAACCATAAATATGACCTGAAACAAAGCACTACTACGAGCCAACATGGATAAGCGGAGATCGACTATAATGCTAATTTTTTTACATAGCCTAGCTTAGACGCACGTTGTTAGCTCGGAAAATTGTGGGGGGGAAAATATACATAAAAATCTTACCAAAGTATGTTCTACCTGCCCTCATTATGATGTAGGTGTTGAACAATCAGGCGCATAGTTTGTTTTGAGTGGTGATGACGCTACTTCCTGGTTCTCCACCTGTACGTCCAGCAGACGCACCTGTTTTCTTAAAGAGCCCGCACTCTTTTTTTTTGTACAAGCCGAGGTAAGATGTAGGATTTAAATTTTACTTTGAGAGATTAGGCTATTTATATTCATTTTCATTAGATAGTCACAAAACAATAGAAGAACAATAGTGGTAGCCTAAACATGAAAATAAATTACAAGTGGGGCTCTCCGAGCATCCGGGGAATTTCCGAGATTTACGGATGTGAAGATGAATACAATCACAATATTACTGGCTAGCAATTTTGCCTCTGAATCAGATTGTGTATGATAAATTGAATAACGTTCTCAGTATATCCTGCCTAAAAGCTGTTGTGCGGTTGGATGTTTCATTTTGCCGGAGCTAAAGCTTCAATCTTGTAAACAGAGTAAGTTAATGACGTCTGCAGATCTAAACAAACTTATGTTTTATGATTATGTTTTAAAGCTTAACATAACTGTGACACATCAGGCTCCAAATTCTACTATTTATTTTGCTTTAAACATAAAATTATGCTTTAGCTAAATCTAAAGCCAAATAAACTACAAAGAACATCGCCTAAGAGCTTCTAAAACATTTTCTAAGCTACCGCTAAGAAGTTTGTACAATCGTTCATCGAGACCAATTAAGTCCAGTTTCTGCTTATATCTGACTTTTGCCTCAATATGCAGGTTATCGTGGTAATCAATTGACGTTTCATCACAAGCCGACAATTATTCACCTTCATAAATCCTCTCAAATCCAATGACAACCACCCAATGCCAGCAATTAGCTAGTGTATTCAATGAAGCCGAGAGCGTTGTATTCACCTCCGCTTGATTTGTGACGTAACACCGGTGAGCCCTATTCCTAATTTAGGGCTGCATGATGAAAAAACGGAATATATGATAATGCTCTTGAATGTGCCTATAACGATAGTGTTGCACTTACGACACAGCACTTTCCAATACATTTTAACAAATCTTAGGCCTAAACATTTCAATTATTATTAAAATAGTAGGACCAAAACAATCGGTCAAATAAAACCATGGCTCCATCCGAAACCAGTAAATTGGTAAGAGGTCTTACGCCAAACCGGATGTGCGCCAGCGTCCGCCATGATAAGATGCGTCCGAATTGGGCTTTCAGTTAGGAAGGAGTTAGGGAAAGTGGCCTGTATGCTAACTATCATAGCCACTTTAGCATAGGGACCTCTGATGCTAACTCACTGGCGATTAGGAGCTATGTGCCATCCCATAAGCCACTGCGCCAATCTCCCCACCCCTCTCGCCCCCACCCTCGATTGATTCATGCGCAACCACTGTTGATTGACAGGTGCACATTTAATAATAATACTTAAAAAAAAAAAAAAGATTCTGCACAAGCCAAACTTTATAAAAATGACAAAATACATGTTAGAGTCACCACAGCTCAGTCACATGGTTTTAAAGAGCCTCCTCAGTAAATTTCTTAAATGAAGGCAGTTTGTGCTTTTGCTTTCTTTTAGTAGAAACTTAAGCCACATGGCTAATTTGCATACTGTAGCTTTATGAAACAGCTGTTGAGATAAAATAAAGGGAAATGTGAAGGATCATTTGGATGTTTCTCTTTTTTCCCCCTTAAATGTCTTTATTTGGACATGTGTTGTTGTTGGACAATATACAGTAGGTGGCGGTATGCGCTTTTGTTTGGCCTGCACTGAACTTTAAAGTAGCAGAAGAACAGCCGTTGGTGATGTCACTTCCCCTTCCCCTGGGTAAGGACGGTCGAATTGGGCAAATGCTGCTGAAGCAGAAGTTCACTAACTGCATAGAGATCTAACAGTTGACCCCATGAAAGGTTAAGGATTAGTTGCTAGTGTTAGTGCTTAGAGGCTACAATTTAAGGGTTTCGGATGCAGCACATGTGCTTAGTGAAAGTCGCCATTGCTAAGGCCAGCCATGTGACAACAATCTTAGCATACATACATCCCATTACGAACAGCCAGAATGGTGGCTTCCAGTCCCCGAATGTGACACCAAATTTTTATAACCGATACAATCCTGACTAAAACCTAACTTTTATAGGCTACAAACCTTGTGGGTTTGTCTTGTTAGCAAAAAGATGGAGACTGGTCATATCAGTTATGTCAGTTATAATTGGTATTTCCTAACATCAAGTGTAAACTTACTAACATCAAGTGTAAACTTACTAACATCAAGTGTAAACTTACTAACATCAAGTGTAAACTTACTAAATAACCAACTTACCACTTACATACTGACTTTTGACATTATCATACTTGGATTAATATATTGAACTTTCTCGTATTTTTGCTTACTACAGTATGCTGGATGTTGTGATAATGTCATCCTTCACGACAAAATGCCTTATGGAAGAACTTCTTAACACAGAAGTAGTCTTGATGCTTGTACTATAGATATATAACTCAAATAATGTACAGTCATCTTTATACCTTGTGACAATATACGTTTGATGTGGAATGTAGACTAGCCCTTATCATGTCAAAGGATGCAGATTGTAAGGTCTATATCACTGAGTGACTGTATTGTTGAAACAGTAATTGTAATAGGAAAAAGTAACTCATAATCAGGTACATGCTTGTGGTTGTACTTTTTTTTTTTTTTTTTTTTTGCATATTATGGTAAATTATAACAATATAATGTGAATTGTTACAGTTGTTATTGAGTTCCCTGTGGGAATACAAATGTGAACTATTGAGTTCCCAATGGGAATATAAATGTGAAATGCATGAGTACTGAGAGTACTGAATATAGGGTAGGCGCACATAAGCTCCAGCTTCAGCCTACTCCTTTTGAGCTTTCATTACTGTGTAATGATATGACTCTTGTAACTAAATCAATGTAAAGAGCTCAAATAAATAAATAAATAATAAAAATGCATAAATCACAATTAGATGGAAAACCTTTGCAATATACCATACAGTAGTAATTGATAAGCATAGTTGCCTCACCTAATTTTTGGATAATAATAATTTTATATTGTGCCGCCTTCGTCTACTTAACATGCAAGACAACAAAGTGAAATACTAAAGCGGTGTTATTGTATTATTAACACTGAAAAAAAAAGAAATAGTCCAATAAGCCTCATACAAAAGTTCAGATAATCAAAATCTCCCTAAGTCCACATGAGCCTCCATAATTAAGCTATATAAGTAGGCCGAAATTATATTGAAATACCACAAAACAACCTGATAATGCTCACAAAGTTTCAAGTTCATTTCCTCATTCAGAAGTCTGGCTTTATCTCGCTGATGAGCGCTCACAAATTGCATACTTTTCTGATATTTTTCATCACACACCTCACTGTAGGTTACCATTGCACTTTCTCTGCTAATTTAAATCACTACCTTCTTTTTTTTTTTTACTTCCTTATCTATTGCACTCGATTAGCCCATATCCCATGTTGACAGTTTCCGCTGTATTGCGCTTAAGCTGCAAAACCGAGCACTCACTTCTTCCTTCACTGACTTTACTTCGGTACACCCATGTAATGCGCATAATACTTCACTAGATGCTGTCCTTAATTACTCTCATCTTGTCTGGCAAATCATTTTAAGATTTCTCCCGTTTTATCCCCTCCTTTTGCTTTGTAATCCAAAACACAATTAACCCCTTGAACTGAGCACATTTTCTTTAGTTCGGCTTCACCCACATCTACAGTGCTAACGCCTAATTTGAAAGCTACAACCTACAAACGTGATTACAACTTTTTTGTAACGTCGTCGCCGCGTTTTTGTCACTTTTTGTTGCTTTTATGTTTTTTTTTCGTTCCTTTTTGTCAAGTTTTTGTCACTTTTTGTTGCTTTTTCATCCCTTTTTTCATTGCATTTACTTCTTCTTTTTGGTTGCCTTTTTGATGAGTTTCCATCCTCGTTTTTTGTCGTTATTTTGACACATTTTTCAAGCTTTGCTATTTTCCGTATTGACACAACAGAGCAACTCTCACTAGCGATTATTATCAAGAGCGCCTACTCTTTTACTCATCATAAATCAGATTTATCATCATTAAACGCCAATTATTTCCCTTCTCATGATCCTGTTTCCTGATCCAAGGGCGTAGTTGCTTTTCTGTGCCTTGTTTGCAGCTAGTTATCGTCAAACAGTTAACAAACAACACCGATGTCTTGGCACGTCTCATGTTTATCCTTTGTAATGATACAGGCTGATAGGGACCCGAGCCAGCCTCTTATTTTCCCTCACTGATGTCTTGTCTTCCTGCGGTGTATAGCCTCAAAAGCTTCTTCTTCACTGATGTATTAGTGCCACCCACTGGTTTGTTGCCGCGACTTCCCCTCTCCTCCTTTTGTCAGAAAGCTCGGTGGGCGCCGCAGCTGCGATTTCCCCATGATTATTCATAAACCGGGGAGAAAAAAAAACACAAATGGATTTATAATCAGTTCAGAATCGCTTGTGCCCCGGGAAGTGTCTCCTGAAGTGAGGAAGCCGCCAAGCTAACCCCGCTGAATAAGTAATGTCATTATGTTTGAGCCCGCTCTAATGGAGAAGAGGCGCCCGTGTAGGTGACAGAACAGGCAGGCTCCATTTAGAGGCTGTTTTGACACGCTAACTCGTACTTCGTGTCAGAATGTGTTTATGCTGACAAGGATTAGCGAAGACTAAAAAAAAAAAAAGCGATTTGTCATAATAAACACTTCCTGGAAGCAAACAGATGGCAGGGGAGGCAGGTAACTTTTCTGTTCCTTTGCCCCGGCTTTGATTGGTGCTTTTGGTTTGGCAGCGCCTATGGTTCAAACCCTAAAGTAGCTTGGGATCATTAGATACTCAGTGTCATCTCCAATTATTGTAGACCTCAGACCGTTTTTTTTGTTTTTTTTGTAGAGCACAATCCGTACACACTATGGATAAATGATAAATGACTCCCTTAAGGATAAATGACTCCCTTATATTATAAGGGAGTCATTTATAGACAGGCAGAATAGACAAGGTGAAAAATCGCAAGACCAAGCTGAAAAATAGGATGTAACTTTTTGTGTTGCACTCATTCACCATTTGGAATTGTGTGTAAATTATAACAGTATTAGGGCCCCAAATCTGAAATGTAAACGAGGTGTGCAAATGCGTCTGGTGCTGATCAAATTTTGCACGTCCTATTCGTTTTGCACATGAACAAGCTGATTTTTTTTTTTTTTTTTAACAGTATTGTATCAACAGTATAGGTTTGTCGATGTTATGGTAACAAAAAATGCTAGAAGGCAAAAAAGTTCTTAAAGCCTTTACTAACCCAAAAGGACGGCGTGATGACAGTCGCAGGGGAGTCTTTAGTTGAACAGAACAGTCCGCTTATTTACCACAGAGGCTGGTTTATTTCAAGAAAGTATTTTTTACCAGAAAGACACCAGATTGGACGCCCTATGGCTACAATATAAGTTTACGATTGTAATTGTCTGGTTAGCTCATTTGTCACTCAGGTCGGCAGAAGGCCAACTTAGGTCAGCAGGAGGTCACATGACATTGTAAACAGACAATTACTCTCATGTAAAGCACTTTGTGACCATGTCTGTGAAAGGCGCTATAAATAAATAAAGCCCTTCCTCTTCTCTTCTTCTACTGTTGCACTTTAAAGAACTATATTAAATTATATTAATTTCAAAATGCATGCACAAAAATACATATATTTCCACAGGCTACATAAATTGACAAGAAGAAGGCATAATCCTTAAAGCATGATAAAAGGTATAGTATAGTTTGGTCTTGTTTCAATCTGGATTTAGGCCGAGTGGCACTTGGAAGGTCAAATGTTTAGAAGTTTTAGATTATATGGGGCCCCGATATTGTTTTATTCTAAATTGGCTGATGATTAAACGTGAGAGTGTGAATAGTTTTTCAATATTTTCAAGACAATAATGGGAATTAGCCTCTGTCTTAACCCACTTAAACCTTTGTTACAGGAGCACATTTATACCATATACTCCAACTACTGTATACCGCATATTGGTTCTATCCTGCTAATTTCCTACTAATTGTTATATTCAGTTGTGTTACTATCCCATTGGTTTCTCGCCTTTAGATTGTTTTAAGTATACTATTGAGCTGCTGTGGCAACACAATTTCCTTTGTGGATCAATAAAGTTTGTCTCTACTTTGTGTAAAGAGGCAAGGGTAACCTAGTGATTTATATGGGGAAAACAAGCAATACATTTAGAAAATGTTTACCAAGAAATATTTCAACCCCTGTGTTTTGAAGGTCATAAACTTGCAAAACAATCCCCAACAGGACGGCGCTTCCGTGTTTCCTCCTGTCTCTACCGCAGTCTTCAAATTTTTTCCCACCGTCAGGCGAGCAGCAGCCCTTTCTATTAATCTTTCAAAGTGTCTCTAATCTATTTTTCAGACTTCCAGACAATAACATGATAAAAAAGGTATCGTGCAGTGGACATTCAAAGTATGGAGAAAAAAGTTGTGGAACTGGCATAGTTTATTTATGGCCGTGTCTCTTTTTTTTTCATAGTTACAGCATAATATCTTTGGCTCAGCTATAGTCGACCAGAGTTGAAGAAGTCTTGCCAAAATTACTCAGCTTCCCTGTTCCTGCATGTTTGGGGCTAAATATTGAAATGTGTTTGTACATTGGAGGCATTGAGGCAATCTGTAGACAATCAGACATGAGTAATATACACTTTAGAGCTCATCAGTGAAGGTACTTGAGTCAACTTCTGTACTCAGTAGTTGAAGTCTCGAACGTTTCGCCTCTCATCCAAAAGGCTTAAAAGTCTTGGTCAGCCCGCAGCTTAGATAAAAACCATGAGTTGTGGTGGCCTGGCTCCTCCCCTCTAATCACCCTCTAATCACAGCTACTTTACCTGTGGGTAAACACCTTTGACCTGCTCCCCCCAGTATTGATCAGTCCTGTCCTATTATTATTATATTATTCTTTATTTATACAGGTGGTCTCTTGAGACTCAATGACTCATTTGCAAGAGAGACCTGTTAGAACATACAGTACAAGTTAAATAACAGTTAACAATAAGACACAATACTAAGAAAACGTATAACAAGAGCAGTCACATGGAGGATACTCCTTTACAAGGGATTTAAACTAGGGGTGTCCATGGTTAACCAATTAACCGGTTAACCGTTAAAAATTGCGTAACCGAGTAAAAGCATTTGCTCGGTTAACTGGCGTGTATAATTTGCCGTGCAATTGAAAATATTTGTAATACATTTTTGCACCACCAGAGACCGCCAGAGCGCTCCCAAACATTTGTTCACGAGAAGCCGTCATCGCGCATGGCTAGCTAGTTTAACTTTTCAATATGAAGCGGGCTATAAACAGCACAGCATGGGAGCGCTTTACAACCGAGAATGACGCATCAAAATGCAAGTACTGCATTGCAGTGCTTGGATATACTTCAACTTCGTTGTTGTACCATCTCAACAGCTGACACCACTTAGGAGGTAGCTAGGTAAGCTAAAGGCACAAAACTCGCCTTTCTCGTTATTGTTAAAACGTGGTGGGGAGATAAGTGTTGTTGTTGTTATACGCATGAATGACTGTTTCTTTGCACAATGTTTCAAAACTGCAGGTAAAATAAATAAAAATACTGTAGGGCCACGTGGACGCAAGTCAGTGACCTACTTTGACTGCTCTGTCATTACCACTGCACTTTATTTCTCTAAATTAATTTCGTTTTAAATGTGTTCCAGCCATTTAATAAAGGAGTTAACAATGAAAAACCCCTTTCGCGTCTGTTAGTATAACGTAACGGGGGGGGGCGGCGTGCGCGTTGGGGTGGGGGTTGGTTAGTGCGCACTCTAATGGTTAACAGAGTATTAACCGCTAAGGGCCTCGGTTAACGGTTAATGAAAAACTTGAAAACGTGCAGCCCTAATTTAAACTGATAAAAGGTCACAAGATTATCCACACAAAAGGTTTTCTGTGCCTTATTCCTGGAATAAGGCACATTTGGTGCGAAGTAACAAAAGGCCTTCTTCCCCATTCTGTCTTTACACAGTGTGACTCAAGAGTCAAAATGTCCTGAGACCTCAGCTGGTAAGCATTTGGCCTGACATTTAAAGATTTAACAAATAATCAGGAAGGACACCAAGAAGAGCTTTGTAAATAAACAGCAGACAGTGCTGCTCCCTCCTTGCTTCTAGAGATTGCCAACCTACTTTAGCATAGAGATCACAGTGGTGGGTCCTATAACCATCTCCAGTGATGAATCTAATTGCTGAATGGAAAACTGCCTTCAGAGGCGTTAACACAGTTGCAGTAGAATGCATATATATGATATCACTGTAATAGATGATTCATAGCTGATCACTGCTAATCACCTGCCTATTGTTCTTTTGTTAGCTGAGGTGCCGTCTCCTTGGACTGGCCCTGCCCTGTCGGCTGTCTCTGAAGGAGATTGGAGTAAAGTGACGGAAGATTAAATCTGAGCCCACCATTCCGGTTCATGGAGGGATTTTCTTTCTTGACAAAAATAGCTTCTTTCACTCCTCGTTCAAACCAATGTTCTTCTTTAGCTAAAATTTTTACTTCCCCGTCCTCAAAGGAGTGGTTGGAGCTTTGAGGTGGAGGTGCACCGCCGACTGGGTCCGCTTGTGCTTTCTCTTCGGTGTTGATAAAGTCTCTTCTGTAGAACTTGTTTCGTTTCTCCAATATAATGTTCTTTGCATCCTTCTTCTTTGCATCGAATAGAATAAACCACATTGCTTTGTTTGTGGCTCGGAGTTTTGTCTTTGGGATGAACTAATTTTTGTCTCTGTGTGTTCACCGGTTTGTGGTACACTGGAATCCTGTGCTGCCTAAAGATTCTCTGAAGTTTCTCTGAGACCCGGCTACATACGGCACCGCAACTCCCTTTCATTTAGCTTTTAGACTTATAGCTCAGTTAGCTGTTGAAAATAATATGAATCTAAGGGCGAGTAAATGGCCTGAACTAATAATGCAGATCTACATATTAATCTTGTTTTCTAATAAGTTCATTGTCAAATGATTTGTATTATGTAAAACCTACAGTTGTAGAATATTAATTAAAATAGCATCAAAGGGCATCAATAAGAACATTTCTGATTTAATCTGTTGTTGTTTCCGCAAAAAAGCATCCATTCTTTATAGGATACTTTTTGGATACGCTTAAATTATGTCTCAGTGGTACAACTGAAAAAACAACCCATAATGTTATTTTAGAATGATAACCTTTAACCTCCACTTTAACGCAGTGCATTTTTTCCCAGATCAGCTTTACCCAAATCTAAAATCTTCTTACAGCCAGTGTAACGCCTCATTTGAAAGCTAAGACCTACAAAAATGGATCTAAGATTTTACCTCATGTTTCCATGTGTTGTGTTTTTGTTACATTTTTATCCCTGGCTTTTTTGCAGAAGGGTCTGAACGCAGTCGATGGAGTGTCGCGTGATCAGTGGAGCTCCATTTTTTCCACAGGACAATGCTAGCTTAAACTAACCCAAACTAACCCTAAACCTAACCTTGAGGATTATGGAGTTTACTAAATCACTTTTAGTTTAAGTTTACTAAATTAAGTTCTATACATTTTGCGGGTAAAAAAGTGGAGGAGATGTCATTTCCTGTGGAGGTCTGGAGCTCCACTGATCATGTGACTGTTCATCGGCTGCGTTTAGACCCTCTTGCTTTTTGTGGTCTTTTTTGTTGCGTTTTTGTAACTTTGTTGTAGCTTTTTTAACGCTTTTTGGTCACATTTTTGCAGTGTTTTTATTGCTTTTTAATCCTAATGCAATCAACATTTCCGTAAAATAAACAGCTTATAAATTGTCTGGCAGTAACCTGTATAACACAGTGTTACACAGTAAGCCTCTGAGATTTGCACTGGACTATACCAACCAACCTACTTAACTCTAAATCTTTCTCAGGGGAACCCAAATGCCGGCCTCCCCTCTACGTGCTAGAAGGAACATTTGCATCGCAGACATGACGCGATCATTCAGACATCTTTATTTCTACCCCTCTTTACAATGCCTTAGACAACCATCAGAGTGATTGTGTTGGATAAGCAGCACAAAGGCCATTTTAAGAGACTGCATCCCAACATTGTAGCAAACTTCCCCTCCTGTTATCTCACGAGAAAAACAATGCTGGACCAGTGGACAACTAAAACATGCTTTGGGAGATTTGCCAACACAGTCTGTGAGGGGGAAGAGGGATCCCACCGGCAGCTCCCACTTAAACAATGGAAAGTTGCATTTGGGGAAAGGGCTGGGCGGGAGGAATCCGGACCACTTGAAAACAAAGTGACGCAGGGCATGACTCACCGGCTGCACCAAGAGGAGAGGCCACAAAGAGGAAGAGCCAGCAACTGTAGCGCTTTGGTGTTGTTCAAAAAAAGAAAAAGAAAAAAGTGGCAACCCCAGTTAAAAGTCCGGCCAGGGCAATGGCAAGAGCTCTGGAGACTGCGCTTTATTTAGGGCCGTAAATCGACTTGCAGAGGCTAAACCTGTAAGAGAAGCTGAGGTGGGAGAGTTTGGACAGGCTGCCTGAGTGCCTCTTTGTGAAGGTAAGAGAATCCCTTGTAGGTTTTGCGGAGGGGGCGAGGGTGTCGTCAATGGGGTGGTTGTTTCATGGACTGTGTTGAATGGAGTTTGTCAAGTCTGCCGCGCAAAATATAGCATTCTTAGAATTAGAATGTAATATTTGTGAGGATAACCTGGTTTAAATACAGGGCTAAGGTTGGCCCGATGGGTTACATAACCAGGATGATGAACGAGTCATGTGCACTTGATTTTGAGACACCTTTGCAACAAAAATGACAAATTTAAACGGTTGTACTAGTTTCTCTGATGTGTTTTATGTTTAAATGAAAGGCTGTCATATGCACTTTAACTATATTACGTCAATTGATATAGTGAGCCATTTCTTCATGTTTCTGAGTATTAACCTAGTTTACGTCTCGCCCGCTGTCCTTACTTCATCCCCCTCAAGCTTCAGACTTTGTACCTTCCAGAGCGCATTATTTTTAATACATGCAGGACTCCTTTTCCTCGCTATCAGTGTTTTCTCTGAGCAGAAGCGGTTTTGCTCGGGGGCTCTGTCTTGGCAGCCGCCACGGCCGCATTCGTTCCAACTTCTGACTCTTGTGCCGTGCCAGCAGTCCCCAAATAAACAGTAAAAAGATAATATTGTAAATATATGGACAACAATTTTAGCCAGACACAGTAATTGTTTTTTTGGTTTTTGTTGTTGCTGTCGTTAAATGCTGTGGGGTTGTCTGCGAGGTCATGCGTGCATTCTCGCCTGTGTTCTCTCCCATCAGCAGCCGCTATGGAGCTTCTGTGTTTCCTGAGCTGGAGGGTGGCCCCGCTGCTCCTGTTGAGTAAGGATGTTTTTGTTGTCATTTTATTGTTCATTAGTTTGGAAACCATGGGAAATGGAGCTTTATCCGGCTTCCAATAATAATGTTAAATTGCTGATACAAACACACACACAAATAAAATCATACAACAGGGTGAGAAAAATTGAGATGGAAGGAATTAGCCTTATTATTCCTCAATTCCCGTTTGAAAAGTGATTAAAGCAATAAATACGGTTAAGTCATATAGCTGAATAAAACACTGGATTGTTCTGGGTCCCAAATTGGGGTCCAGGGCCCAGTGGGAGGCCCCCCCCCAATGAAATGACTATATTGACCACTTTCCCCCGCCTGAACCGAGCGCATTCTCTCCAGTTTGGCTTTATCCAGATCTAAACGCTTAAAGAGGGGGTATTATGCTTTTTTCAATCACATAGCACCAGTCTATAGCATACTACAATGATGACGTAACCTTCTGTTGGTCTGTATATGCAGTAAATTAAAATAACTGCCTTGAATAAAATTGCTCTCTCAAAGTGCTGTACTGAACGTCTTGAAATAGGCCTCTGTCTCTTTAAGAAGCTTTCCGACACGCCCCCTTCAGCACACTGCTGTGGCATCTAAACAACACTACTGTGCGGGGAGGGGCTCTGCTGAGCTGAGGAGCAGTGGTTGGTGGCTTGGCTGGTGACGAAAGGTCCAGAGGCGTCTCCAGGAGGTGGGGGCGTTCCTAGGAGGACTGAGGCATAGCTACACCTAAAATGGCTGCCGTCTAAGTTTTTACTGATTACTCAAAAATATGTGAATGAGCCAAGGCAACACTCCAGGCATGTGTTTAATGAGGGAATGACATAATAACATGATATAAAGCTTGAAAAAGTCGATTTTACATAATACCCCCCTTTAAACAAAAAGCATCAAAATAGCGACGAAATAAGGATGAAAACGCAACAAAAGGTGACGAAAACGTGACAGAAAAGCAATGAAAAAGGATGAAAAAGCAACAAAAAAGCAACAAAAAACTTGACAAAAACGTGGTAAAAACACAACAAAAAGTGACGAAAAAGTGAAAAAAAGAGATTAAAACACAACAAATAACACTTCAAAAATGTGACCAAAAAGTCAGGATCACTTTTGTAAGTCTTAGCTTTCAAATGAGGCTCAGTCGAGAAGCTTTTAGATTTGGGTGAAGCCGAACTGGAGAAAATGCGCTAGTTTCAGGCGGGCATGGGGGGTAAGAGGTGTATAGGACAGTTTAGGTACCGTACTTTCCGGACTATAAGTCACACTTTTTTCATAGTTTGGCTGGGGGCGCGACTTATACTCAGGCTAGAGGAACGAGGTCGCAAATGAGAGCTTGAACAATGTAATACCGGGAGAGGCTTGTAAACGTGCAGTTACGACTCCATGCCCAGGTAGTTGCCAAGGCTGGTGAGACTTATTCTCCAGAGTGACTATATGTTTTTTTTTTCTTCATTATGCAGTATTCGGCTGGTGCGACTTATACTTCAGAGCGACTTATAGTTCAGAAAATATGGTATTTGTTTAATCATACCACTTTAATAAAGTATTTATCCAACATTATTGCTATATTGACATTTGTAGGTTTATTTGGAACATTGTAGTGGATTACAACAGCCATCAGACTACACTAAATGAACACTGAATAACTTGTTAACTTCCATTTGTTCTTTTATATTTGCACTACGTGGTTATTCACCTTCACGTCTTTTTGTACATTTGTAAATCCACAATTTGTCGGGACATGTACTATGTACATTTTTGCATAATCAGAAATAAGCTAATTTGACTAAATTTTGTTTATTTGTATCCTATTTTTATTACACCATTATCGATTTTTTATGATCTTTTGATCTTGAATGGTGAAAATACAGATTATACAGTAACTTCATTAATTAGGACCCAAAAATGTGTTTTGACAGATGATATTAATAGGTTATTAAAGCAAAGTCAAATAAGAATAATGTGGCTGTTCTCAAAAGATTTTCTATCTTGAAAAGTGAAGATACAAATTATAATTTATAGCTGTTTTAATTGGGACAAGAAGCTTTTTTTTCCTTTTTTTTTTAACTTCACAGCTATATAAATCGTAACAATCAAGGTCATTCTGCCGATAATTAAAGCAAACTCAAAAACATATTTTCTTCCAGACATGTGGGTTCCATAAAGGTTATTTAGATAGCACACAATTGTATGTGTTAAACAAACTGAATAACTGTGTAGTCAAAGTTTGGCAAGTTAAAAGTTTTTTTCTACGTATAGCCAATAAAAGAAACAGTACATGTCTTTAATCCTAAAGTAACCCAGAGTTCATCATGAGGTCCTTCAGTTTCCCAGCGTGCTTTCAATCACTAAAGAACAAACATTGAAAGCCCTATGATTTAATTCTGAAGCAAATGATTGACAAGGTTATGGAAAGCGGCTGTGTGATCGGCGAGTTAGCGGCGGGCAGGTCTCTATGGGGCCTAGCCGGTAACATTAAAGCCTTGTAAAACTGCCTTCCACATCAATAAGCACATTACTTTGCTTACATCTCCTGCATGCTTTGCTTATCGGAGCGGCGCACACTGGACAGTGGGCATGCATGATTAATACTCTCCGCGGTCCATGAGAGGCATCTTACCGGGTCCGCTGCGGTTCCGGTCGCAGGTTTTTGGTATTGATGTGGCTTGATGGATATCACATTAAGCATGGTTGCCTTCTGCTATAAATCATGTGTTGGCATAAGATGACAGAATGCAGGGATACATATTCATAAGGAAGTGCAAGACAATGATGGAGTAGACTGGCATTGTGGGTTTAATAAGTTCCTATCACACCCAAAACAATGTGCCACGCTGCAATCGACAACGCAAAAGGTCATATCTCTGATGAATGGGGAGAATATGGGCAAATTAATATAAATGGTGAGGAGGCTAAATAAGCATTTTTAATGGGACCTCTTAAACAATAGACTCTAATTATTCACTAAAGAAAGAAAATGAAGTTGTTTTAATTATTTAATGTCACGAGACAGTGTTATGCCATATCTAAATTACAGTAACACTGAGGTTAGCAGACCAAGTTCTGTTCCATGGTTTCATTGTTTTTATGTCAGCTTAAAATGAAAACGTAAATGGCATGAAAACATAAGTCTACTGTGCCTGGGTGGATCAGGGGTTAGCGTTCTAGATCTACAGCAAGAAGGCAGGCTTTTCTGTGTGGAGTTTGATGCCCACCTTTCCCTGTTTCTGACATTACACAACATTACTAATAGGATCCCATCCGGGGCTAGGATGTAAGAACCATCATGGGACAACAGATGGAAATTAGCCCATGGCTACAATACGGCTAGGCGTGTTCACATGTCTCATGTGTGCAGTAACTTGCGCACAAAATAAACAAGGAAATGATTGCATTTTGTGGCTATACATTGCAAAGCTGATTTCCATATGTTTGTGTTAGCCTAAGCTTGCTGGTGTGTTCTAATTGTCAAATACCCTATTTCAAACATGAAAGGGAGGAATTATTGTTTTGTGATTAAGATTCCAGACAAAAAACAGTTGCTGTATTGACCCAGATAGGCCACTGAAAAGTTGAATAACGCCTTCTATAGCTTATTGCCTATGTACGTTTATTTCCTTTGAACTTACGCTTAAAGAGGGGGTATTATGCTTTTTTCAATCACATAGCACCAGTCTATAGCATACTACAATGATGACGTAACCTTCTGTTGGTCTGTATATGCAGTAAATTAAAATAACTGCCTTGAATAACATTGCTCTCTCAAAATGGCTGTATTGAACGTCTTGAAATAGGCCTCTGTCTCTTTAAGAAGCCTTCCGACACGCCCCCTTCAGCACACTGCTGTGGCATCTAAACAACAACACTGTGAGGGGAGGGGCCTCTGCTGAGCTGAGGAGCAGTGGTTGGTGGCTTGGCTGGTGACAAAAGGTCCAGAGGTGTGTCCAGGAGGTGGGGGCGTTCCTAGGAGGACTGAGGCATAGCTACACCTAAAATGGCTGCCGTCTAAGTTTTTACTGATTACTCAAAATATGTGAATGAGCCAAGGCAACACTCCAGGCATGTGTTTAATGAGGGAATGACATAATAACATGATATAAAGCTTGAAAAAGTCGATTTTACATAATACCCCCCCTTTAACAGTCAAGGGTTTGGGTCTAATAGTTTGCGTTTGTTTTGCATATAATCACAGTATCTCTTGTTTCTCCAGTGCCATATTCTTCCAACTCCATAAACGTGCGTATTCTAAATGAGGAGCCGGTGCATGTTATCCCTGGCACCAACCTGCTTCTCCGTGCCCGCATTGAGGCCGCAGCCCGGAAGAAGCTCATCGCGATTACGTGGGAGCGCGAGACTGAGACGGGACCCACGCCCAACAGAGTGACACTGGCCACATGCCCGGGCATCAGCAACAGTCCATGCGCTGGGACCAAGCCAAATGTGAAGGCCAACATGGGAGACCAGGAAACCGCACTTCAAATCAGTGGATATGAGCCATCGGACGGAGGGGACTACATTGTGACTGCGACGCTCCAGAATGGGAGTAAGACCAGTGCGAGGTGTTTAGTCAGAGAGTATGGTGAGTACATGCAGCAAGTCAACCTCAGCACTTCCAACAGACCGTGCTGGTTTGTTGTGAGGTCCTTCTGCTGGCAACAGTGGGAATTGTCTGTCGGCTTTTTAAAGTGACATTCTGTAAGTTTTCAAAATGAGCTCCTGATTGGACCCGAAAGCCACTTCAAGTTTGCAAAATGAGCCGAGCGAGACGGTCATTTCAAAGTAAACAATCAAGCTCGCCTCCCCTTCTGATTGGACCTGACAGGCCGGTTCCCAGGAAACCTCGTCTCATTGGTCCAAGTTGTGGCACCAGGGAATTTGATTAGCAAAGAGAGGGACTTTAAGGGAAATAATAATAAATTAATATTACCCACGTTAGGTCATATTGCAGGCCCAGGCGGTCAATTATACGCAATCTATAAAAATTGGTGAAACATGGAAACTTAAAGACTGTCACTTTAAAGTTGTCATTTCTAACCATCGGCATGCTGTCAAATCAATGGCATTCATTAAGAGCAGATACACTCAAAATAAATAGCAACCAGACTCTGAGTAAATCTTTAAGTGGCTAATCTTTATTTTGACATAAAATACATGTATTTTGTTTACTTCCATGTTTTGTTTCTCATCATATGTCACTACTGGACCATAAGTCAGACTTTTACTTTTTTTCAAGCAGCTACTGAGTACTCACACTACTCAAGTAAAATTTCCTCCAAGTACTTTTTACTCTTACTTGAGTAAATATTTGGGCCACTACTTTTGACTTCTTTTTGAGTATGTTAATTTTAAAGTAACGTTACTGTTGCTTGAGTAAATATTTTGGCTGCTCTACCCACCTCTGCTGAATATGCAAAGGACGCTTCTCTGTTTTATCTTATACAACAGTATAACAGTACCTAGTAATGGAACAACATTTGCTTTGTCCTCCTTTTAGTTTATTGTAAACCCAGACATTTGAGGGGCAACACTGTGCATCTAATTATAAAGCATTTGCAACATGAACTTGCAGGCGAGTTTTCTAGCATTTTTGTGAAAGTGACCCTGACAAGTGATCTTGCAAGTTGTAAAATGTGCCTATAAACTCATCACTGTCACCTAAATACAGTATGTTGGAATGGGTTTGGACCACAACTAGCATTGTCATTTTGTGGCTTCCTCTTTCATTGTTTCTTAACCCTCGCCTTAACCAAGTGCATTTTCTAGAGCTCAGCTTTACCCAAATATAAATGTTTACAGCCTTCTGGGCCAGTGTAATGCCTCATTTGAAAGCTAAGACCTTTGTTGGATTTTCATCACATTCTTGCCACATTTACATTTTGTGACGTTTTTGTCACTCTTTTGTTGCAATTTCAACCTTATTTTCGTCTCATTTTTGTTGCTATTTTTTTTTTAAGAAGCTTTTAGATTTGGGTAAAGCCAAATTAGACAAAATGTGGGAGATAAGAGGTGAAAAAAATCAGGTATAATCAGGTATAGAGCTGAAGTGGTGCGGAAATAGCAACATGGAAGGGGGAGACGGTGCATTTATATGAATGGCTTAAGAGGTGACAATAACCATTGACTGTTATTAGGAACACAGTTGAGGTTTCTAATAGTGGGCCTTTGTTTCTAATAGTGGGCCTAACAGCAAATCGTAGAGACTTTCAGTGTTAGTTTGTGTTGCCAAGTCTAACACAGCACCATTTGCCGTGGCACAGTCTTGGACCCGGAGGCCACTTCACCAAGTTGGGTCTCAACTCTCAAGTGTAGCAAGTGGGCTAATATTATGTTGCTTTGTCTTTTTGGCAGGCCACCAGACTTAAGCTCGTCTCAAATGTGTTTCAAAGCCATTAGGGAGTAGTAGGTTGCATTGTATTACGTAGCTATGTGTATGTGGCCTCCTTCTCTGCATCGAAAATACTCCAAAGTCAGTCACAAAGATAAACATCTCCGCTCTAACAAGTAGTACAACATTGCAGAAACATTCAGCACTGCCCTGCTCTACATTTACTGTATAACAATATTTTTCCAACACCCCGTCCCTGTTGTTCTGGCGTTAACTCGAGCAATTACCCACACAGTGTAATGAAAGTGCTTTGGTTCTACACCAGCAGGCATTGTTTCCCTCTGATGTCGTATTTAATAATGAAGCACTTGAAATGAAAACCACCCATAGGCTCGGCTTTCTTGTTCCCCCTCTTTATTTCTGTGAGTGGAGAGGGATTTTTTTGCCTTAAAGTAGCTTCCACTTCTGTCAAAAGCACGCGTCTAACGGTATCCATTCATCTCTGAGGCTCGGAGCTGCTGAGGTTGTCCATCACAGGCGTATGCTCGCCCACCGTATGCCTACCTCACTGGTGTCATTATCGTCTGGGAAAGTGAAGCGGATTCTCCCGACAGCACTTAAACGCTTCTCATGATTCTTTGTCTAACGCCGCTCCCGGACAGCCACGCGCAATTCTTTCCCTTTCTGCTGACAGAAGCTCGCAGCTGAGTGACTGTCATCGGACCATCAGTTTTGCCACATGCTTTTTTACAGTTATAGTTTAAACCTTTAACGGTATTTTTCAAGGAGCGTTAAAGCGATGTTTTCAGACACAAGCGCCGCAATTGTTCCTATTTGCTCTGATGTTAGTGGTGGTGCTGTGACGCAGAATTGACAGTTCAGACCTAATCGGGGTTTTTATAGAGGTGAAGATGACATTTTGTGATTCTTCAAGACAGAAAATGTGGCTGCAAATCGAGAAGAAAAGTTCTAGATGGAGAAACAAGCTCTATTATCTTATTAAGCCCTGACAAAGACCTGGTAGTCGAAACATGTTGGTTTGGCCATCTAAATAAAGGCCTTTTACTTACTTCCTTTGTTTGGAGTTTGTTTAGAGTGCCTGGGTTTGCTGCTTTTTTGAGACTTGGATTTCCCTTTCCCAAGAGCACTTACACAAACATTTTTGGATTACACCGGGACACCTAGAGCAAGCAGTCATTTAGTTGTTTCAAGAAACAAGCTCTAATTTTATCCCTCTAAAGTCATAACCTTGCCTGAATTCTCTCTGTATTTGTGAATTCACGCACAAACGCACAAGACACCACCTTGTACTGCTCCTGCCGATCTGTTTGAATCCAAAACCAAAAGTGGTTTGGACTTAATGGATACTAATTAACAACGTGGCGACAATGGAAAAACCCAAGGTGCTGCTACATACTTTATAAACAGAACTTTTTTCAAGACTAAA
The DNA here is from genome assembly GCA_007210695.1 of Neogobius melanostomus. Classification (NCBI taxonomy): domain Eukaryota; kingdom Metazoa; phylum Chordata; class Actinopteri; order Gobiiformes; family Gobiidae; genus Neogobius; species Neogobius melanostomus. The sequence goes on from VHKM01000362.1 coordinate 955,573, forward strand.
CGTGCATCCTCTCCCCAAATTATTCAAGCCAGATTGATCCCAGATTGAGTGCAATAAACCTGAAATCACTGTCATTGGTCCCATATCCCTCCTTCCCGTGCTCTCGGTATTTCACTCTCTCCGTTGATGGTCCCACATTCTCATTTAAGCCCCACATCCGTCAGATCTCCAAAACAGTCCTTTTCCACGTATGGAACATTGCTCGCCTCCGTCCCGCCCCCATATGCTGCTGAAACCCTCATCCACACATTTATTACATCAAGGCTCGACGACCGCAATAGCCTCCTTTAGGGTCGCCCTTCTTCTGACTTCTGACAAAACTGCAATATGTTCCAAACTCCGCTGCCCGTGTCCTCACCCACACCCGCTCCAGAGACCACATCACCCCCCGTCCTCCAACAGCTTCACTGGCTCCCGGTACAACAGCGCAGCCATTGCAAGGTTCTGCTCATCACCTACAAAGCCCTTCATAACCTCATACTCCATCTTTGTTTTGTCACTTTGATTTGTAAAGCGTCTTTGAGCTTCTTGAAAAGCACAATATAAAACCTATTGTATTATTATTATATCAGTGCTAATGTTAATGGCACTGTAATAACAACCTACCACTACCCAGGTTATCAAAGTCCAGTCTCCCCTACAAGGATTGGATGTGGATTAAGTAACCTCAGGCTGATCGTTGCAAATGGCCGTCACTTCCAAGATAAATTCAATATAGAAGGCTGGTTTTATTGGCCCAGCCCAATGGACCACCAATATAAAAAGAACAATTTGTCGAAGGTTCACTGTGATTTTAACTGACTGAGTTTAGAAAAATTGGATGAGACTGTAGAGGCTGTAAAGCTCCATTATTCACCTTGTTCAGGAGCTCTCATCTTGTGTTCAGGGCCAAACTGGACTTGACTGACATTGGCTTTGATTTAGTAACATTTGCAACATACCGCTGTATATTGATCGCCTTCGGTCTTTTGCAGATCTTCGCAGCCCAACTATCACTGCAGAGAGACAACAGAAAGTAAACATCTTTCCGCTCTGAGGCCACGCGAACTTATTTATTTTGAGTTTTTTCATTGTTTTCCGTTCATTCCCATTTTATAACTCTTTAAATGACAAATCCTGGATCACAGGAAGTGCTAACACCATAATGGGGTGCCATGTATTAAAGAATCTCATTTTTTATTTATGTTTTGGTTGTGATGATTTGATGCATTTCATTTATTTAGGTCTTTCCCAATACATGTAACTCATGTAAATATCTATATGGATGACAATCATGCCAGAACATTTACATATTTATCCATTTTCTTCCCCCTGTTAATCTCTCTAAACCCCCGATAATCCTTACCCTCTCTCCTCCAGAGGCAGTGAACCATGTGTCGGTCAGCATCAACGTGTCCCACTCGGTGCTGGTGTGCACCGAGGCCTGGGGCACGGAGCCCAATTTCAGCTGGCTCTACAACCGCGTGGCCCTCACTCAGACCGTGGGCGAGGTGTCCCAGGACGGCACCACCCTGCGCATCACCCAGAGCCCCATCTGCGGACTCTTCACCTGCAGGGTCGGCAACAAACTGGGATACGCCACAGCCACCTACACCGCAGGTCAGACACACACCTACACCGCAGGTTAAGACACACACCTACACCGCAGGTCAGACAAACACGCGCCATTACATCTTCCTCAGTGAGTCAGGTTTGGACATGAGGTAGATACTTTTTCTGGTTTATGAGTAGTACAGCGAGGGTTGTGAATCTAAAGGTTGTAGGGGACACCAGGGCTATTTGTCACACCTTTTTTCTAGAGTTCACGGCTTATCAACAGACAATCCCAGAGAGACTGAGACTCAGACCTGCATTAAATGAAAGCCTGAACCCTTAACTTGAAATTGACCTTGCTTCCTTTTGTCTATCATATTAAGGTAAATAGTTATAAACCATCAAACACAAGAAAATGGATGGTGACGATGTGCCCCATGTGCAGGGCTTGCGGTTCATTGTCACTATTGTTTTTAATGGAGTTTTTGATTTTAACATCAAATGTGATAAACCTTTGTAACTTTCTTGAGATAAAAGGACAAAGATTTTTTAGTGCTCTAATAAGATATATGTACAAATTACCCAGGGTTTCCCACTAATACATTAGTCTATGGCGGCCCGCCATAGTCTATTTTTATCCGCCACAGTCTCTTCTCCCTCTCTTTCTCTGTCTCTCACCCAACACCAACATCTGCAGCAAAGGTGCAGGTTTAACAGGACAAATAAGGAGCAGTGAACAATGTCTCACTGTTTAAGTAGCCTATTAGTATTACAAAAAATGAAGGCAGCTTCGCGTAGTTTTGTTTTCGCTTATAAACTAAAAGACCACATGGCTAATTTGCATAGTAAACCTCTTTACTGCGCTGCTAATGCAGCTGTCACTATAATGAATTAAACCAGAGGTCACGAAATGGCGGACCTCAGTCTGAGTCCGGACCCACGCGCCAACCCGTCCGAACCCGAAACTTGGATCCAAACTTTAGACCCGACGTGACTCCCTCAGTCCTGCAGCTGCGTCTGCGCTGTCTCCCCCTCGCTCGCTCTCTCTCCCCCTCACGCTACGATAATCCTGCGCTACGCTGAACAGAAAGAGAAACTGCAGCCTCTGAGCTCGTTTTAAACTTTTAGAAACGGCTGCAGAATGATTTAATTGCGGCTCGCTAAAGATTTAAAAAGACGCTAGTCATCTAATTAAATATGCACGCGCGATAGTTACGCACAAACAGCGCGGCTGTTTCTCCACCGTTTAAAACAAAAGAGCAGCGAGCAGGACCAAACCTGGACTAAACCAGGACCAAACCAGGACTAAAACAGGACTTGGACTAAACAGGGCTCATTGTTGAGCTGAGCAAAGAGGAGAAACACAGCATCAGGCTGAGGTTCTGAGTCTGTATCTGAGAGCTGCAGGGGCGGAGCTGAGAGAAGAATCAAGGGCCTGTGCCCTTGGAAAAAAACTGACCCATTACATTATTTAAAAGAAAAACAAAACTGTACCCTATGTAAATTAACCAAAATTATTCTTTTTACAGCAGCATACTAGCCAAAATAGTTATTATTTTTTTGCTTAAAATGCACCAGAATGCAGGAAAACGCATCTAAATTAAAAAAAATCTCCCGGGGAGGGCCTCCGGACCCCCCAAGACCCCCAAGGTGGCGCTCTCTCCCACCACAGTCTCCTTGAAATCTGTGGGAAACACTGAATTACCCAACATGACGGCTATTGTTTTAATAGAGTGAACATAAAAACATATTAGAAACAAAATCTAAAATTTCCCACTGTTTACACCCCATGACCAAACGCCTCAGTCCATGTGACAAATAACCCCAGGTGGCCACTTTAGCTAGCTAACAAACGGCTTTAGCATGTTAGCTCTAAAACGGCTCAAATCAAAGCTAACGTCTCCATCTTTCAGATCAGTGTCTTTTGTTTATGGCACTAACAAAAGGAAAGTTCTCACTACAAAAATTGCCCAGACATTAGTCTTTTGGAGAAGGCATAAAACAATTCAAATGTGTCCTCTCCTCATGTCTTCAGTCCAAATGAGAAAATGATTATTGGAAGAGAAGAAGAATACCAATATGTTACACATGTTATGTATCAGTACCAGCATACAGTGCCCTCTAGTGTGGCTATAAAAAGCAATGTGACATAATACCAGTGTTGGGGAAAATACTTTGAAATTGTATTTAGTTACAGAATACTGAATACTCACCTTAAAATGTATTTTGTAATGTATACCGTTACTTTGTCCTATCAGAGTACTTTATTCTGAATACGAAGAATACTTTATATAATAATAATATATAATAATAATAATAATATATTATATAATACACCGCATCAAAGCGGTGTATTATTAAAAACAAGCAGCTACACTTGTCACACGCCTGTTAGGAGCTTATTGTTGCAAAAATAATCATGCAAAAAAAAAAGCTCTTTGCAAATGCCGACAGCCCAGAATAGCACAGAGCTAAACTTTTCCCCGGGTGTTTTGATCTTTTCTTTCTTTTATTGTTATGAATATAAAATTGAAATGTAATGATTGAGTGATATTAGGAAACTAACTGCATTCTAAATACCTTCAGATGAAAGAGTAACTTTGCCAGAATACAGTTACTCAAAATGAGTATGTATTTAGTTACTACCCAACACTGACGATTACCCCAGTGATAAAGAACCCCGGTCTCCCCTACATTTTTATGAACAGTTTAAATCTGAAGGAAAGCATACAAACTCAAGTAAATAAGTAAGTAAAATATCGTACAAATAATCCTTGTACTGAAAACACAATCTCCATTCTTTATTTGCATGTAATGATTCAGAAACAAAAGAGAAATGTAATTTTCTTATCAAAGACAAAAAGTCCCTGGAAATGCAATGTACAACCCAAGTTTATTCATCCCAAAGTGGAAGACAAGAGATAATTTCAAAGTAATGTACACCAAATACTAATATAAACAACTAAAATAAATCTGATGAAACCGGATTTTAAATCGTTTGACCCTTAGAATGAGCACGAGCGCTAATTACATTTTACTGTGAGGGCCCTCAGTGGTTTGAAATGTTAAAATGAGGTTCGCGACCTGACCAGAGTTTGTGAACTCTTTCTCTGTATGGACGATTTCTGTATCTAAATGAAGCTAAAGTTGTTGACGTGTGAGTAAGCCGTTATATGTCAGTAAGGCATAAATGAGACCATCCCACACTGTCCGTCTTGGGTCTCTCGCTGACTTGTATGTCGTGCATTATGACGGAGCGAGCGGACTGCTGACTATACAGATTTCCGGGAGTTGTGGCGATGGCCATTTTTTCGTGACAAAGCGTTTTCCGGTGTGGGATCGATAAATCACTCGTGCTACAACTGCTGTGCTGCTGCTGCCTCTCGCGCCATATGTCCCAGATAAATGCGGCTCTGTTTTACGGGCCAACAGCCGTATAAAATACACTGATTTATTTCGACTTCAATCACGCCATTCCTTGCCCTTGGTTTATTTTTTAACATGGATACACAGGAATAAACTGGAGATTGTCTGGACGTGGGTTATTTGAGTCGCTTCCTGTGTTGTTGCCTGCAATATGAGGCAGTTGGCTGGAGATGGTGTGGGTGGGACATAGGTGGGCTTCCGTGCTTTATGTAGTAATGTCTAATTGCAGTTCATCAAAAGTGTTATACATAACACTCGGCTTCTCCGTTTATTCCTGTATCTATTGTTCACAGCTGGACTGGATGTACCTTTGATGCATGGAAACAACAATTGCACATAAACAATTTGTCATTTCCAGGGCTCACTAATATCACACAAAGTACCTTAAAGATTGTATAATTAAAGGGGGAGTAAAAAATGCTTTATACTGTAGTAGGGGTGGGAACATTTGTTTTCATGTGCAGTGGACCTCTTTTTTAAATAAATAAGTGAACAAATGATCCCTGACTGACACACTGAAAATGGGTCATTGATCTTCAGTGGCATCACTTCATTTACATTTAAATGAACAAGAAACCACAGTCCTGTGTCAAAAAGAATAAAGCAACCCCAAATTCATCTTTTATATAATCATAAAAACTATAATAACGTAATATTTTTGTGTTGGTTCAAGTGCTGCCCTCTACTGTCCTGACTGAAAAGCAGTGGAGCACTGATACCCATGGATGTATTATAATGATAATGAATAACTGATACCTCATTAACTATTAACCTGTTCAGCTTTAACCACATTGTCATCGCTTTTTGTCACCTTTCATTACTTTTCTGTCACGTTTATGTCGCTCTTTTGTTGCATTTTCATCCTCATTTCGTCTCAATTTTGTCGCTCTTTAGACACTTTTTTCAAGAGCTTTTAGATTTGGGTAAAGCCAAACTAGAGAAAATGTGCTCGGTTCAGGTGGGGGTCAAGAGGTTTTAATATGCATCAAAAGTATCGTCCCGCAAAATGTCACGATATATCGCAAAATTTATATATATGGTCACTCCCCTACTTTATAGTATGACGTAAATTTACAAAGCAATTTACAGATATAGTGATTAAGACTAAATACTGATAAAAAAAAAAGTTCCATTCAAGCTTACTTTTATGTGGTGAGTTTAGATTTACTTATTTGTAATCCATTATTGTTTGTAAATTATTTATAACTTGGAACATATCCCTTGTTCGTAGCGGAGACTTTCCGAAATATTTCCAAATTTTGAAGAAAAAACAAATCTATATACTGTTTATCATTAAAGAAGTAACTTGTTTACCTTAATAAATCCTTTCCGTAGTTCCCATGTTGATGGGATGATTGGGGGGTCTTTCATCTCCCCCTGGTGTCTCTGTCCAGAAAAAACACTCTTGCAACTTCCCTGCCTCCAGGTCGGAGGCGCAATACACACTAATGGAATCACGAAGAAGAAGCTAACAGGCTAAGGGGCAAAGCTAACTGTGGGCTAGCGCCACTTTAGCAGTATTTACAGCCAAGTTTGAGAGGAAAATATATATATCAATTGTGTAATTGGATGTACAATATCCCTCTCTCCCTTTGTCTTTTCTGTCAGCGTAGCATTTACTCTCATGGACAATTAATGAGTAAAAAAAAAAAAAAAATTCAAAAAAAACACAACATGCTACGACACCTGCAGTGGCGCTTATGGCCTCTAGGGGCATGAGTTACTTAGTTCTGCTTTAACTAGAGATAATTAAACCAATCAACCTTTATTTATAGGGCCCTTTACAACACACAGGGCGGCCAAAGTGCTTTACATTAGTTCACAATCCTGACAAGCGTAGCGTGTGAGTGAAAAGTCGGAGGGGCCGATGCTGATTAGGGCGTTGTTTGTTCGCAGTTCAATGTAAAAATCAAGAGGACAACAGTGGGACCATCGCGGCTGTCGTGTGTGTGCTTCTGCTGCTGATCTG